>OX371225.1:86505522-86860657 GCA_947310385.1 Nephrotoma appendiculata
AAACTGTTGAAGATTCCCTGATCTAAAACTGAATAATAGAGGTTGTATTAGGAGGCAGAAACTTTAAAGTTACATTTGCATATATCCACTCGAGGAGCTTCATTTTTATTTTGACTATGTTCAACCATTCTTCAAAAATAGCTCCTGGCATTCATGCCTTAGTATTGTAAATGCCGATTAAAAAGGGTCAATGAAAATTAAAAACTCACAAAATAAATTTATGGTGAACATACCTCCATGCTCCATATTACCGGTAAATTTTTCAATTTTCTTAATGATGAGGTCGTTTGGCTCTACCTATAACAACCGGTTTAAGTTTTTCTCCCGTCTCACTTATGCATAAAAGTATGGTTAAACTACCCTCTACCATTTTACCAGCTTTACACGATTCCACTTTAAAAACGTAACTTTTATTTGGCATAGCTTTAAAAAAAAACCGGACACATCAGCATTAAAACATCTTGAGCAATATAACCTCGTGAAAAATTTTGGTCACATTACAGAGTAAAAATTACTCTATTCAGATCATTTTGTTCTGTAAATGTTGGTCACAAAACAGAATAGAGAGGTGGTCAATATAGAGAATAAATTTTACGTACGTTTGATATACAAACAATTCTGTACTATTAAAAAGTGGTCAATGTATAGAGGTGGTCACAATGTAGAGGGGTCACTTTTGGGAGGTAAGACTGTATATATATATATATATATTTATATATATATATATATATATATATATATATATATATATATATATATATATATATATATTTATATATATATATATATATATATATATATATATATATATATATATATATATATATATATATATATATATATATATATATATATATATATATATGTATATTGTTTAACAGATAGTAACCGAGTTAGTTTATATAAAAAATAATAAAAGAACGCATGTGAAAAGACGTCGATAGTTTTATTTAAAGATTTAAATAATAAAATCCCACATTTTGGGGGCTCAACCGGGATCTAGTTAATAGACGTGACAGATAATTGGTTTTCATAAAATTCTGAGAGAATTTAAGATGGGAAAACATTTAATTATTGAAATAAGTTTTGTACAAAATGGATGAATTTCAAACAAAAACGGTAAAAGCCATGAAAGAAGAGCTATCCAAGTTGGGGCTTAGTAGGATGGAAAGCGCAATGAATTAATTCAACGCTATGAACGAGCGATGACGCTAATCAAGGACAATTTCACAACAAATGTTTACGGTTCGGAATTGGAAAGTAGAAGTAATGCTGATATGTATACCGAGAAAACTAATTTCGCATTTAAAGACGTTGAAGATTCGGTATCAAAATTTAGCGGCGATGACAATTATCCAATTAAAAAGTGGTTGATAGAGTTTTGTGAAACATCAGAACTATTAGGTTTGAATAATTTACAGCGATTTGTGTATGCAAAGCGACTTTTGACGGGCACAGCCAAGATGCTATTACGTTCTACGAGCGCAAAGGATTGGGAATCATTGCAACACGTGTTACTCGACGAATTTCATGTGAATGTTAGTAGCGCTACTATTCACCGGATGCTAATAAAAACTAAAAAGGGAAAAGATGAAACTATACATCAGTACATTTTGCGTATGCGCGAAATTGGTGCATTGGCTGACATCGAGAACGAAGTAATTTTGGAATACATCATTGATGGTGTCTGTATTGAGGATTCAAATAAGATTTGGTTATTTGATGCTAAAAATTTTAAAGATCTTCGAGTAAAGTATGAAGCATTTGAAAAATTAAAAATTAAATCAATGAACAAGGCTACCTCAAATAATGCTAAATCTAATCAACATCTGGAGCAACCAGTGCCGAGTGGTAATAAATTAATAAATCCCCGACGTAATAAGAATAAGTGTTACAACTGTAATGAATACGGTCATCTGTCGAAGGATTGTCAAAGGAAATCTGATGGCGGACGGTGCTTTAAGTGTAATGCGTTTGGACACAAAAGTTTCGAGTGTTCTACTTTATCGAAAACGAATGTTAGCTTGTGTACGACAAAAGAACATCGAATGAAAATTGACGTATTAATTGACGATATGAAAGTGTGTGCTCTGACAGATACGGGAAGTTCCGTAAATTTGATCCGATCTGACGTATATTTGAATTTGAATACTATGAAACCTCTGAAATCCAGATCTAACGTTGACGGGACTTGCTGGTAAGAAGATTGAGATTTTTGGAAAATTTGAAGCAGATATCGTTATTAACGGTGACAATTTCCATGTGCCGGTACATGTAGTGCCTAACGATGTTATCCCCATAAATCTTTTGATTGGCTGTGATCTGCTTTGTGAAGCAAAAGTGATTATTGATGAGAACGGTGTGAATATCCGTAAAAACGACGAATTTTGTGCGATACTATCAGAAGTTAAAGATGAAATTATTGATGTTACGCATATTATCGACCGAAGTGATGCTCAGGTTGTTAAGCAATTATATCAGCAGTATTCACCAACACCGACGAAAACTTCAGATGTAAACTGCAAAATAATTTTGAAGGATGAAACGCCAATTAGTCAGAATCCAAGACGTTTGTCGATTATTGGCTGAAAAGTGGAATAATTGAACCTAGTTCATCAGAGTTCTCTAGTCCAATTGTTTTGGTTTCAAAGAAAGACGGCTCAAGACGTTTGTGCGTGGATTACCGGAAGAGGATCAGTTGGATCGAATACAAGAAGCTCGGGTATTTAGCTTGCTCGATTTAAGAAACGGATTTTTCCATGTCACTGTTGAAGAAGGAAGTCGCAAATATACATCGTTTGTGACACCAACGGGGCAGTACCAATTTAGGAAAGTACCATTTGGGCTATGTAACAGTCCTGGTGTATTTATGAGATTCGTGAATAACATCTTTCGTGATTTAATACGTAAAGGAATAATGTCGCTTTATCTAGACGACATCATTATTCTGGCTACCGATAATGAATCAGCGATTGAAAATTTGAAAATTGTACTGAAATTAGCTTCTGAATATGGACTCGATATTAACTGGAAGAAGTGCAGATTTCTTATTAGACGAGTGGAATATCTCGGACATGTTATTCATGACGGGAAGATAAGTCCATCGGAAAGCAAGACGAGGGCCGTGAGGAATTTTCCGCAGCCCATGACAAAGAAACAGATTCAGCAATTTCTCGGTCTGACGGGATATTTTCGTAAATTTGTATACAATTTTTCGGTGATCGCCAGGCCATTAAACGATTTGTTGAGGGAGGGTGTGGATTTTGTGTTCGGAGAGGAAGAGATAATGGCGTTTAATTCGCTAAAACGACATCTCACGGGTAATCTTGTGCTTCAATTATTTAGACACGGGCTGCCCACTGAGCTTCATACAGACGCTTCAATGCATGGCTAGGGTTCATTATTGATGCAACAGCATGACGATGGAAAGTTCCACCCAATTTATTACGCAAGCCGCAAGACGACAGACGCAGAGAAGAAATATAGCAGTTATGAGTTGGAAGTGTTGTCCATCATTTACGCACTTAAAAAATTTCGCGTTTATTTGATTGGCACGCATTTTAAAATTATAACGGACTGTGCCGCTTTCGAGATGACGATGAAAAAACCAAGTTTGACGACTATAGTGGCAAGGTGGGCGTTGTCTCTAGAAGAATTCGACTACCAAATTAATCACCGACCAG
The DNA here is from genome assembly GCA_947310385.1 of Nephrotoma appendiculata. Classification (NCBI taxonomy): domain Eukaryota; kingdom Metazoa; phylum Arthropoda; class Insecta; order Diptera; family Tipulidae; genus Nephrotoma; species Nephrotoma appendiculata. The sequence continues at coordinate 86,509,206 of OX371225.1, forward strand.
GTACCCGAATGAAACACGTTGATGCCCTCTCACCCAATCCTGTTCTAATTGTTGACTACGATATTGTTTCACGTTTGAAGTGTGCTCAGCAAAGTGACGGGTTCATCGCTGCAGTTATAAAATTACTTGAGAATGACCCATACAAAGATTTTATGGTAGAGAGTGATCTTTTGTACAAAATAAAAGATGGTAACCAACTGTTAGTCGTCCCGCGTAAAATGCAAGCAGAGGTTATAAAGCGTAATCACGAAATTGGTCATTACGGTGTACGGAAGGTGCAAGAGTTGATCGAACGAGATTTCTGGTTTGAAAAGATGTCTGACAAGATTACAACAAGTGTCAAGAATTGCGTTCAGTGTATCTTGTGCAACCGAAAAATGGGTAAACAAGGATACTTACATCCAATCGAAAAGGGAAATCTACCTCTTCATACTATACATTTAGATCATCTCGGGCCAATGGCGACAACTAAGAAGCAATATAATCATGTGTTAGTAATGATAGATGGTTTTACGAAGTTTGTGTGGATATATGCGAAAAAATCCACAACGTCGAAGGAAGTGTTGGAGAAACTCCAAAAGCATAGAGAAATGTTCGGTAATCCAATGCGCATTGTGACTGATAAGGGAACCGCATTTACAAGCAACGAATTCAAGGAATATTGCGAAGTCGAAGGTATCGAACATGTTGCGATAACTACAGGCTTGGCAAGAGGTAACGGCCAAGTTGAGAGAATCCATCAGTCAATAATATCAGTCCTCGCTTTCAGGCACACAGTCTAAGTGTTTAAATACAGTCCATAGAAGTCAGAAACTATTTGTTGGCCCAACTAGACTATAACTCAACTCCTAAGCATAGAAAAATAAAAAAAAAATTTTACGTGCTCCTTAAACAGTCACCTATCAAACGATGTGCACCGCTAGTTGGGCCAACGAATAGTGTCTGGCTTTTATGAACATCTGAACTGACTTTAAATTCAAATAAGCATAGAAAATATGATCAAATAATATATTCGATTTTAATATAGTTGACAGTAAATTTTTATTTTAATATAATTTATTTAGGAGCTCAGAATGTTGTACATGGTTTTAATGACGTATCTAGTTTTATTTCTTGAATTCCGTATGCAAATTTTTATCACAATTTTTGAAATTTTTTAAAGGGGTCTTAACCCATTACCGCACACTTATTAATTGACGACCGTGCTCAGAAACACACTTTTCGTTTTTCAATTGTTTATGACTGCCATATGAAATTGAGCGTCATTTATATGTTTGGAAGTGAAAAGTATCACATTTTCTCACAGTTTTCCCATGAAAACTCTCGACGGCTATAGCCGTCATTTGCTCATTACATCATTTTTTCTATATATTTCCGCCTACAGAAACAAATGACGGCTATATCCGTCCGATTTTTTTGGTGATATATAGACAAATGACGGCTATTGCAGAATGGACAGCGGTCAATTTCACGGAAGCTAATGCAGTACATCGAGCAAACCGACCACCAGCTACAACACTCATGAATTTCTTCGAAATTTGCCAAAGTGATCCGTTCGCTCGAATATTGCTTTACTGAAAAATGCCACGCTATTATACTTGGAACGAAGAAGTTTCAACGACGAATGAAAAGTCAACCTGTTGCAGGATCAGGGATGGGCGGGTAGATTACGTAAAGTAATCTACGTAGTTGTCGACATGTAATCTAGCACGTAGATTACATACCGATTTTCTGCTTTCCAGACGTCGACAACGTAGACAACGTCGACAACTTAGAAAATGATATTAAAAACTTAATTTTTAATTATTTTACGTTAACCGCACTATTAAAATTCGTTATTAATAAATTTTTTATTTATTATTTTATATGTAAACGAATAAATATTCTTATTCGAAGTTACTACAATAAAGCAAAATTATAAAAATTAAATAAAACGTCATTATAAATCATAAATTAGCTATTCATTCGCCGCGTAGTTATGAATGGCAGAAGCTTGAAGATTGCATACGAGCGAAATCACGATACACTCAAATTTCATTAAAATTCGCAAATTTAATTTGACTTTTTTCGATTGTCAAAGAATTTATTATCGAAAATGGATAATTATCAATTTATTACGCAATTTATGACATAAATATTAGGCACACTATGTTTTAATGTTTTATAAATACAGTGCTAGCTATCACACACAGTAGTACAGCCAATTTATGTTGAGTTTTATTATAAGTTTCGATAGATGGCGTAAATTAATTTATGAAGAAGTTCTCGACGTTGTCGACGTTGTCGTATAATTTTTAATTAAAATAATTTATTTTGTAATTTTAATTAATGTAATTAAAATGAATTTACATATTTGGGTGAGTTCCTAATAGAAATAAGTATGAAATACATATTGGGATTCTGAATGACCCCAAACATTATCTTATGTTTTTGTATGTGCACGGATCTAAGGTTAAGTTGTAAATGCTCACTCTCCAGGGTATAGACGGAGCAATAAAAGAAACAAACAAGCCATCAAAGTAAAACTAATAATAACTTTAAATATTAAATAACAAATCAGTTGCATATTTTGAGAAAACTGTTTCTGGACCACATCTTACAAAACAAATTGCAAAGTATAATTATAACAGCAAATCATATAAGAATAATTAACATGTGTATCTGACCAGTATGCTAAAAGTGCATTTTATTATCCCAATTTCAAAATACCTAATATCGTGACCAAAAAATCCGAAAATACAAATAAAATTTCTTGACTATGAAAAATTGCCTTTATTGTATATTTCTAAACAAAAGCCAAAAACATATTAAGATCATTTCTTAACTCATTTAAACAAAAAAAAAAAAACAAAAGAAATTCTCTAGAAAAATAAAGAATGATCATGACTTATTTAATTTAGATGATTTACGTCTATTTTTTTGGCTTTTTTCAAAATGTTGTGATCAATTATTTTGTAATATATATCCTCATCATATATGAGTATATATAGTGATCATCATGATTACGATGATCAGCATCAAAAAAATGTATATACAATAACCACCATATGATCTTTTTATGGATATACACACAAGTACATACATATATGCGATCAGCATCTTAATTTATTAGTTTTGTTTTAAATTTTGTAAAAGATCATATTATTAGTTTTTTGTTAATCGTGCTAATTTTACAAAAAAATAAAATTAAACAGTAAGATCGAGTACAGTAAAAAAATAAAATATTAGGTTTTGTTTCGCGATCATTGAGATAAAAATTAGATTATGATAAATATTATGCAATTAATCGTTTAGTGTGCATCTATATTAAACAGATTCGGTTGCGCAAAATTGTCCTCCGATCGATTATACGATCGTTTTGTAACAAAAGAGATTAATATAATTTTTTTTTGTATATTTAATTTATTATTTCACAATATGTGTGTGCTCGTATTCAAGGTCGTATATAATGAGCAGTTTGCATGTGATCATGAACGTATATCTCGATTTATTCGATCAGCCGTGATCTAAACCTCAAATATGTTTTTTTTATATATATTATTGTGTTTATCTTGCACACGATCGCACACTTGCTCGATCGCGCACTCAAGCTTTTTGGGATCAATAAAACTGTTTTTTTTCACAGACTTATATAAAAATTTTGTGATGATGATGCCGCAGGAATTTCTTATATACATACGAGCATGTATTTGAAAATATAATGTTGAGTTAATTTGTTTTCGGCAATGTTTTTATGACTGTTTGTTTATGGGCGCAACAATATAGCAAATATTTATTAGTCTTAATCTTTTTGACGTATATATTATTATAGGATAATCTACTTGAATTATTATTTTACCAGTAAAATGAACAAAAATTACGAGTGTATTTACATATAAAAGCAGTCACCCCACTGTGCCCTGTTTTCTATATCGGTTTAGCATTAATCCTCTTGACACAATACGCTATAAATACAAATAGACCCAACAATTTATAACAAATGAGCAATATAAGAATGGTTCTCGAGCATTATACAATGTGCTAATGTGAAATCACAGCGTGAACAGTATACCTATAAATAATATAGATTGCTACACAAATTGGGGGAAAAATTGTCCCTAATTTTCATCTCACCCGTATACCTATATAATATTCTTACGATTAGTATTCTTATACAAATATAAAAGAAGTTTGATACCTGCTTTAAACACTAGGACTCGGTTTATATATCGGTGACTATACAACGGAGTAAAATAAAATGAAAATTTTAAATCATGACTCGGTTAATTTTGATGATGTTTGAAATTTTAAATTAAAGATGAAATAAAATGTGCCGAAGAAAATTAATTTTATATACGTATGTAAGTTTACAGTACGTCCCACAATATGGTATTTTCCATATTACCGTTTTTATAATGTTATGGGATATTGATTCCACATAATATTTAATTTACGTGCAATTATATAATCTATACACATATTTATAATAACTCATAACACCTGATTCATTATAAAACGAACTACAAAAACAACAATAAATGGTGCAAAAAATTATAAAACTTGTTTAGGAAAAAAAAATAATCTAATCGATTTAGTAATCAACTGTAATTTAAAAATCTATATACAATTTTAATTTGTTTGGTTAGAATATAACCGTTGTATTTGTAGTGCGCGCACAAAGTGACAAAAAATTGTACTAAATTAAATTTTTTAAACGTCAGAAATAATTTAGGTTATATGCTTTTCGTAGAATTTTGGTTGATGCAATCAAAATCGACGGAGAGACTGGCTATGCGATTGACCCAGCGGCAATGACAGTATATTTTTTTTGGTTTAATTTTGTTTTATATCTAATAAAAAAAAAATTAAATCGTATATAAGCACGCGATACGCGGTTTCGTTAGTACCTACTGCTTTAATCTGTTTAATGGTTTCTAGGATTTTGTGTAAACTAAAATTTCGAAGGTTACTTTAATATTTATTTTAATTTCAGTTCGGCAAATTGGCCAATATGAATGTCATTTGCATCCGCAAACCCATAAAACATGCGCAGCAAGCACGTAAACAAAAATAAAAACAAATGACATATTAAGAAATGAACAGTTTCCTTTTAAAAACTAATTAATTTAATTTATATACATAAATAATTTCCAGGAAAGTTTTTCAGAGGAGCATATGGCAAAAATCTGTATGTAAACTTATGTTTTGACCTATTTTCTTATGTGCCTATCTAAAAGATGACACTACAAGATATTTGGCGCCATTTTATCGTAAATCAAATTAATTTAAAGTAATTAGTTGGAAAATATTTTTTTTTGTATAATATAAAGATTAAGATCATCTTCTTTTGTCTTTTTAGTTATATTAAAAATAAGAAGTTGTAAAGTCGTCGTTCGTTGATAAAATAAAACAACAAAATGACAATGCAATTTTCATTCTTTAAACCAAAATTGTTTATTTTATGTTAAAAAAACTACAACACAACAAAAGATTGTGTGAAGATGATGATGAGTTTTAATATTACGAATATTTTTTTTTTAAGAAGTTAGAATTAAGAAGAATCAATAAAAGTATTAGTACGACCACAAAATCACTATCGATCGATACGATTTTGGTTTCGGTTTTTTTGTGAGTTAAGTAAATAGTAATAGTCATCATAATTATCCTGTCTAACAACATACAAAAAAAAAATAATTACTTAAGAAAAAAAAAATTGTATTTAAATTGATTTTTTTAAGTCTTTAGATCTTTTTTCGGATCGAAATAAGAACGAATCTAAAAGTACTTTTACATGAAGTAACACGAATGCGTTTACAGAATGTGGCTCCCGACTGAATTTTTGTTAGTTTTATATTTATATCTGACTCGGAAGCACCATTACTGGTTTAAGTTCTACACACCAGGTGATTAATTAATGGATTAAGTTGGAAAGAACTATCTTGACGCTCAACTATGGTTACACTTTTATATAAATTCTTAATTTTACAATCAGAAAAGTGAATGTTTTGGAACCATTTTTTAAATTTTTATATTTCAACACTAAATTTTTATATTTAGTCACTATTATAAAAGTAGCTAAGTAAAACTGATTTAATTTATTATTTAAATAAATTAATTGTATTGATATGTTAATTGCATTTATTAGCAAATTAAGTTATTTTGATGTTGCTACCAAAAATACTGCGGTGAGCTAAACAGTCTTAAGCCGTTTACTGAAACCAAATATTAATGCATCTTTCGAAATTTTAATGTTTACTTCGGCTAGAACAAGAGGACTTGTCGAAAGAAATTTCGATTTGTAAACCTAAATCGACTGCTTTTTACATCATCAAATAAATTTATCAATTCATAAATAGGGTAATAATTAGCCAGGACGCATTTTATATTTAAGTGGAGATTCACACCCAATTGCTTGGATTCCTTTTAATTCTGGAGGTGTATATTTGTATGAAAAGAGACGGAGAGCAAAAAAACACAAAGTTTTTATTCAACCTGAGTAATTTTACTCTGCACACTGCGTTTTTATTTGTGAACTGCGTTTTTATTTGTGAACGAAGAGTGTGAAAAGTAAAAAACAATTTATTACTCAGGGAATCTGGGTTCTTGCGATTAGAACGCCATTTACCATGAATCAAAAAAGGTTTCACAAAAATTTACGTAATTTGAGGCGGATAATGTCACTTTTTCGTGTGGTGTCACTGAATACTTCTTTATAAAATATTGAATACTTGTTTTTGTATCAGATGTTAAATTATAAAGCGTTTTTGTTGTTTTCGTACTGGTTCCTCACACAATATGACCATGGTTAAGGATGTTTTAAACTACAGCTGAAAATTTTCCATAAATCAAAATTGGAAGCACCTTCGCTTGAGAGCAGGATAAAAGAAATTGTAGGCGCCATTAAAAAAATAAAATTATAATAGCCAAATTTGTTTTTTTTTCTACTCCTTGTTTAACAACAAAATTTTTGGTGTGATACCTTCGAAGAATTTAGGTTTCAAAGTCCCCAAAATCCCAGAAAAAAAATGTAAATCAAAATCGCAACCCCGAATGCTGACAAAAGAGAGATAGAACTCAGTTTACAAATGAAAATAGAAATTCAATATGGAATCGGATGAATATCCAGAAAATTGGTAATTAGAATGTCGTTCTCAGCCTATTTAGATGAAACACAGTTTGTGTCATTAAACTTGGTTTGTATGATACACTTGGTATTCTAATAATATCATGGTTCAAGAAAATTGCCGTTTGAATAGAATACAAATTCGGCTTGTATGGTGTAAAATGGATTGCATTAAAAAAACACACGGCACAAAATATACAAATAAACTTGATAGTTGTCCTAAATAATCGTATAGCTAGGCCCATTAGTTTCTTAATTTTAGTTTCGAGTGTAATCTTTGCAAATGTTCAATTTTAAAGTTTCTTAACCCATTTGGACGAAACTCAGTTCCGGATTGTATTTTGAAAATCGGATCCAATCGGAAATTCCGAGTGTAGTTCTGGTAATTAGCAAATTTAAAATTAATTAATTAATTATTTCTTAATCACTTGAGATGAAAATTGGTTTGATAAAACTAAGTTTATGTGATGTTACTGCTAAAATTAAATGCAGCAGTAAATCGATTGATGGAAAAGTTAAATGGAACGACGTAATTTCTTGTCCAGTTGACATGTAACTGAGTTTGTAAGATGAAAATCGGTTTCGATTATAAAAGTTTGAAATGGTTCTGAAAAATAATAAACAAAAATGAAACTAGAATGGATTATTAATGGATTGGATTAGTGCATTTTTTGGAAAAAAAATTAAATTTCACTATAAGTTCAAAATTGGTTTTGGAAAACGGCTAATTTCACCCGAACTAAAAATTAGTGATGAAGTTCAGTTTATATAATGAAAATTAACAATTTTAATTAAAAAATGAGGGTTTTGACAATTGCCAATTTTAAATAAACTTTAATATCTTTTAATATATTTTATATTAAAGTTTATTTAAAATTGGGGATTGTCATATAATTAAGAGTGTAAGAATTGTAAATGATTGTAAACGTAAGGATAAAATTATCTTGCAAGACGGTGGCAAACAGTTATTTATTTACAAAGTTGGTTTAGTGAAGGGCTACTATTTAGAAGCTAAAAAACCGATGCACACGCCTGTTTGGAGACAGAGTAGCGAAAAATCGTTGGAGATTGGTAGATACAGAATGCTAACAATTACAAGATGCTTCGAACAATTTAGATTAACTTTCATCACAACTCACCCACCTGGCGACTCTCCTTCTTGGGCAGGCCATCTAACGAGGAGATATAGTTCGTGGGTAACAATAAGATATATGGAGTAACAATAGAATGTATAGGCTATAAATGGAAGGATATACAAATATTTTTCAAGGTACATGAACCGAAATATGAAGACTCCCCCAGATAATCTGAGATAGTTGATTATCGAAGTATGCAAGTCATACAAACTGTGAAGACACAAACTTCAATAGAAGAATGAATACTGATTTGAATACATACACTAAACTCTTATTTGAAAGCACCGCAAAAATCCAATATATTTATGGAAAACCAATATACTATTGGAGTGTTTATAACCACCATAGTATTTGAACTATATAATCTCAACATTTAACCTATTGCCCAAAATACTTTTAGGAATCATAGGAGAAACGATTGGGACTTTCAAAGGAAGTGTTGACAATTTTTTACTCTCGAAGTGAAGTTCTAGCAAGGCTATCATAAACCTAGTTCTTTGTTAGCCTTGCTAGAATTTAACTTCGAGAGTACTCCTAGAAAGCCAACATAAGAATGTACCAATGAGATTTGATGAATAAGTAAAAATAACGTTTCGAAGATTTTTTTTCTAATAAATTGAGTTTTCTGAGCCTTCTCGCATACGGAACATCAAAACGAATCAAACTAATTATAAATTAATTATTCACCAACCTAATAAGTTTTTGGATCTATGTTACAAGATTGGGAGCAAAAACATGACAAAAGTTTATATAAGCGAAATTTGGAAGTGTAGCTATATATGTATGAATATGAATAAATTATTTTATACCGATTAAGGTCACATTTGATTTGTAGGCTGAGCTTGAGATTCAAACATCAGGATTGAAAAAATGCTGAAGCTCGCTAAATATAATTTAAAAACTCGATTATTTTTTAACCCATTGCATTCAGATCGGTTTGTAAGATGTTGAAGAATACAGTAATACATAAAGGAATTCTGTACTTGCTCAACCAATTTTGGTTCGATTGGTAGACGAGAATTGGGATTTTGAACAAGGTTGTGGAAATTAGCGATGTTATATTTAACTCGGCAATTTTCGTTAGATTTCAATCTGTGATTCTATAAATTGAAATGACTCTCTGGTAGAAAGTACATTTCAGCACCGAGTCATGTTCCATGTAGACTTGCAAAGGGCAGTTGGCAACAGCTAATTGAAACAAAATTACCATTTTACCAATTACCAGTAAACACATTTAACCAAACTGTTCGATGCAAACCAGTGGCGAGTATGTTACATTACTCCGATTAAATATTCTATCTGTGTTAATTACTAAAAGTCGTGTATTTACTATTTAGAATACGATTTGTGAAAAACTAATACGCTGAAAAACTAATCGTACAAAACTAATAGTATAAAATACATATACCAGTAAAAGTCCATTGAACATCCGAAATCCTTTAATTCCTCTTATTACGGTCAGTTGTATAACGAATGGTGATATCTTCTCCTTCAATTCTGTAGAATATTCACATTGCATTAATCTGTAGAACAAACACGCAGAGTTCTGCAACACCCCTGCGGTATATTCAGTAACTGGAGGGAAACACCATTGGCTCCATCCCAAACTTCACTTCTTGATCTAATGAAGGTGTTACATATCCGGAGAGCCTGATATGATTTAAAGAATCTTCTGCAACTATTGAGGAATCTCGATTTACCTTGCGAGGTATTTATCTTGCTTACAGGAGGAGAAATTTTTTACTTAATAACGGGGCCAAGTCGCTGACAAACTCCTTCAATATTCACACTGGAACTTGGTCGGATCCGGTGGTCTTATTTAAGTCCCTTGTCTGGAAGTTTCTGAAGAGAATTTTCTCCGAGAAACTGATTATTGATCCATTTTGGAACCACAATAAGGTATTGACGGTGCAATCGGTATTTGCCAGTAAGTCGATCTGCAAATATGCACATTCCAAAGCTGAAATGGATGTTTCAGAAATACTGACTACCAAGTGATGCGACCATCTGGCCAGCACATTTTATGACTTTTAACCTCTTCTACTGTTACAAATGTCTTGGCAAAGCTATATTTGCTTAAAAATATGAACTGTAAAGGAGATATCAAGTTGCTTTCTTTAATTGGCGTACTTGGCGGAAATTTGAAGTCGTTACGAATAGTACCAACAAATTGCAAAGTTTTGGTTAGCTTTATTCTAGCATTAGTACATTTTAGATTTGAGATTTTTTATTTAAGGCCATGGTTTTAAATTCAAAACGAAACTCGAAAAATGGTGAATAATATTTGGGTCACGATACCTTGTCCACGTTTCGTTTTGAAGCTGTTATTTTTGTTCTATAAGCCAACCGATGTCGAAGTTATAAAGATTTACTTTTTCATTTCTCGGGATGATTTTGAACACAATCCGTTTTGCACTCGAGTTGTTAAGGCTGAATAGTGCAAAGAAGTAAAAAGTAAACAGTGCGTAAAGTAAAAGTGAATATTAAAAGGGAATTAGTGAGCAATGAACAAGTGAAAGTGAAATGCTGCAGAAATTAAGTGTTGGAAAATACAGTTTGTAACCTAATTCGCTGAAGGGAAGAATGACTAGCTGTACCAAAAATGATAGCTTCAGAAGTTGAATCGGAATCTTTTTCTTTTAGTTGCAATGAGCAGGTGAGAAATTGTATTTTTTTTATTAAATAGTGTTAATATAAAGCTATATTGTATACCATCTCACTTATTAGATTAAACCAAGGAGGCGTTTAAGGAAATCAGGCAATGGACAAATCACGAAACGGCAGAAAAATGTTTAAGCCAGGTTAAAATTTACTAATCATCGCGGTAACGTTTGCCATAAAGAGGAAATTGTTAATTTAAAAAATTTCATGACGGCATGCAAACTGCAGTGTGCTCAGTCAGTCAGAACAAACGGCAATATTTCAAAATTACTCAATGGATCAAACCGGAAAATATAATTTTGTAGCGTCGACCAAAGGTCTTGCATCGAGAAGAAGTTGTACATTTTATTATTATTTCAAAATAATCACCGATGTGTAAAAATGTCTATTTGACAACACTCGCGATTTCTCAGAAACCGATATACCGAACGGAAACAATAATAATTTGGTAACCAGCACAATTCTAAAAAGCGAAAAGGAACTAAGACTTAAAGAGCGATAGGTACGCTAAGGAGACGGACAGGCGAAATTTAGTCCTAGGCCGCAATAAAATCATTCGAGTCTCATTGTAGGGAGAAGACTAAACAAAATATTTAGATTCCAGTTTAAACGATGTATGATTTGTACGTGCAAAGAAGCAACGAGTTGAAAGTTTTCGACTAAAGAAAGCTTCTATAGGAATACGTTTAATACTAGTCGAGGTGAAACCTAGGACCTTTACAAATCGTAAATGGGATCGTCACAGTATTTGTGAGCTTAATAAAATTGATTCATCACGATTTAAGGGATGATAATTTCACCATTATATTGTATTCAAGAGTATAATCCGTGAAATCATTAAAGCTTATAGAAAATTCGACATTCTGAAATATTCGTAAGTGCAATTATAAATTATTTCTAAACTGTTTTTATGCTAGTTAGCTGAAAAAGATACCAAAGTATATAACAAATAAAAAAAAATTGAAAAATTTTAATACATTTCCACTCTGACACGGATGAAGATTCTGGCGATGAAGAGTCCACTGATCCTGATCTCTTGAATAAAAATCAGCACTTGGTCACCGTCGAACTAAATTTGACCCAATTGAGAAAGAAATTGACCCAATTGAGTTTTTCAAGCTGTTTTTCCCAGAGCCTTTCGTCGAATCAATCGTGAAGCATACAATAAATTATTCTTCAAAAAAAAAAACATTTGAATCGACAACGATTACTTTTATGCGTTTTGTGGAGTCATGATAGTATCCGGGTTAAATAAAGTTCCACGTGGAAGTTGTTTGTTTGAAGATATTTTTGTAAACATTCATTTCTGCGACAACGATTCAATCGACAAAAATACAAAGAATCGATTTGCAAAGATACGACCATTCATTGACCATTTGAATAAATTATTCTTAAAAGATGCAATATTTCGGTTGACAGAGCCATGATTAAATCATTCTTGCAAACAATTTATAAGAAATAAACCTGTTCGTTTCGGCTACAAAGCCTGGGTAGCTGCTAGCCCTTCGGCTTACTGTTATTTATTCGATATATACCAAGGTCGAAATCAAGATCGTGATATGACATTAGGCTTAGGAGAATCTATAGTTTTAGATTTTGCGAGGCAAATCAAAAATTGGTTCCCAGATCTTTCATTTTCGTTCTACTTCGACAATTTTTTTTCTGGACTAAAACTATTTTGAGAACTATGTTGATCAACAAAACTATTTAATTTTAACTAGATGGAAAGATAATAAAATTGTGTCGATAATATCAAATGTCTTTGAGGCACATCCGTTAGCGACAGCACGCCATTACGTACATTCAGAGGATAAGAAAATCGATGTTCCTCAACCGCAAGTCTTTGCCCGGTACAATAAAAATATGGATGGCGTCCTTCCTTTTAGACATATCTCAAACTATCAGATGAGTATAAGGGGGCAAAAAAAATTGTATGCCAATCATATTATGGATGCTCGATTTCGCAGTTACCAATGCATGGTCGCTAGCTAAAAGCTACAATTGCCAAAACGGTTAATTAGAGTTTTGCGCACAGTTGGCTCAAGCTTTACTCATATGTCACGGAAAATTATTAACAAAGGGTAGATCAATAAAACATGCAGAATATCTGGCTAATGTTTGCGATATAGCATTACACCCAAAATGATCATCAAATTTTCATAAACATTTGAAATAGTGCACCTTTAGTAGAAAATATTCCTTATTGATATTTAAATCAGCACAAATGGGCAAAATGCATATTTGAATTAGGCGGTGATATATAAATTTTTGTTTCCGAATTTGTATTATTATTATTATAAATTGTTGAATTGTTGAAGTTTTTGTATACTTTTCGCTAATAAATAACAATATATGAAAATTAAACATTTGGTTCTGAATGTAAAGTGGTGCGTTTACGCACCACCCTATAAACCTAAAATAACCGAAGTCAAATTTTTTTCATTATTTTTACACGATCCTCCATTAATATTAATTTTTGTTTATTAATGTTTTTATTTGAATATATTTATGTTATTTCGTATTTGTAAAGCTGCAAAAGTGCAATAAAATTAAAAATTATATTTTATTCTCTTGTTCTTTATTTTATTTTCCGCAATTGAAAAACAGATACAAGTAATTTTACCCAAACTAGTGATATAATCAAGTTGTATGTCGCCATTTAGAACCTTGTTAAATTTACGATTATATACAGTAATCCACCAAAAGGTTATAACTGCAAACTTATTTATTTAATTGACGGAAAAGTAATTAAAATTTTCTGTAAATGGTTTGTAAATAAGGAAATTTATCAACTGGGGCAATTCAGCTTTTTTCAATCATTTTCCTAATAATGAAAAATTAACACTTTGAAAAGCAAAGTGGAAACTTCGGTTTTCTCTAAATGTAGGGTTGTGAACATAGAACTATGTTATTCTAAGGTCGGGAAGACCTACACTAAAAATCTGCTTAATAAGTCAAAGAAAAATTGATTTGGTTTATTTTTATTTCTCGTGACAATGAAACAGTGTTAGAACTTAAGGATATTTCGCATCCTAGGTTACAAGTTTTAATTTGCCATAGTCATATGACCACTTTACGAAAAATTTTGTATGAACAACAAATATTTATTAAGAAGTATTTTATAATCGTCCGTGAATTTAATTTGTTTAAGATTTTTTTTCGGCTTTTCGGAGAAAATATCATTTTTAATGGACACCCGCAATGTTTACGACTTTTTAATCGTAGAAAATAAAGAGGCCATTTACTTACATCATTTCTACCACAAAAGTAGAAACAATGCATTCCCCCCATTTTTAAACCCCAGGGCACTTGTGTGCACAAAGATACACAGACCAGACCCTTAACACAAATGGGAACTCCCTTAGGTAGCTTCTTTACAGCTTGGTTTCGTACTGATAAAAAGTTGGATTACTCATCAGGTTGCAACGACCAAACTGCAAAAAATCCAACTGTTGCTTTGTACTGATAATACAAAACAAGAACTTATTGATTTAGCGAATATATATCACTAAATCAGAAACCACAGGAAATTCTCACTGTAGGCTGAACCAGTCAGTCCGTAAGAGCTTAAGTTGTACTCAGTTTTGACCATTTGTATAACAGTAACGAAACAGCGAGAGTTTAGAATTTGTTTATTGAGTGTTGACAAGATGATTTCAAAAGTTAGCTGGCAGAAATCGTAATGGAAAGGGTCCAAATAGAGGTCAACTTAAGCTTTTACGGACTGACTGGATCAGCCTTATGTATGTGTATTAAGCCAACATTTTAGTGATATATAATTCGCTAAATCGATAAGTTCTTGTTTTATATTATCGGTACAAAGCAACATTTGTATTTTTTCAGTTTGGTCGTTGCAACCTGATGAGTAGACCAACTTTTTATCAGTACGAAACCAAGCTGCCAAGAGCTACCTAAGGGAGTTCTCATTTTTGTTAAGGGTTTGTGTATCTTTGTGTACACAAGTGCCCTGGGGTTAAAAATGGGGGGGGGAGGGGTGGGAATGCATTTTTCTACTTTTGTGGTAGAAATATTGTTAGTAAATGGCCTCTTTGTTTTCTACGAATAAAAAGTCATAAACATTGTATGGGTGTCCATTAAAAATGTTATTTTCTCCGAAAAGCCGAAAAAAAATCTTAAACAAATTAAATTCACTGACGATTATAAAATACTTCTTAAAAAATATTTGTTGTTCATACAAAATTTTTCGTATAGTGGTTTAGGTCATATGACTAAATATTCATCTGCATCGCGAAAAGCCGAAAAAAAATCTTATGGCAAATTCTTTGGAAGAAATGAAATGAGATCAATTATTTTGTGCTCCAAAGAACACGAAAAGAAAAGAATGGTTGGTTTACATTTGTTTAAAGGGAAACCAAAACAAACAACAACAAATATGTTTTACACGTAAAAAGAAAAACACTTTTAATTACACCGAATTCACTTTAAATTACAAAAAAATTAATATTATTTATAATGTTTAGTTTAAATAAACACTTATAACGCACGTTAAAATATAAACACCAAATTATAATGCCGATAGTGAAAATGGCGCGTTTTTTGTTTCTTTGTTTTGACATTGACGTTTTTATTTTTTTGATCACAAAACAAATCCTCCAAAAAATTAGGATTTTGAAATTTGATCATTGATCAAAAAAAAATCAATTATTTTCTTAAAAATAAACATGAAAAGATGTTTGTGATCAAAATTTTTTGATCATGATCAATGTTTTTTGATCATTTTTCTTCCAAAGAATTTAGTGTTAAACAACAAATATTTATTTTTATAACTGCTTAATCAAAAGGCGCACGCACATAGGTTCTATAATTAAAAAAAAAACAACTTCTGTTCATAACGCCCGAAGTAATGAGTTCTAAAGTCATTCAAGATTACCATTAAATGTCTTAGACACATAAAACAATTGTCGTACTAAGTAATCTTCTCCTATTGGTCTGTTCTTTTATTATGTCGGAGAGATCAGAGAAATCAAAAGAAAGCCTTTTCCGTTTTTTTCTTTTATCGGTTTTTTGTCGTTTTTTATTTTCTCTGACCATTCTCAGATCAACATTTTTCCATCTGAATTTTTTTTTCAGATAGTTCAGAGAAAAACCATATTTTAAATATTTTGACAAACAATATGGCGGACGCTACACTTGTTAAATCACCTTCAAAATGACTTGTGATATGCATTAATAAAGTCAGCGTTTTTATTTCATTTTCATTACAGATTTTAAGTCAATTTTAAAATGAAATAAAAACGCTGGTTTTAAGTCAGAAAACACACCATTTTTAAGTCAGCCTTTTTTATCCGGGGAGCCTAGCAGTAGCTGCGTTTTTTGGAAAACAATCGAGTAGAGTTCGCGATAGCTATTTTCAAATTTATCCAATTTAAAATTAAAAATTAAATTTTAGATTGAATAGGAATCTGTAGAACCAAAAAAATCCTTCATAAAAGTTTTTTGGTTTTCTTGTAATATCGTTGTTCTGTATAGTTCTGAAGTACTCCGTTATTGTACAGAAATATACAGAACAACGATATATTGATTATACATAGATTCCTATTAAATCTAAAATTAAATTTTTAATTTTAAATTGGACAAATTTAAAAATAGCTATCGCGAACTCTACTCGATTGTTTTCAAAAAAACGCGGCTAGTTTTTTATTGAAAATATCAATTTGAGGAATTTACGTATTTTTATTGATGAGAACCACCCTACAATCATATTCTAGACAAACGTAATAGACATTCTGCATAGTCAGATATATTTAGCCTTGAAGTATGTGTGTAGGAAATCGCCACACCACATGGGAAACAACATATGCGCATATATTGCAAAAAACTCAGAAACGGAAATTACCAAAGACAACGCAAACCTTATAAGTTGTAAACACAAGAAGAAAAAACTAAGAACTGAAAAGAAAATAATTTTATTGCCAATTATAAATTATTATATTGTGTATTAAATTCTCATATAAAAGCTAAAGCTAAGAAGTCAGCTTACACAGAAAAATAACAAACTAATAAGCAAACCGTTGAGAAAGGATCCAAGACAAGTAGTTAAAACTCATCTTATGAAAAAAACATTTTGGATGGTTTGGTTTTGGTCAAATTTTTTAATTGAATTTTAGCCCAAACGAAATTGAAACTTGATGAGAAATTTCTCAATTCATATGCAAGATGAGTTTCTTTAAAGAAAACAAAAAAAATTGATTTCCGTTTCACATTATTAAGAAAAGACACCAGAAGATAAAAATTCATTAATCTGGAAGATGCACTCCGAATATTATGTTATAAATTTATCGTACCTCATGTACTGTATACATATACAAATAATTACAAATACACATATATAAGAGGGCATGATAAATGGCCCACAAATAATTTATTTAACAAATAAACTGTCATGAAAGGGATCCTCATCTTTATACATATACAACTGGGTACGAATCAAGCATCCTTGACTAAAATTTTTGTTATACACAAAACGATTCGATTCGGATTAATAAAAATAAAAATCCTTTGTTGTTCGAATTGAAGAGGCATGAAAATCTTTATTTAGCGAATTATCAACGGTTTGGTAAATAATCGAGTGGAAAAAGTCTGTACAAAAAAATTGTAATCTATACGTGTATTGTATATTAACCTATTAAAGATGTGTTTACGACGCTACTGATGCTACAGAATTTTTATTAAGTTAATTGATATAATTGCTCGTATGAATGTTACTTTAATAAAATTACAACAATAATAAAAATGTAAATGTTGATCTTTAAGACGTTGTGCATACATATACATATATATAGGTACCGATGCTTTACATACCGATATATAATTAATGAAGTTATAAATCTGTCATAATTATTATTGACTGGAATCGTTTTCTGCCAAATCATTGGGTCATAAATATAAAACGTTGACAGATTTTATGGTACATGTAAATTTTATTGCCAATTTGGTAGTTGATGTAGTTAAAGTGATTTGCACGTAAAGTCGAATTATTTTAAGTTCGATGATCACTCAATCGCGAGGTTGTATACCTGTGGCGTTTATTAATTTTAATTTTTATTTTTAGGATTTCACTAAAAAAAATCAAATTGTTTTCTTATTTCGGCCTATATTTGCACTTGATAAACACTTATCATTTTTTTGAAAATGGTATTCTCTATCGTGATTTAAATTATTAATTACTGTCACCAAAATTATAATCATCTACCAATGCGACCCGTGGTTTTGTAAATGAATTTGTTTGCTTCTAAAATTATAAACGAAAACTGTTTGTACAGCATATTACAACCACAGTTTACTAACAGCGGATTCCTAAACTCTAGAGACAGGTTCTAAGGACGAGGTGATAAAGTTAATTAAAATTTTGATTGCAAATTATAAAATTTTTAATTTTAAAAACCCGTTTTTTTAAACTAAAGGATTCAAAAATTTAATTTACTAAAACAATAGTAACAAAAAACAAGTACTAAAAATGTGTTTATTAAATGCCTGTATAGCTAAAACCACTTTAAAACGTTTGCAAGATAAGCAAATATCTTATCTGTTTTTATCCGTAACCGAAGAAGACTTCATTCCTCATTTCTTAACATTGAGCAAAATGTACTTAGACGACTTTTACTTTTTCGTACAGATTTATCAGTAGTGACTAAATTCTAGTGGAGTTCATATGAAATTTGGAGATTTACATAAATCGAATACAAGTTATAATTACTACGGATAAAACAGCCAAATATGTAGAATAATTTCGTTTTTCGTGAACGATTATTTTATTGCTCAATGCAAGACAGTTAATAAAATAAGTTAACTACATAATTTAAACGTATTTCTGTTTTTATTCTTCTTCAACCTAAAAGACAAAATAACTACTGTCTCTAGAATTGTTAACTCTGGTTTAACACCTTTATCAAAGCTATAGAAGACTAGACTTTACCTCCTTCAGGAAAAATAAATTTGGAAAAAAATGTTTATAAATTCTTTTCCCAATTTCATATATTCGTAGCGAATTACCAGAATAGTGCCACTGGCTTGTCAAATATCAGTATGATCGGTAATTTCAATTAAATTACTTGTATACAAATATTTTGGGAATTTCCAGAGCTTAATGCTCACATCACATAAATATAAAGTATTTCTAATACTAAAATAACAGTCATGATCGGCTGAGGAATGGTCTAGTTCCTGTTAAACTAATTTCAAAACTTAATTTAAAAAATACGCTCTCATTTCGTTAAAAAAGGACATTTTGTAATGGCGAAAGGTAATAAACTGATCGTTGATGACCGATGGAGTAATGAACGGATAGAGAGAGAGAAAGAGAGAGATTGATAGATAGAGAGAGAGAGAGAGTGAGAGAGAGAGAGAGAGAAAGAAAGAGAGGGAAAGAAAGAAAGAGAGAGAGAGAAAGAGAGAGAGAGAGAGAAAGAGAGAGAGAGAAAGAGAGAGAGAGAAAGAGAGAGAGAAGAGAGAGAGAGAGAGAGAGAGTGAGAATGAACAGCGAGTGACAACTCGGGAGGTAATGGCCGAAGAGAGAGTAAATCGGAGCTTTGTCGGAAAGGCTAATAGTTAAATACTTACTAAAAACAAATTTGAAAGATATATTTTGTATTTTAACACTTTACATACAAAAATGTAAGTAGGTCCATTGTTCTAATCCGATCTCGTTTATAAAATTTTAAAATGCCAATTCTGGAAAATTCTAATTGTCCTTGCCTTCTTCGAGTGTAATTTTAAACTTTAGAACTTCAAAAATCATTACATAAATTCAGCCAGCGCTACCAGTTATTCCTGAAAAGCGGAATTTTTGATGAAATTTTAGGCTCAAGTGTAGTGACCTCGAAAAAGTGTAAATGTTATAAAGATAACACATATAAAGTTCACTATCTCATTTTAATATAATAGCGATACAATATACAGACGATGTTCTCATGTAAGATTTCGATAGTGAATCTTAAAATTATGTTAATCCCCCGTAACAAACCGTGCACTACGAAATTAATAGAATATTTATAGCAAAAACACATTTATTATTATATTTTAATAGTGTTGCTGACACAACCTTCGATGAAGACAAAATTTAAACCTCACCTCGGATTCGAGGTCAAGCAACCGTTGCTTGGGGTAGTACAACTTTGTGTTGCCGCATGGGAATAGTATAAAACCAAATTGTAAATTGGAAGAGAACGAGATCATACCTCGGTCATCTAACCACCCCGGCATGCCAGTATGCCTCATCCATCAGCAGAATGCCCCATTCAGTAGCCCTGTGGGACTTGGGTAGAATTCAATGAACTTATCAATCATTAATATAAAATACCTGCGCCAGCTAAGTTAAGTAACGTATCGTAATGACCCTTAGCTTGTGTAATCAGAATGGATCATTACTATAGAAAAAGGCATGGAGTTCGAAAAAATCACTTGATCTGAATTGCGTCATATTCTGTAATCGTGTAGGATGAAATTCGGTTTGTGTTATTAAAACGAGATTCTGAACCATTTGGGATAGAATGAATTCTCGGAAATATAGCTTCTTCGAATGAAATAATGTTATTTTTTAACCGGATGCCGGTGAGTAAACTGATTTAGCAGTATAATCCAAGTGGGACCATGGAAAAATATTTTTTTTTTGTAACCTTCGCAGTAGTTTTGTAACAGTTCGCAGTAGCCAAATTAGTATCACAGTCTGTGAATTGCAAAGCTCCAGGTCGGGCAATAGTATTAACATGGAAGGTGAGACGACAAATGAGTTCTGCACTTCGATTGTAATCAGATGATTAAGATCCTCTCCTAATCAGATGATGGTAATTTTGCTCTAAATCTGTCCGGTCTAAATATCTAATGTTCATGTTTTACATTAAGTCAAACAACGAAAGCTTAGGTGCAGTGTATGAATCAAAATTGTTGAAATGCACTTTGAACGTTTTATCAATTTATATCGGCGTTTATTAATTTGCGAGTAAAATTTCATTTGTTCTATTATTTTTAAGGATGTCACTAAAAAAAATTAAATTGTTTTCTTATTTCGGCCTATATTTGCACTTGATCAGCACTTATCATTTTTTTGAAAATGGTATTCTCTATCGTGATTTAAATTATTAATTACTGTCACCAAAATTAAAATCATCTACCAATGCGACCCGTGGTTTTGTAAATGAATTTGTTTGCTTCTAAAATTATAAACGAAAACTGTTTGTACAGCATATTACAACCACAGTTTAGTAACAGCGGATTTCTAAACTCTAGAGACAGGTTCTAAGGACGAGGTGATAAAGTTAATTAAAATTTTGATTGCAAATTATAAAATTTTTAATTTTAAAAACCCGTTTTTTTAAACTAAAGGATTCAAATATTTAATTTACGAAAACAACAAACAATAGTAACAAAAAACAAGTACTAAAAATGTGTTTATTAAATGCCTATATAGCTAAAACCACTTTAAAACGTTTGCAAGATAAGCAAATATCTTATCTGTTTTTATCCGTAACCGAAGAAGACTTCATTCCTCATTTCTTAACATTGAGCAAAATGTACTTAGACGACTTTTACTTTTTGGTACAGATTTATCAGTAGTGACTAAATTCTAGTGGAGTTTATATGAAATTTGGAGATTTACATAAATCGAATACAAGTTATAATTACTACGGATAAAACAGCCAAATATGTTGAATAATTTCGTTTTTCGTGAACGATTATTTTATTGCTCAATGCAAGACAGTTAATAAAATAAGTTAACTACATAATTTAAACGTATTTCTGTTTTTATTCTTCTTCAACCTAAAAGACAAAATAACTACTGTCTCTAGAATTGTTAACTCTGGTTTAACACCTTTATCAAAGCTATAGAAGACTAGACTTTACCTCCTTCAGGAAAAATAAATTTGGAAAAAAATGTTTATAAATTCTTTTCCCAATTTCATATATTCGTAGCGAATTGCCAGAATAGTGCCACTGGCTTGTCAAATAGCAGTATGATCGGTAATTTCAATTAAATAACTTGTTTACAAATATTTTGGGAATTTCCAGAGCTTAATGCTGACATCACATAAATATAAAGTATTTCTAATACTAAAATAACAGTCATGATCGGCTGAGGAATGGTCTAGTTCCTGTTAAACTAATTTCAAAACTTAATTTAAAAAATACGCTCTCATTTCGTTAAAAAAGGACATTTTGTAATGGCGAAAGGTAATAAACTGATCGTTGATGACCGATGGAGTAATGAACGGATAGAGAGAGAGAGAGAGAAAGAGAGGGTGAGAATGAACAGCGAGTGACAACTCGGGAGGTAATGGCCGAAGAGAGAGTAAATCGGAGCTTTGTCGGAAAGGCTAATAGTTAAATACTTACTAAAAACAAATTTGAAAGATATATTTTGTATTTTAACACTTTACATACAAAAATGTAAGTAGGTCCATTGTTCTAATCCGATCTCGTTTATAAAATTTTAAAATGCCAATTCTGGAAAATTCTAATTGTCCTTGCCTTCTTCGAGTGTAATTTTAAACTTTAGAACTTCAAAAATCATTACATAAATTCAGCCAGCGCTACCAGTTATTCCTGAAAAGCGGAATTTTTGATGAAATTTTAGGCTCAAGTGTAGTGACCTCGAAAAAGTGTAAATGTTATAAAGATAACACAAATAAAGTTCACTATCTCATTTTAATATAACAGCGATACAATATACAGACGATGTTCTCATGTAAGATTTCGATAGTGAATCTTAAAATTATGTTAATCCCCCGTAACAAACCGTGCACTACGAAATTAATAGAATATTTATAGCAAAAACACATTTATTATTATATTTTAATAGTGTTGCTGACACAACCTTCGATGAAGACAAAATTTAAACCTCACCTCGGATTCGAGGTCAAGCAACCGTTGCTTGGGGTAGTACAACTTTGTGTTGCCGCATGGGAATAGTATAAAACCAAATTGTAAATTGGAAGAGAACGAGATCATACCTCGGTCATCTAACCACCCCGGCATGCCAGTATGCCTCATCCATCAGCAGAATGCCCCATTCAGTAGCCCTGTGGGACTTGGGTAGAATTCAATGAACTTATCAATCATTAATATAAAATACCTGCGCCAGCTAAGTTAAGTAACGTATCGTAATGACCCTTAGCTTGTGTAATCAGAATGGATCATTACTATAGAAAAAGGCATGGAGTTCGAAAAAATCACTTGATCTGAATTGCGTCATATTCTGTAATCGTGTAGGATGAAATTCGGTTTGTATTATTAAAACGAGATTCTGAACCATTTGGGATAGAATGAATTCTCGGAAATATAGCTTCTTCGAATGAAATAATGTTATTTTTTAACCGGATGCCGGTGAGTAAACTGATTTAGCAGTATAATCCAAGTGGGACCATGGAAAAATATTTTTTTTTTGTAACCTTCGCAGTAGTTTTGTAACAGTTCGCAGTAGCCAAATTAGTATCACAGTCTGTGAATTGCAAAGCTCCAGGTCAGGCAATAGTTTTAACATGGAAGGTGAGACGACAAATGAGTTCTGCACTTCGATTGTAATCAGATGATAAAGATCCTCTCCTAATCAGATGATGGTAATTTTGCTCTAAATCTGTCCGGTCTAAATATCTAATGTTCATGTTTTACATTAAGTCAAACAACGAAAGCTTAGGTGCAGTGTATGAATCAAAATTGTTGAAATGCACTTTGATCGTTTTATCAATTTATATCTTATTTATAAATATTATATAATTAACCCACTGGGCCCCAAAATTAGGGTCCTTAATTTGATTTTAAACGGATTAAATTCTAATTAGATCAATGCATTAAAACGGTTGTAATAATTTTTAAGCGAAGTCGTGGAACAATTACGCATGTTTTTGACAGGATCATATTTCTAAACTGATTTTGTTCAATAACCCTTTATATTTGTCGTCGTACTACGGACGAATGAAAAATTTTATTGAATAAACTAAATTTCAACTTTGCTTTACCTATAAACTTAAATTAAAACTTATTTAAATAATTAAATTAAATACTCTGAAAAATATTAAGTATACTTTCCAGTTTACTAACCACTATCAAACCGATAGTAAAATGATTTTTGTCATTGCCACGATGAACTGGAACACAAAAAATTATAATGAGTAAATCATAACCTAAAAATCGTTCTATTCTTTAGTACAGGATTACTAAGTGACGACCGAAACTAATCATACCTTACAAATCAATACCTTACAAATAATTATTTTATTTTTGACATAAATATTTAGTTTATTTTTGACATAAATATCAAAAGGTTCTATACTCAACCTTATAGCTGCTAAATTAGGCGTAATGCTCTAACTACTCTTGAAGGTATGCTAGCGGGCACTAGTGTTTGGTAAACTCGAAAGCACTTATTATTTAAAAAAAGAGGCCTGATGGAAGGTTATACAAACAAATAAGCTTTACGAATCCCTAGTTTTACAAAAGATCTGGTCAGCTAACAACACCGCGAGGATATTGCATAACTCTGCATGTTCTACAGATTAATACTGATAAATGTTCTGCAGAACTAAAGGAGAAATTACCACCATTTGTTAAGCCAAGAAGGGTAACATGAGGAACGGACAATGATCTTAAGTTAATGGTGAAGCTGTCGGAACTCGAAGAAGAAACCAAACGCGTACTTATTTATCGATCACTTGAACTACACAATGGACAATTTAAGGCGGCCAAGTGCACTGCTCTGACAGTTACAAGGACCAATACTATCTAACAATCAATACTACCAAACTGTTATAAAGTGTACAAAACGCAAAAATAATATGATCGACAGTTTCCTGACATTTTATAAGATGCCTTTTCAAAAATTCTGTAAAAAAAGAACCGTTCTAAATAAATTTAAAAAAAAAATATAATTTGAAATGTAAAATATCGGCTTGAATTCGAAATTATTTGTGACACGTGTAAAATCGCAAACTATAAATACAGATCTTTCAATATATCGATCGGATATACAATCTTATGATCTTTGTTAAAGATTTTATTTGTGTCAAGGTAAAATATTTGTTTTTTTTTTCTAAATTACTCTGCGAATTTGTGTACGAGAATATCAATTATAATACAAAAAAATTCATTTATCAATGAGATCGATATCACTGCACGCTGAGCATGGCCCTATGCTGAGATCATTTAACACATTGTATACAATTTTAAATATTTTCATTTATTATTATTAATATTACTCGTATGATGATGCACAGTAAAAGGATCCCGCTGTTTTATGGATTTTTTTATATATGTGGTGCGATCATACACACCATAAATGATCGCCCAGCACGAGTATAATCAAAAACACTAAAATTATTAAATTGAATTAAACCGATCGATTCGTAAATTGAATGATCATCGTATATTATTTTATTTTGTATTATACTGTATCGCAATTGTTTTAATCTTCTGAGATCGCACGCATACGATTATATGAGTTGTTTGATCGGTGACTTACCTGAAATGAGAAGAAAAGAAAAAATAAATAAAATAAAATTAGAAATTAAAAATCATTTAGTATTTAATCAATCAATTACTATTAAAATTAGCTGTCGGGTATACGATCGCGATCATAGTTCAATGTGCATTAATTTAGATACAAAATAAGTAAATAAAAACACGAATGAGTTTAAAGATGAGCTCGAAATCCGCTTATCGTTATTATGTCCACACTAACAATAGATCGAGAAGATCACTTGATCGAGATTTCAAATTTTTGAGTACCTCTTGTATTGTCACTATATAAATCCCTGTCGAAAATTCAATGGGCCTTCAGAACAAATACGTACATCACAATATGAATAAATAATGGTATTTACCTATATATTTTGGAAGATCAAGAGACACAAATTGGTCCTAAGTATAACCACTTATAGTATTTTATGTGCGCTTTATTGTACACACATATAATAGAGATCAGTATATTAAATACACAAAATACTCGAGAAATTTATAAAAGAGTTCTATAGAATTCTAAACCTCTTAACTGAAATAAGAAAAAATAATAAAAGTAAAAAAACAAAACAAAAGAGTAACAAACCGCTACTGTATTGTGATTTTCAAGAATGGTATTCTAAAGAAATGATGAAGTTGAGGGCGCCACATACTTATTTCTTGTATATTATATTTGCATACTTTTTGTTTCCTTTGTGTTTGTTGCTTTTATCTGTAAAATTCACCTTCCCAAGAAATTTTTAAAATAAACCAAAATTGAATTGTTAATAAACATAAATAAAACATGTGTATAAAAGATCTTCAAATCGAACCTCAAACACTTGGTTTGGAGTTATTAAAAAAATTATTATCAATTCAATGTAAGACTTGATCATTAAAATATATACGATCAACGTATTTTGAAATTATTGAAAGGCAGTCCCAATTAAAATTTTATCGATCGCGAAATGATGTGAAAATATGATATTTATAATGTGTGATCGCTCTGCTGTGATTTTCAATTTTGTAGTTGTCAGTTTAAGAACAGAAGCTTATTTTACAAATCGGGATCGTAAATTCATAAACAGTATTGTATCTTGCCGTTACTCTAATCGTGATTGGAATATTTTATGACCAATAATTAAAGAATCTCTTGTGTACTTTTTATAAATGAACTTAACGTTGATATGAATATTTTCATTTCTAGAGGCGATCTCTTCAGAACAGCGAATGGGATGAGCATAATATTATAAAATTCGATATTGCCGATCTACTTTTGACTAAGTTTTCGAATTCGTCTTTTAATAAAAAATTATGATTTATGAACCTAACCATTCGCCGTACCAAATTCGACATTCAACTATCAATAATTTTTCTAATAAGATATTATTTTGAAAATATAAAGTATTTAATGATCCTTTAAATACTTTATATTTTCAAAAGTCTGAAAAGTTGATGTTGTGATATTGATCGTGAAGATTATGCTTGATTAGAACTTTTCTCATACTAACAATAAATCCACCCATCGAGATTCACTTTTAACATTAACACTTACCACATTAAGTTCATTTTACATTCGATTCTCATTTTAACATTAATTAACATTCAACTAAAAATGTTGTAAATCAGTTTATTATTACAACATTGAGCTATGGGTACCCGGATTGCGTAATAAATACTGAAACCCGCGCCAAATTGAGCGAGCCTTCGCGAGAAAATTAGTGACTTCCACAGTTCGTCCCTAAATTCCGAAGATATCCATAGATCTATCGAAAGATGGATCACCAAGAATAGTTGACAACTCTCCTTTATTCACATCGTGTATATTTGTTCTTCTATCAAGAGCCACAGCAATAGTAAAAGCACGCCAACCTATCAGTAAAACCATGGTACTGAACCCCTTTGTATTTTTCTTCAAAAAACCAAGTTATATAGAATTTGTAGCAAATCGTAAAAATGTAGCAAATCGCAGCATCAATGATATCTGATTGTTCGGTGACAATTGGATAATGATCAAGAATATGAACGCTGATGAGCATTTTATCACATGGTGCCATTAGGTAAACGAGGAGCTTCACGATTACTATTGTCATTTTTAGGCAACATTTTGAAGAGCTAGGTGTAAATTGACTTAGTTTTAACTTCAATGCAGAATTTACAAAGTACAATTACGACAGTACAATGATCTTTTCAACAAAAAAAAAATATTTAAGATTATTGCTAATAAAGCATTAAAGTATTAACAATCAAAAAAGCTTATAAACAAATATTTTTGTTTTATTATTGTGAGATTTTACAACTGCAAATAACATTGTAAATATTTTATCGTTATAAATAACATCTGTCGGTTAGTGCTTCCTTCCATCTATTGTAAGAAGGGTCACACAGTGATCTGACATCTTTCGGAAAATATGATCTACACATTAAAAATCAATAAACTATCACTAGCATCCTTATTAAGAATGTAGCAGGCCTTTCATACCACTAGGTGATCAGAAAACAAAACTAAACAAACAATTCTTTACGTCACATATTATTAAGTTTGAAAAAATAACCCCAGCAGCCTTTGCTTCCAATTATTCAACAAAAAAAACATATTTTTTATGTCGATAATATTTTATCGATAGATTCCTTCCTGACCAGTGTTGCCAAATTAGATCTTTCGAGGCTAGATTTAGTACCGTTAGATTTATTTTAGCGCCATAAACAAATTTTTGCCGTGAAGGGCAACTCAGCAGTGTTTCAATATTTTTAACACCAATTCTAGCTTTTTCTAGCAAAGTTCTAGCAAAAAAATCTAATGATTATTCTACTCCAATTTGTGCGATTCAGCTTCTACTAGACTAGCTTACATTCTTTCTAATGAAAGGTTTTTATTCCTTCGACCGAAGGGTGTAAATAAAATTCCAAACTAAATTAGTTCAGGTCATTTTTTTAAATTTTACCGAAAATGTAGTTTTGATAAAAAATACTTTATTTCACCAAAATTCTGCATCTCTCGAGACCAGGGAATTGACTATTCGAATTTAAATACTTAAACATTTTCCATTAATTGCGAGATCCTTGCAAAACTTTGAAGGAATCTGTATCGGAACTGGCAGCTTTTTCAATTTTTGCAATGATGTAGAAAAGTTTATCAGTTATAGAAAAAGTTATGCATGTATTCTCTTCTCCGAACAGAATTAATAGTAAAAGCTAATTTGTTTGGGATGAATATTATATTATTTTGAAACAGATGATAAAATTAAAATATGATATATGGGTTTAATTGGATTTGTATTCGTTCAATTGTTTGATTGTATCTTGTACCAATCTGATGCACATGGATGGATGGAAGAATGGAGCTTGGGCAATATCGGGATTGCAAAATATAAATAAGGCTTTGTTATGTTTCACATTACTTTGTCCTAGGAAATGTAATTTTGTTATTTTTTGCTTGGCTTGGGAAAATCAAAAATTTGACTTTACATTTTTGTTACTAAAAGTCCCACGGTAAAAATAATTTTTGTAATTATAATAAAATTTCATGACTGTTAATTTTGCACTATTTTGACTAAATTCATGGAAAAAAACTAATGGAAAATAATAGTTGACAACACTGTTCCTGAACACCATAAACGTGTGTTTTAAATTTTTTGGTTGGTAATTAGCGGATAAGAATTATCAAAAGCATCTAAACTTCTTTCAACTGCTTGATTGCCAGGCAATCAATATCCTGTATTGATCGAATAACTATAATATGCGAGTGTAAAGGGCCAACCATAAAAAAATTATAAAATTAAAAAAAACGCAAACATAATTTTTTTTAAAGTTACGTTTATAATTTTTTTTTAATTTTTGTATGGTTACCCCTTAAAACAAACTCATCGCAATAGTTCTCTGGTAAAGCTATAACGGTTTTTTTAATTATGAAAAGGAGATACACCTGTAATTGGCTGTCAAAATATTATTTGGTACTTTCCAATTTAGAATTAAATCGATGACGGACATTGAACTCGAGCTAATGTTAATAACTTTGCGGATAACTGAATTTCGAAAGGTAAACAGCTCAGAAGAGCTTAAAGTGTGGAATAGGGATACTCCCTATCTATTAATAATAAATCTATTAATTAATAACTGAAGTGACACCAAAAACGAGAGCCATAACGCAGATAGACAAAAGCCAAAACCTTCTACGTATATCGATTCGAAGAATAAAAAAACTAATTCTTAATTTGCGAGGAAATATTTAAAATTCCGATTCCAAATAAAAACGGACTTTCTTATCTCATTTTCGAATTAGCCGTATATTTTATATATTATGCAAATTTATTTAAATCCGGTAGACCCAGGTAGATCAATTTGCCCAAGCTTCATTTTAACATTATTTTATTGGTATTTATGTTACGGTGAAAGTCTGAAATCGGTAAATGTCCGAAACAAAATTGGAAAAACTGTGTTATTGCTTCAAAATCTATGAAATGGGTGTTTTAAATTCTCGAAATGATTCCTTTTCCTTTTGTCTGCCTTTTCTATAAAATATGGCGTATAAGTGAATTTATTTTTAAATCTTTAAAAATATTTCAATTTTATGACATTTTCGTGAGTATTTCATTTTGTATTTTTACCGCAAGTTTGTTCTCTTTGAACGTTTAAGGTGTTATATGGTTCTGCGTTCCCAACTTATATGGTTCTGTGTCAGAATACTGTGCACCCTACTTTGAAATGAATGCAGTCTTTGAGAAATTTACAACAACAATCCCATATATGTAATTCCAATTTTGAATTATTTTAAACCAACTTTTCTGCTGGTATAGAATTATTCTATTCTACTTGTAGTTTTAATGTTCATCACCAGGGCAGTTTTATTGAATACTTTTATTTTTAAATGTTGGCAATAAAAATATAAAAGTGATTTTTGTTATTTTGACATCGAATTTTTCTTAACAAGACGAAAAATTAGTTATGATTTGTAATAATATTCAATAATGTTCTAGCACAATACTATTTAATTGAATATATTTAGTTGCGTTTTTACGTTGTTTTCAAATTCAAAATGTAATTGTTACCAACTAATAAAAATAAATTAAAAAATATCTTTGGTTGTTACTTTGAGCACAAATTAATTCTAAAGGATGGTTAAATTTTAAGGGCCGACGTTGAATGTGAACCACACCTAAACGTCAAGTTTTTTT
This sequence comes from Nephrotoma appendiculata, assembly GCA_947310385.1. Classification (NCBI taxonomy): domain Eukaryota; kingdom Metazoa; phylum Arthropoda; class Insecta; order Diptera; family Tipulidae; genus Nephrotoma; species Nephrotoma appendiculata. The sequence goes on from OX371225.1 coordinate 86,539,724, forward strand.
CTGCATTTAATTTGACATTTCTCAATTTCAGACTAACTCAATTTGAACCATGGAAAGATACACAATCGAGCAACGCGTTAAAGTTATTCAGGCATATTATGAAAATGGGCGTTCAAATCAAAATGCATATCGTGCACTTCGTGATTTTTTCGATCAATTTAATCGTCCAAATGTGCGTACAATCGGAAAAATTTGAGCAAATCGGGTCTGTATGAGATTTTAAAACTCCAGTGCATGCTCGTACAGCTCGTACTGCAGAAAATATTGCAGCTGTTCGCGATAGTGTGGCTGAAGAGCCGTCCACCTCAACTCGTCGTCGTGCCCAACAATTGCACCTCTCACGCTCGTCGTTGATGAACATTATGCATAACATTATACAAGCTTATAAGGTGCAATTTACTCAAGAACTAAAGCCTCTTGACCATTCCAAACGTCGTCAATGGTCAGAATGGTGGCAAGAAATGGCAACAGTGGATGATCAATTTTCGAAGAAAATCATCTTCAGTGATGAGGCACATTTTCACCTCAGTGGATTCGTCAATAAGCAGAAGTGCCGCAGTTACTGTGCAGTTACTGTGAATGATGTTCGCTATCGTGAGATGATAACGAACTTTTTATGGCCCGAATTGGAAGATATGGATGTGGACGATATGTGGTTTCAACAGGACGGTACCAGTTGCCACACAGCTAACGAAACAATGGCTCTTTTGCGCGACAAATTCAATGGCCATGTTATCTTACGTGGTGGCGATGTCAATTCGCCGCCAAGATCATGTGATTTGACACCGTTGGACTTCTTTCTTTGGGGTTATTTGAAAGAGTGTACGTCGATAAGCCATCAACAATTCAAGAGCTAAAGGATGAGATAATTCGGCACATTAACGGCATAGAACCTCAATTATGCCTAAGCGTCATCGAAAATTTGGACCATCGGGTGGAGGTGTGCCGCCGAGGTCGCGGCGGCCATTTGTCCGATATTTTGTTCCATACATAATTGAACCATACCATATTATCATAATAAAAAGAATTTACAATAATTTCCTAAATAATTTGTGTTTTATTCAAAATCAACATCGGCCCTTAAAATTTAACCACCCTTTATACCAGAATGGAATTACCTTGTACCAAAGTAAGACCGCAGAAGTTAGCTTACTGTTATCAAAACAGTCACATACGAACGTTACATTTAACGTCCGTTTCCATTTGTCTTGTTCATTTTATTTATCGCCTGCATCGGGTAGTTTACTCATTATAATCTCAATTGTAAGCCATTGATAAACACCCCGTTTATTTTTTATCATTAAACCTTGTTCGGATTCAGCACGAAATAGAGAAACAGGAAAAGAGCTACGTTACTCATAATATTTATAAAGTAGACAAAGAATTAGGTTCACCTAAAATCTCTTATTCAAAATATGGCCGTTACAGAAAACGTTTTTAAAATTCGTGATACTTCATATTCTCTTAGTATTTGTCCCATGTCACTGAACGTTTTTTTTATTATCGAGCAGAGCATACATATTGCGAACGGGCGTCCGTTCCTAATGTTACATAGATCTCCCTCGAATTTTAATGTGTATTGGTTTAACACTAGTAATAATATTTAATTTAACCTTGAGAGTCGTTCGGTTGCCACCCGTTAGTTTTAACATAATTAACCAAATTTGATTCTTAAGTTACAAGTTCTTGTGTGAGATCCTTGCTATTGTATTGGCGGTCATAGTCCATATATGATTATAACCTTATCGTCCATATAAACGATTTCATCCTCTTCGCTATTGAAACTATCATTAAAGACTCGATTGACCCTTATGTGAGCATGTATTCGTTCCAAAGTAATCTACATATAATAATTTTATACATATTCCAATAAATTCCAATTTCTTAAGATGCCTCAGACAGGGCCACCACATATTGTCAAAAAAACTCGTTTTATTATTAAAGTGTAAGGCAAGTTACTAAATAATCAGCCGAAATATTTAGGTTAGTGTTGCTAGCCCGAATAACGAAATTCTGAAATCGAAATCCCGAAAACAGAATCCCGAAAACAGAATCCCGAAAAAAGAAATCCTCAAAAATAAAATTCCTTCAACGAATCAATTTTATTCCTGAAGAAGGTCAAATATAGATCATTTAAAAAATATACATTTTAAAATTTTAGTTACTCTGGTAACTTAATTTATTTTAATTTGCAATAGCTTGTATTGTCTTCGCTGAAAAATAATTAAGCAGGGAGAAAACGTTTTTCGAAACAAAATTAAACAGTTAAAATGTTAAAATCACCTATTTTCAAACGAAAACCCGAAACTTAAAATTCTGAAAACGAATTAGACTAAACACAAAAAAGTTTTGGAAACAAAAATCTCGAAATTTAAAATACTAAAATTCTAATTACTTCCCAATTAGTTAATTTGGCATTGCTCAAGAAATTGGCAACAGCGCCAATCATATATTATTAAACGTTATTTTATCAAGGTTCATGTTATAGTTCTCGTAACCTGTAATCATAACCAATTATTGTAACCTTTGCAAATTAAATAAATATTTAACCCATTCCCGCGAATGACGGCTATAGCCGTTATATTTTTGGTGATATATAGGGAAATGACGGCAATAGCCGTCTTGCATATTTTAATTAATAAAAAAGGAACATCATTCTTACGAAGTATACTAATGCATTATTTTGTTAATTATTCAGTAATACATTAAAGAAAAAAAGATGTAACATTCCAGATAACATATCAATTGTTTTTTTGTGCGATTTTTCATGATTAGCAATTCGATATATTTCCGCCTACAAAAACAAATGACGGCTACAGCCGTCCTATTATGTTCACACAAATGACGGCTATAACCGTCATTTGTCTATATATCACCAAAAAATCGAGCGGCTATAGCCGTCATTTGCTTTTGTAGGCGGAAATATATAGAAAAAATGATGTGATGAGCAAATGACGGCTATAGCCGTCGAAAGTTTTCATGGGAAAACTGTAAGAAAACAAGATAATTTTCACTTCCAAACATATAAATGACGCTCAATTTCATATGGCAGTCATAAACAATTGAAAAACAAAAAGTGTGTTTCTGAGCACGGTCGTCAATTAAAAAGTGTGCGGCAATGGGTTAACAATATTTTATGGTTTTTAGAAACTTTCGGAGATTATACAGTTTAACAAGCTATTTTTAATTTCAGGGTTTGAAATTTTCGGGATTTGATATTTCGATTTCCGGTATATGGTCTTAACCCAAATTGGTATGGTGCCCACTATTGAATCCATGTAAATCGGTGTTTTAGCCCAATTAAAGCGCAGAAAGATGTGGGGAGACACATCAACAAATAATGTTTTAAAAACAAAAAACTGCCATCAATTTATTTGAGGTTAAGTGATGTAGTCAGATTAATTGCTCTAATGATGACTTTTATATTTCTAGAGTTAAAATTTAAATGTAAAGAAAACCGAAACTCGGCCATCCATGGGTACAACAGAGACCCATTGGGACAACAGAATTTTATACTACTCTTGCTGCCTTTTTACACCAAAGCAATTATAAACATTTTTTTAATAGAAACACGGAGCCACAACGAACGCGTCGAATTACAAACAGATGATAAGAAAGCCAACATCTATTTAAAATAACTATGCTTCATCGAAGGATATCGATCAAAGAACCACTATCAATTTCGTTTATTTTCAGCTTGCACTTTTGGCTAACTTCAAAGACGTCCTTTGGCTTTATAATTGTTGCTTGGGTTTTTGATCTTCCACCTTTTTAAACGTCGAGAACTTTATTTCTTATCCTCCATTTTCAACAGCTAAACAACACCGTAAATCTGCCGAGCCGAGTAGATTTACAGGTTTTTAGAAGTCCAAAATGAAATCTCCTTAGATGAAATTTTTAGGCTTACCGCATTATTTAATTTGAATTTACAGGCGCCCAGGTCGATGAGAGCCAACCGCCATATACCTTGCTCAAGAATCTTAAATGTACATATTATGAAAGCTCTCTATGTATATGGTTATAGATTGCTGCTACCTCGTCGTGTCTGTTGCCTCATTTCTGATTAAACTACCAAGAATCATTTTATTTCACCAACTATAGGCGTGCCTTAGGCTTCGATGTATTAAAGTCATTTAGGTAATTATAACATACATATATCTACTGAACAAGATAAACAAATCAAACATAACGATATGGTTTACTCAAATTTTGCACAAAGAGATTTCTTAGCAGAGTTTTCTCATTCTAATATACAACCAATTCAGTTCGAGCTGTGTTTACTCTAAGTACATTAAACCAACAAATTCAAATTATAGAGAATTGTCTTATACACCTGTCAAATTTCAAAAGACTTGCATATTGCAAGATAACAAAACTACAGTATATTGTCGGGTTACCCAATTCAGTATAGGTTCCTTCCCATACGTTATATGCATAATTGCATTTATGTATACCTTGTATAGATTCCAACTAAACCAATTAAATCAAAAATCAAAACTGTCAGTCAATATCAATTGTATATCAAACCACTAACCACTTCTATAATTGATATCCCCTACTGTTTTGATAGACAAACCCAATACATATTATATCTCAACAAAAATCTTCAAATACTCAAAACGAAGCAATTCAAACAAAACAAAAAACAAAAACTGTCAAACCCATCATCAAATGGTCACGCGAATTACCATCCTTATTTAGTGTAATCCTCGCATGCATCTTGTATATTCCGGTTCGGTATTCAGAAATATCTCTATCACTTGTGTGTGCATCCTAAATATGTTTTAGATAAAATTTCAAGCGAACCCCGAACATTTTTTTTATCGAAAAAACAAAAGAAAAATGTAAGTCGGTAAATCTTTGTCTTTTGAGACTTTATCTTATACGTACGATTTTGTACATGGTGTTAGGATAAATGTTTTATTTAAAAAAATTTTTAGGTTATGTAAAACAACCAAAGTTTGTAATATGAGCTGGTAACATAATTAAATGGTGACAACAACAATGTCATGCATATATCGAGTTTTTGAAAAATTTGAAACCTTTCTATTTTTTGAGAAAATCGAGTGTACATATGAGTATAATGGTACATGTATATGGATACGAGAAATCAGATCAGATAATTGGAAGCGAGAAAAAAAATGTTATCTAAATTTGGTGACAATTTTAATGGTGATGATTTATTAGAAATATTAGATGAAAATTAGGGGAAATTTTATGTGTGCGTGTATTGCATAATAACGTATACAAACATATATCAATCCTTTATTTTATCCGGAAATGTTCGATGAACGGAATTTCTAATTAAAATGTTTTCCCCGCGCGCAACAACAGCAGCAATGAGATTTTAATTGGAAAATATTTTAAATTCCCTGCGATGCAATCCTATCTCAATAATTTTCCATTTTAAAATAATGATGCAGATGACATTTTTATTTGTTGATTTATCTCGCATGAAAAACTGTACACTTTCTTTTTTTATATATGGACCAAATATATATTTATATAACAATTTTATTCAATTAAGATATATTGTGACATACTCGTATTCTTCTTTTTCTTCGACTTTAGTTGTCGCAGCATATACCGAGAAGAAAATTTTTCATGTTGTCGCGCATCTCAGTATAATTTATGTTTTTTTTTTTTTTGGAAACTCGACGAAATTTGTCAACGTGCCTGTGTTCTACTGTCGTTTTAATGATGTGAATTGATCTTTGACGATTTGTATATGTCAAAGCATATTTACGTATATTAAGAATATCCCAACCCAGTGACGTCGACAGAATTGAGTCTTAGTAACAGACGATTTGGGATCATCTGATGATGCAATTTATGTTTTTTCTATCGAGTTTTTTTTATGAATTCCTTGATAAATAAGTTAATATCATCAACAAGTCAAGTGATAGAGGGAGTTGAGTAAAAGTTTGTGTGACAAATTTAAACGGAGCGGGTGATATTTTACCAAAACCTATAATAGAAATTCAAGAAGAGCCGGGAGTCAGGATTTTCATACAAATGAAAAAGCACAAGATATAGTTTGCATAGAGACACAACCATGCTGTTATAGAAGAAACTCCACCGTATACTTCCACAATAAACATACATGATAGTGCTGTTTCCAATAAGATTGGGAAACCGATGCCATCTACAAAATCTAATCAATTAAATGAAAACTCAGAAGATTTGGCCACAGATAATTTATATGACACAAGCTTCACAAAAAGAGGCAGTGGTTCAAAAAAATAAATTAAAACAAAAAAATATTAAGAGCCAAATAATTCTGGAAAAGCATAAAGTACTGCCAGACTGGGATGCAAACATTTGCTCAAAATTATGTTTTGAGTCAAAATAATGAAAATATGAGAAAAATCATCAACACCATTTTCTGGTACCTATACTTGTTAAACAGAGAAATGTTTTCATGACAAACACACAAGGCAAAATATCAAACGTCGGAAAATTGAAAGCAACAGGAAACCGAATTCCTTTAAGTATTGTGAAATGTACGAGTCTGCAAAACAGAATAGATCAATCTATTATAGATGCACGCACATTGTAGCATTCGATCCATGAATATCTCACTAAAGATAAGTAAGATTATTATATTCTTGTTATTTTAGATGTGTCCACGCTCCACGATGTTCGAGGATTTTAAATCCAAAAACCGTGACTTTGCACTGTCATGCGAATCATATGGTTCGCGTGCGAGGGCAAAAAGTATTTCCTTTCCAAAACATGTTCAAATTGGAAAATTCATAAAATTCATGCGGCTCTTGTCCCTAAAGCACTTTATCAGACACTGGGGTAGATATTTAATCGGCTAGCAAGCAAGCAATTTGCTTGAAAATCCCGGCTACTCAGTCAATTTTACCAAGGAAATTTGAATTTCAAATTATGTTTTTAAAAATTTGTTTGTTTTTTTTGCGATTGCACAGTAAATTTGGCTTCTTCAAAAAATGAGCAGCATATTTTTGTGTTATTTTACTGTGCAATTGCAAAAATAAACAAACATTTTATAAAAAATATAATTTGAAATTTAAATTTCCTTGATTGATTGAGTAGCCAAGATTTTGGCTAGCAAACTGCTTGCTTGCTAGTCAATCGAGAATCTACGCCACTATCTAACAATAAATGTAAAAATGAAATTATCTTTGTTTCTGCAGATTTACAGAAAATCTGTATGTTGCCGAGAGTGAAAAGTTTTACAAAATTTATATTATTAAAAGGCTTACGGGGTATAATGAACGTTTTGTACTACTCAGTTAAAAATCACAATCAAAACCGTAAGGAGTTTGATGCCACGAAGGTACCTCAGGAAGAGACAAGGAGGATATTGTCAGCTGTTTTTATTCGCTTTTCTTGACGCATAGTAAGGTGAATTTTTTTAGTCAAAATGATTAATTCTGATGAAATATCTGCCATAAAGGTGTTCCTTAATTATTTTTAACTGGGACATATTTTTATTCATCTGGTACCGGGTTCAAATCCGGATAGAGACAGGACGCAAATGGAATTGTTCATCAACTGATTACTCATTACAACTGAAGGACCGACCCATCTTCCATGTCAGTACTATAGGCTGGCATGGAGCTTTGCAATGTGCAGATGGTTCTACGTAAACCGAACTTATAGCTGTACGGCCTCGATTTGGCAAGGAATGCATAATTTGGGATGTGAAAAGCTAACTGCGAAAGTTGGAAGTACTTCGGCCCCAAAACATTACCATAGATTAAAATATAAAAAAAATGAACTTTCGCTCATGAAACAAGGTAAGACCTATTACTTTGATGACTTTGTTGATGCAGTTGAGCATGCAGAAAAATCAAAAATAGAGGCAAAAAAATGAAATACTATGATTTTTATCTCATTGTAGAGATTTCAAATTCGACATGGTTCAGATTAAAGCTACTCGTGTTAATTTTGAATTGCATTACAAATCTTCATACTGAAAGTTTTAAAAAATTAAATTTTTATTTAGAATTCCCCATATCCAAGAAGTATGCGCTGCTTTAAACTCTTGAAAGAGTATTTCCGGAAAACAGACAGTTGTTTTGGTGAAATATGTATATAAAATATGAATATATAAAAACGTTTTAGTTTTTAACACGTTCACGCCGGCGCGTACCACCGGTGGCCCGCACTAAACTGTCTCATCGGGCGGCGCGTACCACTGGTGGCCCGCACTAGGCTGCCTCATCGGGCGGTGCGTACCGCCGGTTGTGCTATTAGACGGTATGTAACACCAAATATTCAGATAAAAAAAAAAATAAATAAAATAAAATAAAAAATAAAAAAAATTACTGGTAAAATTTTACTGTCAATTTGAACAAACAAAATCTAGTTTAGTTTTATTTTTGCGATATGACACCGCAATATACATTTTTCATATAACCATCTGCTACATATGAAATAGAAAATTGTATATAGGTAAAATCATCATAAAAATTAAAATTTGTGGAACGTTCGTATTCAAAAGTACCAAATCATTTTCGTATCGAGTTGAATTTTCGTATCGTAAGAAGATTCGTATCGTATTCAGGAATAGGGTGACTGGATTAGCTCCCGCCCGATAGACAAGCTTTAAACGCAGCCGCCAATGGGCGAGGAGCAAGAATTACAGCGCCGTCGTGAACGTGTTAATCATAGTTTTAAACTATGTATTTTATTTTTGTGGACTGTAAATTAATAAAATTTTGTTACATGTTAATGAAATTTTAAATAAACTGAATTTAAATAAACAATTGTGGCATTTTTGTTAACTAACTTGTAGATACAGAATGGATATGGCCGTATCTACGTTAAGTGCCTATTTTTTGTAGATACCGCACATTGGCTTAGCATACACAAATATGTATATTTTTTAAAGATAATGTTTTTAACCAAATTTTGCATTATAAATTGATATTATTAATTAAACTGTATTTAATTTTATCAAGAATCATCAGGAAAACTGAAATGCATAATATCTCGGTTTTGTGGCACAAGAATGATTTTGGGACGACATAACACTAATAAATCAAGATATTAATTATTTGCGTATGTAGATCGTGAAATAGTGTTTGATATTCGAGTGAAGCGTTGGTTTGACGACGCTTGTCTGTCTAAAAGTCTGTTTAACTTATTTTTAAAAATTGGTCACAGTATCTGAAGCAAAGACAAACATAATTTTTGAATGCAAAGCAGACTAACAACATCGAAACATTCACCGTATTTGATCATTTCGTATTGCTGTGCGAGCGACAAAGTGCTTTGTAGCTGCACTTATAGGCGTAAAACTTAACTGTTTACTTGAATAAACAAAACATGGGAAAACAGCCGGTTTGTGATTTAAAGCTCATATACGACAACCTGCTTCCATGTTAGTCGTATGAAAAATCTTTTACTTTATCTCAAACACACCCAGTATATAAATTCAATTTAATGAAAGCTTTCTTTTATATTCTGCATATTAAGTAACTAAAATTCTATATTCGGCGTTTGGATCGGGAGGTACCGGGTTCGAAACCCGATAGGGGCAGGATGCAAAGTGAAATTTCATCAACTGATTACAATCTGAGGTGAAATGTTACACATGTATGATCCCTTGTCAGTGTGCAAAACCCATGGGCCGACCCATCTTCCATGCCATTATAGGCTGACATGGAGCTTGCAAAGTGCAGATGGTCTTAAATCGGTCCTATAGCCCTCCGAACATTGACCCCCAACACAGATCGCATAGTTAATAAAAAAAAAAAAAAAAAAAAACTAAGAAAATTGGTTTTCCAAAGCACATTGCATTTTTGCAGTTAAACAGCAAACAAACCATTGAAAATAGCGCTTTTTGTTGCTGCTGTTTGAGCTATACTATTTCTTCTACATAATATAAATTTATACTCTCGTCTTTAGCTATATTATGACCGTTACTGTGAACTAAGCAGTACGGTAAAGGTAACATTTTAAGGATTAATCTTTTATAAGTAAGCACACTTTAAACAAACTCAAGCTGCCTGTTATCATCAAATCTTAATTGTATGAACTACTATTGAAACTATCGTAATTGTATGAACTATCGAAATATGTATGAACTACTCGGCAAACTACTCTATCTAGTACGATATATCTTGAAGACTTCTGCTTAGTGGGAGCTGCTGAGATGCCCATTTTTGTGTAATACTTTTGAGTAATCGTAAACGTTGGGCAAATGGTATTGCAGCGTGAAACGAGCGTCTTCAGTTCAAACTTGCTTTAATTGCATTATCTTAGACGAAACCTTTAAAACATTTTACTTTCTATAATAAATCGCAAGATTAAAGTGAAACATAAAGCATAACATCGCGGCCGGTAAAATTTCACTTCTTCTCGCATAAATTAGAATATAAATTTATTATGTTCAGTTTTATTTGTATAGTCATCGAAGGTTTGACAAAATGATTATTCATCACTCCGATATATGAAATATTCAAAAATTATCGCATCCAGCGTAAAAATTAAAAACGCTATAAATTGAGATTTTTAAATCTTTTATAATAATTTTGCCCATTATAAAATTCAAATTATGTATGCGCACCACCAGAAGCTGCAGTACATACCTTAATTTTCGTTCTAATGTTGTGTGCTTCAAGTATGTACTTATAAACAATAATAACAATTAAATAAAAAGTATCAATAATATGTTTAATCACGTTGGGATTGATGGGTTATCTCAATTTAATTAAATAAATCGTAACATCCAACTCTTAAAAATGTATAGCCAATTTTATTTAATATATGTATATTACATAAAATTGTTAGATCCTACTACACAATATTTCGGCCCTCTAGACCAGTGGTTCTTAACCTTTTTTTACTCGCGGCCCACCAAATAACTCATCATTTTTTGCGGCTCCGATTTTTTATTAATAATTTATATTTGTTAAATTATCTATAATAACTTTATTTTTTATTATTCCTTTATTTTTTTATATAATATAATTAATATAAAAAATAGCTTCAATATTTCATTATCTGTTTTAACTTTCATACTTCACAATTTGGTGTTCACGGTTTCACTAGAGATTCGGCATTATACGCAAAAGATAAACATAAATTCATGTATGGAAATTCACCATTCCACACTTTGATTCTTTCGTCGTGATTATTTCCTCGTTTCTTTCCTCTTCACCTACAAACTGTTGCTAGTTTGTAGGTGAAGCGGAAAGAAACGAGGAAAGAATCTCGACAAAATAATAATAGTGTGGAATGGCGGAATAACAATAAGCAGAAAACTACACTCGCGAGCAACTAAATCGACTCAAACCTCTGCGAGTATAAAAAGGCGTATTTTGTTAAATTGGGTTAACCAATTTTCGTAAACCAACTTTTTTTTACAGCTTAGTATATTATTTACAAGGACACCTTTTTATCATTATAATCTATACAGTACTTTTCAAATTAAAGCATTCGTAGCAAAATGCGATGTTTATGGTTTTAATACCACATTGACCGATATTTGCTATCAGTCACTTATCAGACTTTGACCTGAACAAATCTCTACCAGTTTCATTGGTTGTTTTCTCAAAATCATGGATATTACTCCAGAAAAAGCCACACAAGTTTTGCATCATTGCAATTGAAGGACGCAGTCAACGAGAAACCGCTCGTCAAACATGAGTCAATCTGCTGTCTTAAGAGTATCCAGAAGGATTAATGAAACTGGTACCTTCAATCGGAGACTACATACCCACATTCGAGTGTGAGAGAAACGATCGATTTATCGTCCTAACTTCACTGCGAAATCGCCATATCACGGGCGGCGGTGTGCAGCAGGAGCTAAGACAGGTTCGAGATGGAGCTGGTAATCAAGAGATAGAGCAAGAGGACGCTTGAAGGAAGTCAACATCATTCCAAGATGGTCCACTAAACCCAAAATTGACGCCACCGCAAAGAGCGACTCGAATTTGCTCGCGAACACATAAATTGGAGCATCGAGTAATGGAGGTCCGTTCTATTCACTGACGATTGCAGAATTTGTTTTTATGGTAGTGATAGGAGGCCGGATCTACCGGCTTCCAAAAGAGCGATTTTCGCAGTGCTGTTTTGCTGAAACAGGGGTGGCATATCAGAGCTCTAACCACTGAAAGATATATCGAGGACATTCTCTTAGTGGTGGATGATGAGTGGAGTGCGATCCTCCAAATCTTTGTCAAAACCCTAATAAGGTCAATGGGGAACCGCATCCGAACCATTGTGGTTTTTATTTTTCTTGAATTGTAATTGTGTTGTAGTTTAAATTTAAATATCCCCAATTTTTTTTCATAATCATCGACTTTGGTTGCGTTTTCATTCAAATTTCACTATAAAAAAAGTACTAAAATAATTTAAAGGAAAAATGAGTCATTATAAAGTCAAAAAATGAGGCTTGCAAAAAAATAATCTATTATACAAATCGATTAAGCAGTTTTAAAAAAAATTGAGTTTTGTGAGCGCTGAAGGTTTGAGTCGATTCAGTTGATCGCGAGTGTATATATGTAAGCTAAATTTTGTTAGCAACTTTATAATCAACTGAACACTAGTATTTTGTTAAAAAAAAATTCTAATTATTTTTAAAATTCCAAGCATTAATAGTTCCATGGAATTATTTAGGCTTTCTGCAGTGTAAGTAACGTATTTGCATTTATTTCTGCTGTACTAATAAATTTGTACATATAGGAAGAAATAAGAAATAAATAAAAAAATTAAATAAGAAAACTTTATCTTTTTTATTTCACTCTTCAATACGATATTCGGGTCATCAATTTTCGTTTTATTATATTCTGAAAAAAAAAATTTTAAACTTTGGCGGCCCCCAGCCAACTTCTTATGGACCCGTAGGAAGCCGCGGCCCCTCTGTTAAGAATCACTGCTCTAGACCATTATCAAGTGTCTAAATACATATAAAATTGTGGGTTTATTTTTTGTTTTTGTTGCTGACCACAATTTAATGCGTATTTAGAGACTTGATAATAGTCTAGACCTAGAGGACCGAAATATTGTGTAGTAGGGTCTAACAATTTTATATAATATATATTAAATAAAATTGTCTATAAATTTTTAAGAGTTGGCTGTTACGATTTATTTAATTAAATTGAGAAAAAGTATCAATGATTACTACTTAAATTGAATTTTCATTTCCTCTGTAGCGGGCAATAGCAGAAACTTCAACATTTAGATTCATAAATTTAGGTTAGTCAAATCAAGCACACCGCATTAAGCTTATTTCTACAAAATTTTTAAATTTTCCATATATTTTTTGTACTAGAGTGCCATATGTTATTTGACAGATAACAAGTAGAAATATTTCGGTTATTAAAAATGGAAGTACTGGAAGACGCGTAAAAATTATTTTAAATTTGAAGAAAGTACGCAGAAGTTGTTGCCATTCGAAAAATTGTTTCAATATTAGTTTGGTTTTGTAAAGGATGAAAAAGGCAAAATGTACAATCGTAGTGGTCTAAAGAGAGTCTAAAAATATCAATTCCTTATCGTTCACAGCAATTACACATTCCACCAACCAAGGTGTGGATCTACAGAATACGTGGTTTCAGCAAGACGGTCATACAGGTGTCATACAGTAACAGAAAAATTTGGTCTTCTGCGTGAACCCTTTGGTAATCATATAATTTCTGGAAGAATTTAAATTAATTGGCCACCTCTTATTTTTAGAGCCAACGTATATACCAACAATCTACAAATAATTGATGACCTAAAGAAAAATAGTTTTGATTGTATTCAAGAAATTGAGCCGCAGTTATGCAAGAATATTTTCGATAATTTTGGTAAAAGAATGATAAATAAAATTAACCTCAAATTGGTACACCCTCGTGTAAAGTTGAAATGTAATCACAAACGAATAGAAAACTTACTGACAGCAGCGGATTCTTTAAACTTTGTTTTTGCTGTATCAACAATACTTTTGTAAGACTCAGTAGTTCAGATGTATTTAAAAAGATGACTTTAATGAAATTATCTGAAATTATTCAACTGTTCTGTTATTCAATTATTCTTCAGCTGCTCGTCAAAAGCAATAGTTTTTTGCATTGCGGATGTGGTGTAATAATATCAGTGCTTTATTAGTAATAGAGACATCTAGCGGCAACTAGCGATATAATGAAATAAGATGGTATCGCTTCGGTATAGAGTAGGTAGAATACTAGTTTTACTTAAATTATTTTCTGGCGTATTCGAATAGAGAGAGTAGTTATAGTGGATAAGTAAATATTACTCAGGCAATGATTTTTCTATTAGGAAATTTTTCGGATTGAAATTCTATCGGTAGTAGATTTCCGTACAAAAATTATCGATAATGGTTAGTGGTCTAGAAAAATGAAAATTAATTTTTTGTATTGAAATTTTTGTTTGTTTGTGTTTTCTGATAAATTATCGATGCCAACTTTTATCATTTTTCGAAATACTTTTTATTTGTTGATAGAAAATTTTTGGAACAAATGATTTTTCCGTTCGGATTTTATGGCCTCTATATGGTCCCAGGTTCGATTCTCGGTGGTAACCAGACAGATAGTTGTACTGTTGTTTTATTTTATGTATAATCTTGACAATGCGACATGCGATGATCAATCCATCAAGTTATAATGTCATTTTCAAATATGTTTTTGTGCATGTTGTTGGTTTTGTGCTAAGTAAACTTTAAGTTACAAATTTTGACAATTTATTGTATATCATAGAAAATGAAAAGCATTCAAAAAATAACGTTCTAAATTTTCTACATAGGCACACAGCATTATAGTAATTAACAGTCGAGTATAATGCATAAATAAATGAAATCGAGATGTAATTTAGATGTAATTGGTACAACCGTCAAAATTCCTCTTGAAAATTCTTTCAAACTTTGTTTGCTTTTACGAAATACGAAACAATACGTACAGGAATACGTGGGACCAGTATCCTATATTAGTTATATTTACGGGTGAGCCCAATTATTACCGCTCTACTGTATGTTTCATTTACATAATGGTTGGATAAATTTCACAACGAAATGAGCCACTACTTTCTAATTTAAACCATCTATGTACTACAAAAGTTTGATTTGGTCAGATATACAATATGGTAAGTATTAAGCCATCATTTCTCCCGGCGTTAAACATTTTCTGAAAAATCTAAAATTATGTGAAAATCTGGGTTTAATGTATTTTTACCCCCTCTTTTCAGTTGTAGAGTAAAATAGTTGTTGCATTTACTCCATATTGCGGTGTTTAATTTGTTTCTAGTCGTTTTATTCCAATAATAATTTTTTCTCTGATCTCTTCGAGCTCGCAGACATTTAAAAACACACGACGCTTTCTACCTGTAGGTTCTAGCTCATTTCCTTTATTTCTAATTTTATTAAAATTGATATTTCAAATAATGATCCCAAATCATTTCGCAGGAAATTTTAATATTTTCCTTATGAATTTTGAAACGCATTTTCGAGTTTCTAAAGAAAATTAACAGATCACCAATTTTGTCCCGAAATGTGTGAAACGAAATGAGTGTAACCGGAATGATATAGTAGTAGCATATGTATTTGTGGTAGTTTCCTGCGTATGTACCATGCCAGACGAGCATTTTTTGTATTTTGGCATTTTTTTTCTACCAATGTTTTGTTCTGCTCTCTCTTAAATAAAATTTTAACTAAAATGAGTCAAAAATGTCCTTGAAATATTTTTTATTTCATTTATGTTTGAGTTGTGTGGTAGAACAGAAAATTAGTTAAGTCGCAATTAAAACTTGTATCATAGGTAAACGGGGAAAGAAACGAAGAAAAATGCCGCATTTTTTTTTACGTGTGGCATGGGCCTATGATTGCTTTTCTGCATATGCAAGTCACGTGTCATTCTTTTTTTGTTTATTCATATTAACTCTTTCAGTGCAAACATGGTTTCGGCTAGTGTATTGAGGAACACGATTGCGCTTTTTGGCACTCAAAGGGTTAACCATTGTAAACGCCATATTGTGCGTTGTGTATGTATTTTCGATTTTTTTATAATTTCTAAAATTTATGAAATTTAAAATAAATTTACCTATAAAATTTTATTATTATATGTAAAATTAATTTATGATAATAGATAATATAAAATATATTGGCATGTTCAATAATGACACTCCACAGCTCGAGAGCAGACGTAATGTGCTGAGAAAAGGAAGTAAGCACCATAAAAATTAAACCGATTCGCCCGGAACGCGTTATTTTGGTACTGTTCATCATACAAATGACACAAATACGAACAAAAGAAAAATACAAATACAAGGACATAATTGTGTATTATACACTGTGTACGTATTCGATTTTTTTTGCTTCACTCATTTTAAATGAGTAACTCACGAGACAAAATCGATACCCAGATTCATTCTTATGAATAAAAGCGGCGAGCCTTTGTATTGATCAGAGCGACTATTTTGTTTTTATATGACTTTGGGAATAGAAAAATCAAAAACTATTGAAACTGTTGGAAAATAGTTATAGAAGTATGTTTTTATTATAGATTCATATAATTAAGGTTGCGAAAATGGCAGCAGTCCTCAGAATTTATAATTTTGTTTTTTGTTTTATTTATGGTTGTCTATTCTCAGTGCCTTTAAACGTCTTGATTCCTCCTTGAAACAACTACCATTGCTTGGGTTAGTGCAAATTTGGGTGAACACATGGGAACAGTAAGAAAGTAATTGGAAATGGCAGGAAAATGAAAAATTGAAAATCCTCCACCGACATGCCAATATTTCTCATCCAGCAGCAGCGTGGACCTTCCAATAACCCTGGGACATGGTAAGGTTTCAATGGACCAATCACACATTAATCCGAAATTAAAACTGATTATGCAACCTACAGAATAATGAGGCGGCCCAATCCTTTAATGGGATGTAGCACCAGCAAAATAAAATAAAAAATTGGTGAATGATTGTTATCCAAAATTTCTAGAGGCTCCAATTGAAAGAGATATTTTCGAAAATTTATCACTACACCGATTAGCGGTTTTTGGTGTTCCCGACCTACCTTATATAAAATGACAAGAACGTTATTTAATTATCAAATTTGAGTCTAGTAAAGCGAACTGAAACAATTTGTGTCACCTATTTAGACTTAGCAATTAGTGTAGGTTCTTAATTTTCTCAAACCTAAACCTATAACACAACCAATTATATTTTCAGTTGGTTATTACACTCGTAGTTAAACGGAGTTTTGTATTCTTTGGTAATATATTTACAAACCACCCAAAATAAATTAAACATGTGTACGTAGTAGAATTGGATTGGTGGTAAGAACTGGATTGAAACACTCTATATTTAGTTAGAATTTACCAGTCTAATTTTGATTGAAACAATGCAACTTTCATTTATAAAATTATATCGTGAAAATATGTACGAGTATGATAATGAACACGGTTTTCATTAGTGCGGTTTAGAAGGTTGATTTACTACTAGGTTGCTATAATTTAATTTTTTCACTGAACGTGAATTTACCCTTAGACAATGAGTCGTTTTTTTAAAGTGAATAAAAAATAATGTTACGTCAATAATTTAAATGTAAAATTGTGTACGAAAGGTGGCAAACAGCTTTGAAAATCAACATTCACAATACTCGCTACAAAATTCTAATAGTATGGAGAGGACCCACAGCAGGCCATAAAACTTAGAAATTGTCGGGCCATCGCTCAAGCAATTTATGTTTTTTCTACGCATAAAGTAAAACTGTGGACATTCTTTAACGAATATCTATGAAACAAGGAAATATCTATAAAACAGTCAAACACAAAAGTCATAAAACTATTAGTTCGACAGAATCAAACCTTTATTGTAAAACGCAGTCATATAGGTACGCTTTGCGGCCGACTGATACAAGAAGATGGATTTACCCAAAACCAGAAGAATGGGTTTCACAATATAGACATACACGTAAATGAGGAACGTAAGTTACGAAAGTCGAATGACGTAAAAGCCTCTAACCTACTTAAGTCTTATTTTATTTTGCGAAAAATTTTCGATTTTGCAAAACTATTCCAAGTCATTAAAAAAGCTTGCTATATTGGGGTAGAAACCAAACGCAAATTGTATCCATTAACAAAATCAATAAAGATCCGTGTTCGAAACCTGGCGTACATATTTTTCTGTAGCATTTTTTGACATTTACTTGAAAATACCGTACTCACCCGATTTACTTAAGTATTTTTCTGAAAAAAATATTGACAGATACAGCAAAATATATTTCATATTCTTCAGCCTACGCAGTCCAATTACAAAAAAAAAACAAATAAAAAATTAACATGAGAAAAAACTTATTTGGCGGGGAAATGCGTAAACAAAATTACGACGATCATTGGGCAGCCGCAGCAAAATGATAAAAATATTGATGAGAAATTGTTTCAAATAAACGTCAATGATTGCGATAAAAAATATTTACTATACAGGTTTCGGATACACAAAAAAATAAAATTCCAAATAGGATTATAGCAGGCCTTTGATTTTTCTAAGTGATCAAAAAACAAAACTAAATAAATAATTTTTCTTGATCGACTTTGAAACCAAAATAAATCTAACAGTTTTTGCTCTCTCAAAATTCTCCTAAAAATATGATTTTTTTTATGTTGATATTTTTTCGATAAGATGTCTGTTTATCTCCTATCCAAGTTCAAAGAGAGCACTCTGTTCAGGTCATTAAGTTTGAATTGTGAAGTAATGTGGCTAATTGTTAAGTAATGATTAAATAATGATCAGGAATTTGGTAGAACTAAGAATGACTAACTAAATAATATAAAGTCTTGAGTGGGCCTATTTGCTTTTGGTAAATAGGGCCATGAAGTACTACTATTTTTCATTTAACGCAATTATCGATTTTTACAGAAATACATTTTTTTTTCAAAAACTCTGGAATTTATATAATAAGGAATTTCACCCTGGATCTTTCGTGCCTCATTCTTAGAATTTCCGGTTTTAATAAAGTGATAAAATTAAAAAATTTGCAACCTCAAATTAATCATGGGTAAAATATAATCTTTATTCAATTTTTGATGACTTTCGTTTGAATTCGATTTAGTAAATTAGTAAATTTTTGATATTTTCATAGAAACGAAAAATTCGAAGATAATGGCAACAACCAAGTTTGATGGGTCATGAGGAACACCGGAAATGGAGAAAATTTATCTAATTTAAATGGAAAAGCATTAAAAAGAGAACAATAAAATATTATTTAGACCCGAACAGAAACGCCATTAAAAACTACAATGGCCAGAAAAGTGATATATCGCAAACCGATAAAAATGCGATCTGCCATTGACGAGGGTATATAATATCCCGTCGATCGCCAACTTAAATTGCAAAACCAGCCAAATTTCACAAACTCAGCTCACAAAATTTTTAAGAGAAACTCTCTTTTCATTTACTCAAAACACCACCCATTTAACCTTCACTTTATACGCTAAATGTCACATTGGTGGGATAGCTTTCAGTTCAAGTGCCTAAGCATTAACCACTTCACCACTTGTCCGGTGTGTATATTAAGCTCAGATTAATATTTACTACAAAGTGTACACCGACACCCCAATTACGTTCAATAACATCAAGAAGAAAAGAACCACAAAATAATGTATTCGTCGTGCAATATCTAGGCTCTCCTAATATATCGGCGGCTGGCTAAAGTTAGTTCTTAAAACGTGTATACGTGGCACTATTCTAGTTTTCCCTTGGAATAGGGAAATGGGAAAAATATGTTGATTGCATTTTTGTCTAAATCATATTTTTCTGGCCTACTATTGGAATTAGTTTGGTGTAAATATTTCCGAAATAAAGTTGATGGGAAACTTTAGTTTCATAAAATTTTTATAGGGGGGGGGGAAAAATTCCAATATACTTTTATCTTTGTTTCAAAAATATTTAAATCCAACTAATTACAACAGTAGACCAGAAAAATATAATTTAGACAAACATGTTATGAAAATACTTTTACCAATTCCCAGGGAAAGCCAGAATAGTGCCACAGGAGACCATCAGAGAATAGAGTGAGCAATTTTATGTAAGAGAGAAATTTAAATGTAGCATTAGTTAGTTAGACATATACAGAGGAATAAACAAAAATAATAAAAATCGAAATTCGATAAGTTCTGAAACTCGTTAACGGAAAGAGGCTTCGTATAGACCACGTTTTATGATCTTAAATTGAAAACTTTAAATAATTAGTTGGGAGACTTGATGAAAATTAAGTACAGTTTATGTGATTTTCCCGAAATCTTAATATTCAAGTTGAATTCCGGGGCTCCAGCAAAAAAATTTTGACCTTGACCACTATAAGCTGTCACGTTGGCCAATGGATTTTCACAATCTTTATATTAATGGTATTAGTGATAAAGTGATAAAGCATTCAAAAATCCTGTTGAGTTTACTTTTCTGAGTCTCAATAATGAAAAGTGTAAAATGAAACTAAAGATCTAGGGGTTACTTCACGGACGACATTTTCGATTTGGAAACAATTCAGATCCTGTATTGGAATATGCTGTACATGTGTGGTGTCCATTTCAAGAAGAAGATATTGACAGTATTGAAACTATTCAATGAAAGTTTCTACGCTACTTCGAAACCCGAATTGGTATATGATCAAGATCTACCACTCTATATACGTAAACATACAGCGTAGCAAGTACTAAGTTTAATTAAAATAAAGGTTCCCAGTAATATAGGCTAAGGGATTAACTTGATTTTTGTTTATAAGAGAATTTTGCGGCAACTTTATGACCGCAGTGATTTGTTAGCTATTATTTTAATATTTTTAATTATTCTCAAACCTAAAGCGGATTTATTCTTTTTGTGTTTTACATTAAAAAAAATTTTCAAGGCAAATTTTTTTTCAATATAAATCAATAAATAGTATGACGTCATCAATTGTCTAAATGGAACCGCAAAATTATTTCAAAATTATAAATTTTAAGGATATTTTGATGATTAAGTATACACAAAATATTTTACATTCCAAGAGACTCTATTTTTGGAGTTTAACAAGAAATAATTTCATTTCATCTTATCTCTTGATTTTAATATTTTTTTACAGTATGTATGCGATCAGCACGTGTTGGTTGAGGCAAGATAATCATCAAACCGGCGTATTAAATGTAATTATTGATCAAATCCGAAAAATGAAAACCATCAATCAAACAATAGACCAGTGGCCCTATTCTGGTTTTCCCTGGGAATAGGGAATTGGGAAAAATATTTTCATAGCATTTTTATCTAAATTGTATTTTTCTGACCTACTAAGGGAACATGTTTGGTCAAAAGTTTCCCAATTCACTTTGTTTTGAAAATTTTTACACTAAACTTATTCCTGCAGTAGGCCAGAAAAATATAATTTTGACAAAAATGCTATGAAAATGTTTTTCCCAATTCCCTATTCCCAGGGAAAGTCAGAATAGGGCCACAGTTCAACATTTTAAACATTAAGAAGAATTTAATGTTTGCATAGTTAAATCAAATTAATAAACACAAAGTTTATCAATATATGTACTAATATTTTACAATGCACCTTCTTAATTGAAACCAAACCAAAGTGAACCATTAATATTTTTTATAACTTTCCAAAATCTGAGAAAACCTGTTGCACACAAATCAGAGAATCTTCCATAAAATCTAAATCAGCTAAGTTAATGAACACAGTGGACTTTCTGGAGTATGAAGTTCATAATCCTTCCATTTTATAAAGAAAGGCCGAATATGAATAAATAAATTTTCCTAAACTGAAACACAAATGTTTTTGTCATTCGATGAACAAAATAAAAGTAAAACAAAAAGCTTAATTTTCTTATTGGAAGGACAACAACAATACCTAGTACACAAAAGTACCCATAAAATTCAGACGGTTATTCTCAAGTCTCGTAATTAACCCAAAATATTTACCGCAGGCACCCCTACTATCTCCATAATATAATTAATTTCTACCCAAGTATCTAAAGTTAATTTATCGTCGGCCGAGAAAATCTTTTGCGAAAATTCATATTCTATTGTTTTTCAACCCTAAATCACAACAATGGAAAATTACCTCTAATATAATATTAAGGCAGCAATAAACAACAGACAACGGTGTCAAGGACAATATACAGAACGCACATTAAAAAAAATTAAATTTACTTACAGGACCAACAGATGGTTTTTGGATGTGTGATGTTAAATTGGGTAATTGCATACCCATCGATGGGATTTGGGCACCATAAAATTGTCCTGCCGTCGGCCCCATATCAGTTAACATTATTTTTTTATTTTTATATTTATTTTGAATCACACACTAAACTTATGAATGCATAAACTTTTTATAGTTAAAAAATAATAAACAAAATTTTCACTTTAACAAGAAAAACTGTATAAAAATCACGTTTATGTGCAACGGAAAATTCAAAACTCAAATCACATTTTAATTGCCGGAAAATTTATTTCACTATAAAATATTTTTTAAATTCGTCAACACTTTTCACTCAGCGAATAAATTTGTACAAAAATATTTTTTTTTTCACGAAAATAAAATTTCCAAAATATTTTCCTCGATTCCGAAAGAAAATATTTTTTTTTTTATTAATTTTACAAACAAAACAAAAAAATTTGGTTTTTATTTATTTAAATCAAAAACCTCTCAAAACGTATTGTTTTCACGTCTAAATTTTGCTCGAGTGTCTTGATGACTAAAGAAAGAAAAAGAATAAAAAACTACATAAAAAATAAAATAAAATATTGTTAAAAGAAAAGAAAGAAAAACAAATGAATGAATAACTATATATTTTTTGTGTTGTGTCACGCCCCAACTATTTTTTTTATATTTTGAACAAAATCGGTGTGCGCTTTGGAAGAGAATTCCGCATACAGATATTTTGGATAAAAATATGCTCCGCCCCATTGACAGTATACAAATGTTTTTCATTTCTAGCGGTGTCGACCAATTGGAGTACTCGTTTTATTGTTTTGTTGTAGCCCGATTATTTATGGTTTGTTTGTTACTTGTATTCTTTTACAAATAAACAGAAGGGGAAAATTTGGATTGGAAATTTAACAATTTTCGTTTACGGAAAATATGCTGCTATAATTTATTTCTTTTGTTTTGGTTTTTATAGGAAATTATTAGATTTGTAATATTGATCGATTGACTGATCAATTTGTTATTAATTATCGATTTTCAACTACTTTTTTTTATAAACATAGTTTTCTATTTTGATGTGAGTAATGGAAAATGGATTGAGTTTAATATAAATGTAGGCTACAAATGTTTGTAATATGTATGTACGATTTGGGTGGTTGTAGGAAAATTAAAGATGACTGAGTAAACTTATTTAATACGATTATTTATTTGTGAAATACAGCAAAAGGAAAATGATGCTTTATTTAATACAAGTGCAGTTTTTCCGACGGTAATTTATTTTAACTGCAATTGGCTTTATGCTTGGTCTTATCTTAGAAAATTCACAAAATGTTTTCAAATCTTACAAGGTTAATTAAATAGAATTTCTTAAGACTAAACCTGGGAAAGTTGTTGTATACATTCAAAAAATATTCTTAGATATAACAGAAAACTAAACCGAATGCACTGTTCCATTTAGTTTTCTGTTCTTTCTGAATCTTACTTGAGGACGCCCATATCAAAGCCTCCAGCTTAATGTATTAGCACTTAGCAGGAAATTCAAACAATCGTTGATTTAAATCAAAATACAAAAATTTAAAATTTTTTTACCGAAAAGTTGGCAATTCTACGAGTTTTCCCATGTATTTTTACCCAAGTATTTCGGAATCTGACCGATTTTCAACGGTAAAAAGTATAGTGATACATTAAGATTATTTAACGTTAAGATTTTAATCATATCAAATCAATTTTATTATTTCATTTAAAGACAAATCATAAAAAATCTAACCCTGATTGGGAGGTTGTTTTAACTTACGCAAATGGTATTTATTGCTAGATAAAGTCCGTCCAAAAAGACTTGTGGTTTAACATTATGTAAGAGTCAGTTGTGCTTTATTGAAAGCTTTAGCGATATCTACAACTGCTGCTGCGAAAAGTGTTGCTCTTGTAGAAATTAGTTCTGGGTGTTTGAACTTCTCTGAGTTTAAAATGATGACATATTAAAACACCTTAAGGTTCAATTCTATATAGGTTCTTGTAGTGATCAAATGGTAGTTCAGCGAAACATACATTTTATTCATTTTTCTGGTTTGTGATAACCAAAGTAAATTTGAGATGTTTACTTCCTATGTATATTGTTGTTGAATAGAAAATTTTTCGTAGAATTGATAATTTACTTTTCTGTCAAATTCAGTGGAAAAAATCCAAAAATAAGTTCTATAATAAGAATGAAACCGAAGTTCATATGACATTAACAAATGTCTGCATAACCACTGTTGAGGATTACGAAAAAAACGAAAAGGACTCCCTTCGTAGGCCGTATCATCTTATAAGCAATTGATTCTTCGTGAAACGTGAAATTAATGAAGTTCTACATTTAAAACAAATAAAATTAAAACAATTATTACAAAATTTAAATCAAAATTCTGTTGATTAATAAAAGAAAAGAGAACTGGTTGGTGCACAACTGAGTTGCTTCTTCTGATAGGAAATATTTCGTTTTATAGCATGATATACAATACAGAAAAATATCAACCAACTCCTTACATTTTCAATAATTTTCAAACCAGGTGAATAAAGCGGCCACGATAATCCATTGATTAGGAAAGTTTGCTGTTGCAATCAGTTTTGATTCAGGCCATAAGATCCGCTTGGTAGAAGATTCCACTTGATTTTTTCAAATCGCTGTATAATTCTATTCCAAAACACAATATTTGAATAAATTTTAGGAAAGGTGATATGTATACGCAACTAACAAAATAAAATAATATTGTAATAATAATTTTACAAATATTTTCTCGAAAAACTTCCATTTTCAATCATGTTAGTTTTCAACCGAAACAATTACAAAAATAGAATGCGATTTCTTTCCAATTTTATTACAAAATCACGAGACACTTGCTCACAACTTTTTTATTAGTTATTTCCCGTTGAACCACCACAAAAATAATTGTAGAACCGAGAGAATTCGATTTACTTTTGGTAAAAGGTATTTTGTTTTTGAGGAATTGTCTTTAGCTTGGGTGATACTAGTCTTTGTGTTAGCTTCTGTCCCAAACCATTTTTTTAATCTCAGAAAATCTCACTTTCTGAGAAGGAATTAACCTGTTTTAATGCGGGATTGAAAATATATCGCACTACACATTCAAGACTATTGTAAGTCGATTTATTATAGTTTTGCACTTTTATCGTGGTGTATTTGTTATTATGAACTTTATGTACTCTCAAAAAATCTTTCAATTCTGACATCTCCCTGAAAAGTTATGAACTAAAATGTAAAAACGGGCGTTGCTCAATTTGAAAAATTCTCCAAACGAGAACATCGTATGTGAATTTACAATGTTTTTACTTTGAGTATAAATTAAAAATTAAAACGATAAGTATTACTTACTATATTTATGAATGGAACTTGACTATTATTTTAAAATTGTATGTACTATTTACCATGTTTATACTAGTATTTTTTCAATCTGTATATAGTTCGTAAGTAATACTTACCATAGTTTTGCCTAAATTATTTTGCATACGCCTCTGCTTAATGTACAGTTATAATAAAGTTATACTTGGATATTTTTAGTAACTGTAAAATGGCCAATATTTTTCTGCTATAATTATTGCTTAATAATCATAAATGGCCAACCGGTTTAAAGTTTACTGTACTTATAATGGATATTGCTTGCAATAAGTTTGAAGACAAATAAGCAAAACCGTCAATATAGATGTAAAAAATAAAACATAAATATAGTTGCATATTGTAAGTCGGCCTCTAAAATACTTCGTAATTGTTGTTGTATGATGAATTTTTGTTCGAAAATTAACGGTATTGTTTAGTATATTAATGCAATTCGTACTATTAGTAAGTGTCACGTTGTTCATACTGATTATTATACAAGCCTGGTTATGCAAAATTCTAGATGTCAATATTTCGCACAAATACCTCGAAAAAGGCCATACCCAAAATGAGGCTGACAATGTTCATTCCATTATCGAGCGAGAAAAGAACCGGAAAACCATTTACACTCCTGAACAGTGGTACTCACTGATTAGAAACTGTCGAGCAGAAGAATCATCTCATTGTGATGTCATAGAAATGACACAATCCGATTTTTTTAATTTTAGAAGTTTTTCTTCTCAGCTTAATACGGCGAAAAATACAGTAAATGAAAAAGTATGCTGGACTCAAATTCGGCAGGTGGATGTTCTAAAAGATACTTCAAATATGCTTCAATATAAATATAGTTTTGACGAGGAACCAAAACAAATTATGTTGTATAAAAATGAAACAACCCATCCCAGAGCAAGGAAAAAATTCAAATTTCCAGATAATATTCCGATTTGTTACACTGAACAATTACCAATTTCGAAGGAAAAATTGAATGACCTGAAATTTTTACGTGATCGTAACTATATTCCAAGGCTTTATCACACCTTCTATGATAAACTTACTTGTGATAATCATTTACATGAGGACCAAATTGACTCAGATTAACAATTTAAAATCTTTAAAATCTGAAGTTATTTCTTAAGTTAATTTTTTTTTGTTACACCTATTATTTAAGTATGTCTATACATATAATATACTTACTATTCATATTAAACTATAAATATTGCTGAAATAAACTGATTTGAAATAAAAAATGTTTTTGTTAAATTTTTGGGTGTTGTGTTGTTTTCAACTTAGTTATGTAGTATGTTTCCTTAGACATGTTAAATTATTGTTTGTATATCTACGTAACACATTACTTGAGTTTGTTCCGAACGAAACACTGATAAGACGACATACTGTAACGAAATTTAAATGATAATTTCATGATCATCCATTGTAAAACATTTTATGTAATACATACGGGCTGGACGAACAGTACCAGCTCCAAGCTAAACTATCGTAAATATTTGAAAATTAAAAATTATCGTTAATTAACATTATTTTGGAAAAGTTAAATGTACCATAAAACAAGGAACAACAACCTAAGATTTTAGTTCAAAAATATTTTCAGAAACATTTATAATAATCTTTTTAAGGGTAATTATTGTATAAGTAAAACTTCAAAATGCTCTCCTGAAAATCGACTTTTTTTACTTACAATAGTCTTGAATGGAAGCAGCGATATACAGGGTGTCCCAAAAGTGGAGGGCCAAACGAAGCAGGGTGATAGAGGAGATCTTTTCCAATAAAAAAAGGCAAATAAATTTTTTTCGATTTGTTGATGGTTAAAATTTTTTTTCCCACCAGAGTTTACTTAAATATCAGTAAAAATTTTGTTTGAAACGAAATGGTTTCACAAAACCATGGTTTTAATTTGATTAAAGATATCAAAGTTAACAAAAATGACATTATTTGAGAGGCACACGTTCCAAGATCATATTGAAAAAGTAAGATAAACAAAATAACTGTTAGCTTTTTTCAAATTAATTTTTTAGTGCATACGTATACGATTTCACCAAAAAACACTAAAAGGGAATAACTGTTTTAATCATCACTCTCTCTCTCTCTCTCTCTCTAGCTTCACATCCCATGAAGGGATTTTGCCGCCCGCACTATGGTCCTCCAGCCGTCTCGGTCCATCGCTCTCGACCTCCAGTTTCGACATCCTAGTGCCTGTAGATCTTGTTCGACGTCGTCACGCCAGCGCAGTCGGGGTCTCTTGTTTTAACCATCAACAAATGGAAAAAAAAAATATTTGACCTTTTTTGTTGGAAAAGATCTCCTCTATCACCCTGCTTCGTTTAGCCCTCCACTTTTGGGACACCCTCAATCCAATATCAATAAAATTCATTTAACAAATCAATATCATTTCATTTAATAAAGTTGGTAACGGTTTAGGGCTCGTT
Organism: Nephrotoma appendiculata; assembly: GCA_947310385.1. Lineage (NCBI taxonomy): Eukaryota > Metazoa > Arthropoda > Insecta > Diptera > Tipulidae > Nephrotoma > Nephrotoma appendiculata. The sequence continues at coordinate 86,567,628 of OX371225.1, forward strand.
TTTTTAATTTTAAATAAAATAAAACAAATTTAAAGACTGAGCTTTCGATGTCTCATCAACATCATTTTCAAAGCTAAAGAAAATTTTTATATAAATTTCTTAAAAACAAATATAAAAAGCCTATGCAGTAAATACAATTTTTTCAAATAGCAAATACAAAGTAAATTTTACAAACAAGTATATAAAATATGAATATGATTTTAAAATTATTAAAAAAATATATAAATGAAAATTGTATATATAAATTAAACAATGAAATAAATTTAGCAAAGAAATAAAGCAGACAAAAACGAAATTAGACAAAATAATTGTAGCAATTGCCAATGTAGGCGCAATCACTATTTATATTTATAGAATTAATGCTAGATTTAATTTATAGCATCTCTAAAATTGATCTCTTCCTAAAATTTCGTTCTTTTTCTAATATTTTAACATTATTTAGGCTAATTATGTGACCTGAATTCTTTAAATGTGTAGAAAGTGCACTAGTACCTTGTTCTTCATCTTTATTTACACCATTTTTATGTTGATAAATCCTTTTTTCCAAAAATTGTTTTGTTTAACCCGTATAAACAACATTACAGTCACATTTAACTTCATAAATTAAATTTGACTGCTTATTGAGTGGTATAGGATCTTTAAGTTTAGAAAAAGACAATCATTTAAACAAGATGAGGAATTACCGACAATTTTGAAATTATAATTTTTGAACAAGTGTTTTATTTTTTCAAATAAATGTTTAACATAAGGAATAAAAAAAAATTGGTTAGTAAATCTCTCTAATATTGATCTTCCAATTAAAGTTAAATTTATTTTAAGTTTAGGTAATAAATTTTGTCCACCAACTGTTGGTAGTTATGTACCTTATTTCAAAATTATATCTTGTGTTGAAAGTGCAATTTTTAGTTTTCCGGAAAACAGTCGTACCTAAATTCGTAATCAATTTGTTAATGTTTTGACTAATTTTAAAAATAGTTCATCGTTGCAGAGACTTTCACCAGTTGAAAAACGTATTTTATCTTGCCTTAAACAAGCAAAAACGTTTTTGAAAAATAATCCAAATATTATGGTGACCCGAGCAGACAAAGGCAATATAACCGTATTAACCACACGTAATGATTATATTGACAAAATGAATAGCCTATTAAATGACGACACAACTTATAGACAATTGATAAAAAATAATTCTACTCCAATTCAAACTACGATAAACACTTTAGTAAAAAATTGGGAAAAATCTGGCAACATTGGTGAATTTACAAAGAAAAAATTAACTAGTTATATTCCAGTAGTTCCTAAATTATATGGTTTACCTAAAATCCATAAACCAAATATACCCTACAGACCTATTGTGAGCTCAATAGATGGTCCCACATACGGTTTATCGGCATTTTTAGGTAACATTCTTAAATTTAGTGTAGGAAAAACTAACTCTTTTGTTCTAAATTCCGAAGATTTTAAACAAAAAATTCGAAATTTCATTATACCCCCAAATTTTTTGTTAATTTCTTTAGACGTGATTTCGTTATTTACTAATGTAGATAGTCATATAGTTTCGGAAATTATCAAGAAAAATTGGAGAGACATTAAAAAGAACGCAAAATGAAAATTGACGAAAGTCAAATTTCTTGAAGGTTTAGTTCAACAGATGGTTCAACGCTGTAGGCGGTCATTCCGTTTGACAGCTCAGCATATTGTTTGTTCTTTCTATAATTTGATAGTTTGAGCTGTGCGGTCACGGTTAAATGACTCCAATATTTTTATAATTTTTCATTGATTTTCCGAGTGAAATAGCTTCCATTTACAATATCATTGCGAATTTGTGGATTATCTATTTCTGAGTGATATTATTGATATTTGGATCACAAAAAGTTATTCATTATTTTTGTTTGTCGGTAAAAACCTAACCCCATTTACATTGGAATAGATCGGTAATCGATTTGTTTCGTTTTTCCAGTTGATTTCAAAAATTTAAATTGCATCTTTTTCGTTCGGTTGCTCTCTTTATTTTTACTATTTCAAAGGTAAACTATTGATTAGTGAAAACTTTGTGTGCAATTTATACAAAGTGATGATCATTTACAGTTCGATATTTGTTACGATGCCAAGAAAAAGCCATGGTAACACTGGTCGGCGTCCTTAGAATGCAACGCGACACCGGTATGTTGTAGCTCGTCGAACGGAAGATAAACGTGTTATTGCAAGTGAATCAGCTCGAATCAGAATGATATGATTGAAAATCGTGCACGGCAGTCAGAAGAGAACAACGAAGCTTACAATGAGCAACAACGATTGAGAAGAAGAGATGTTCGTGCTCGGCAAAGTTATGAGGCAAGATCACAACGTGCGACTATTGAACGACAACGTCGAAAACAACAAATTCCGGTGAATATTGAACGTACAGCCTTTCGATTTAAGCCAAACATTCAATACAGATGTCTGTCGTTTGTCAGCATGGTAATGCAGTTAAACTTGAGAAAGAACTGCCTGGATCATGTTGCGCGAGTGGCAATGTGAAATTGCCAGAGTTGCTTCCACCACCAGAGTCATTGCGCACGCTGCGTTACGGTGAATCTCCTAATTCGAACCATTTTTTGCAACACATCAAGATGTACAACGATTGTTTTCAAATGATGTCGTTTGGTAGTGAAATTGTAAATGAATGAAATTACAATCCAACATTCAAAGTAATTTCACCAACATCAGCAATGAATGCTAATACACCAACACTAACACCACTTATGTTGTTTTGTTGACAAAAATTACAAAATTCGCCTCCAACTTCACAGATCCATGGGCAAATTGTACATCTTGCTGGATCGCTGTTGCCGCATCCAGATCAAAAACACAAATACATATCTGAAAATATACTTTCTTGGAGATTCACATGATGAAGAAAATTGTCGTTGTGTTATCTTTACATACAACGAAAAGAGAAATATTCCAGCAATTGCAGCAACAATTACACGAACACAATGAGCTATCAAACTGGTTACGACTTCGTTCAACAGATGCCATCCGATGATCACAGCATTGTCATAAAATGCACCTATACAGTTAGTGAAATACCAATAGTTGTTGTTGGTGAAAATTTGGAATCGTGTGATACCACCATCAAACGCCGAACTGGAAACGCACTACAGCGAATAAGTGGGACACATCGATCGTATGACACTCTGCAATATCCGCTTATGCAATATCCCTTTATTTCGGAACTGAAACTGGAAACGATGAATATCCACTCTATCGGCGTCTCACCAGATAACAATGGCAGAAAATTCATAACTCAATTGAAAGGAGTGGATATCGTGGTTGACAACACATGGATTGTGTCATATTCGCCAATATTGTCTAAGGCGTTTAAAACACATATCAATGTTGAGTATTTCAGTTCGGTGAAATCGATTAAGTATGTTTGCATATACGTCACTAAAGTAAGCGATATGACGGGTATTGACGTTGAACGAGATTAAACCAGTAAGTTTTAAACGAGCCGACATGTCAACTGTAACGAAGCACTGGAGAATATTTTCATTTACGATTCATGAACGTCATCCGACTGATATGCATCTGGCAGTTCATTTGGAGAATGGCCAAAGAGTGTATTTCAACGCAAACTCATCACTCATCACTGTGTATGTGCGCAAACAGAGTAAATGCATCAACAAGTGGAAGGACGAAAACAATACGACGAGAATTCCAAAACGAAAACATAAAGCGACACGACGAATACAAAGCAAAGAAGAACGAACAAATTTAATTAATAAAAATAATTTTTGTTGAAACGAACTGATACGTTTCAACTAGCCTCGCAAGCAAGACCGCCAGTATATGGCGAATTATAATTAAATGGGAAATTAATTTTTCAATTTAATAAATTTAAATTAAAATGCCGGTTAGAAGCCACAACAACAATGAAAGCTACAACGACACTGACAGCACCTCTAACTACAGCGGACAGCATCTATCAACAAAACAACACACACTGCATTGAAAATATTTTTTAATTTGAATTGTTTTGTTTTATAGTAAAAAAAAATTTTTTTTTGTATTGTATCATTAGTGTTGCCAACTTGGCCCTTTTAGATCTGGGTTATAATTAGCGCTTTTCGATTTATTTTAGCACGATAAAAAGTAGTTTTGCCCCCAAGGGCAATTACGCATTATTTCGATACATTTAGCTCTAATTTTGCACTTAAAAAAGATTTGATGGTCAAAGAATGTAATCAGTGTTAATATTTTTTTTGTTGGCGCCACATCCCATCCAGGGTTTTGGCCGTGGTATTCCTAAGGTTACATAATTTAAAATTCGAAATAAAGAATGATTGATTCATTGAATCCTAGTTAGGTTCCAGAGAAATTGGAAGATGCGTGCTGCTTGATGTGACATACGACTACTATTATGCTGTTCCCGTTGCGGTCATCAAAATTTATACGAACCTAAGCAACAGTCGCCTCGATGTTGTTCGTAAAGTTGTTATCGCATTGTCTCTCTTTGCGATGTACTCTTTCCTCCGCCTCCAATTAAGAAAATATACTCATTTTTTTTTTTTTTTTTTTTTTTGTTTGTTATTTCTTTCATAGAAGAAATAAAGGGAACGAAAACAGATCATTTGATCTCATAATATTCTGTATAAAGTTATAAAAACGTTATTCAATAAACAGAATACTTTATTAACAACAATTCATATTTATTAAAAAAAAATTAAAACACGATTTTTGATATTTTACACATGAAAACTTATTTTAGCTATAAATTATTGTCATTATCATTACACGCATTAACAAGACCTGATTTTTAAAAATTAATTGATTCTAATTTATAAATGTGCATATTAATATTCTTTTAAGTTTGAATATTAATTTTTTTCGTTGAGGATCTCAAAAAGATGTCATTTAGGATTAAATAAAAAAACATCACTAATTACTTAACTAAATGAAAGAAATGGTTAAGTTGAAATATTGCATATTGGGTTAATCACATATTTTGTCTTCGTTAAACCGGGGCCTATTATGTTTTTTCGATAGTGTTTTTTTTTTTTTTTTGATATTATTGAAAATGAGCAATTATGAAATTTTTCGATAGTGTTTTATTTCGAGAATATCGTAAATAAACGACTACTTTGTTTCATATTGTAGAATCTAATAAAAAGCGGGAAAATAAAATTTACAATTTTGAGTAACAATTAAAATTTTATACAATATTAGTATTAAATTTTTGTTATTAAATTAATTATTTGATTATATTTTAATTTTCATAATAGCACGATAACAAATGTGGATCAATTTAAAATTTTAGTCTCATTGAGACTGAGAACGAAATGGAGTGAGGTATTAATGTGCTTTAATTCTGCAGGTCCTTCAGAGGAAACCGTGGATGATAGGAAAAAGTGCGGTTTTGTTAAAATTTTCATAATTTAAATATATTAACCTGATTTTTTTTTTAGGGTATTTATAGATTATAAATACTAGAAATAATGTGACGATGAAAAGAAGTCAATTTCTGGAACTGGTGGAGGACCATGGAGGGTTTTAAAAGGTTGAGTAATTTTGAAGAACGAGTAAACAAATTGCTCGATTTCCGGCGAGATTTGGGTGTGTAGATATTTTAACAACCAACTCAGGCACTTCAACAAATAATTTACACAATACCGATAATGGAAATAATTTAGAGATTGTAGAAGAACCACAGTCATCCAGCAATATTCAACGTGAGCCATCAACAACAACCGATCAGAACACCAATAGAAATAAACAACGAAATCCAAGACAATCTAAAAAGGAACCGTAAATCGTTTTTTAAAAAACAAAATAAAATTTAAGAAGAGACACGGAAACCATTGATTCGGGTATTAAAAGACAAATTAAAATTTGAGAAAGAGAAATGGAAGGCAAAACAAGTAATGATTGAAAAACAAAACAAATCATTTATGGAACAAACCGAACAAAAGTACGAGGAAGAGGAACTCAAATTAAAAAGACTAGCATCAGATCTATGAGAAAGATAGTTAAATGCACGGAAATAAAATAACGGAAGTGTGATGAACAATAAACATGTTTTGATATATATTTTTAATTATACATAATTATTAATCACGTATTGATATATTTGCTAATACACAGATTGTGGATGCGCAGCACATTTCCTGGTTGATAGTGTATCTCCCTCGAGTGTAGTAGACATCTCCATCTTTGAACGGGCTTTGGCGTGATCATTATTGTAACGGGCTTCTATACTGATCCTTTTATTAATTTCCTACAAGGAATTATAAGTCATGGGTCCAATACGTAATAGGAATCACTTAAAGATTTAGTAATTTTAATAAACATGGTAATTAGAATAATATGAATTAGATTACCTAAAATCGATACCTAAAATATTTTCAAGGTATTTTTTTATAATATATTTAAGATTTAAATAGATAAGCACTCCTATAAGCACTTTTTCTGTTAAAGAAATGGTACTTATTTCTTTTCCGGTTGTACGATATTGACGTGTGTACCATCTACGCAGCCAATAACGCCGGGAATCCATATTTATTTAAATAATATTCTTTGGATTTTAGTTACTCTTCATCCGATTTTTTTTTGTACTACGTAAATGTGATTCCATGATTAGCAAATATTCTGCCATTACCTTCGATACAGTGGATTGATCCACATCAATTACAAATTCTTGACAATGGGGAGCCCTTGATACGATCCTTCAGCCATAAATCGTAACATTGGCATACGTTTTATATTAGGAGGTATGCCATCTCTGCTTGAGGATAGTGAGGTTCAACTTCATTTAGAATATCAATAAAAAATTGGTATGATATTCTAAAGAGACCAATGAACTAAAAAAGTTTAATTTTGTTAAAAAAAAAATAAACAACGCGGATCTCTATTAAAACTTATGTTTAAATTTGAGGTATCTTTTTAAATATTTGGCTATTTATATTTTTTGTACATGAGTATCATATGTTATTTGACAGATGACAAGTACAAACAAACCGGTTAGTTAAAATGGAGAGATATACAATTGAACAACGTGTTTTCATTATTAAAACTTATTTTAAAAATGGTGAAAGTTATTTAGAAGTTGGAAGACAATTTCGTTCAAAGTACGGTAGAGATAATGGCCCAACAAACCGTGATATTAAATTTATCATTGATAGATTTTAAGAAACTGGTTCAGTTCAAGGTCAGAGAAGCAGAATTTAACATCGCAGTGCTCGTTCAAGTTAAAATATTGCAAAGTGTTGCTGAAGAGCCACGGACATCAATTCGTTGTCGTTCACAGCAACAAAGCCTCAAACCAAGAACTGTATTCAATATTTTACACAAAGATCTTCATGTATAGGCTTACAGAATAGAGTTACCACAAAAATTAAAGTCGGCAATTCGTTGGACTGAAGAAAACCGTAGAGAATCATTTGAAAAGACAAGGAAACCAAAAAAAAAACTACTGTATAGTGTGGATTTTGGTGTGGCGGCGTAATTGGTCCATAATTTTTCTTGTGAATGGAGTTTGATATCGAGAGATGATTAGAAACTTTTTGTGGAGTCAATTGGAAGATATTGATCGCAGAATATGTGGTTTCAACAGGATAGAGCAGCATGTAACACAGCAACGGAATCACTCAACTTTTCGAAAGACAAGTTTAATAATCGAATATAATTTCTCGAAGAACAGATGTGAATTGGTCACCAAGATTTAACGCCATTGCCTTTTTCTTATGGGGTTTCTTGAAGAATAAATTTTATGCGGATAATCCTCAAACTCATTGAGTTGCACTAATTGGAGCATCATTATATTATTCAAAATTTTGGTAAAAGATTGACAGCCTACCGAGCTAGCAGAGGAGGTCACTTGAACGACATTCTTTTCTATTATTAACCGTGTTTATTTAAAATTTAAAAAAATACCTCAAATTTGAATACCATTAACCGTTTTGTTTGACATATCCAGCAAATTCGAACTACCTCTTAGCTGTTTTTTTATAATGTAAATTGGCATTACCTCTTCTTCTATTCGATTTCGTTATTATAACAATTTATGGCATTTTATAAATTCAAACAGAAAAATAAACCAAAATTTTGACAGTTAAACTAAACTACATCATAAATACATATATATGACGATATTATCGAGAAAAAACAATATTGAAAATATGTCTCTCTCTCTCTCTCTCTGGCACTATATCCCATCAAGAGATTTGGCCGCCTCAAATGAGGTTTCATAATCATATTTTCATTTCGGATAATGACTGATTAGTTCATTGATCCTAAACCAGCCGTGAAATTTTTTCCTTGTCGCCACCGGGAATCGAACCCAGGACCTCCGGTCGCTGGAGCAAGCATGCTGACCACTTTGCAACCAGGGCGGCGAAAAAATGCCCCCGTTGTCTCATATCCAGTTGGTTCTTTGATTATCGTATGTTGAAAACAACAGTAACCAATGAAATGCAAGATAAGAATTGAAAGAATTCAAAATGTAACCATCCTCTAAGTTTGGTTTTGTCGTTGTCCTACAATTTTGTTAAGTATTTCTTTGCCGATTTTAAGGCATTTCTTTCACTTTAGATGCTTTTAATTATAATTAAAAATGCAAATTTATTGAAAACTATAATTTACAAATTCTTACTTATTTTGAAATTATACTTAAAATTTTGTAACACTTTTTTAGCATTTAACCTGAACTAAAATCTAGCACTCACTGAATATAATAGTTGGTAATGCTGTGCGCACCACGTTCAAACATTTCGTCTTCTAGCGTGGATCATGCAACTCTCATGACCTCTCTCCTTATGAGTTACAAACAAATTCACCAATCTCAAATGTACCCTACTGCCCTATCAAAAGCAGTACTCAAACTTCAGGATTACCTGGGTCCGTGAGTCTCACTAGTTTCAACTGAAAATTCAGCTTTCTTCTACACTTCCAACCACCAGTTTCTTCGTACATTCCGAAACGAGAGCAAAAAGGGACACGACTCTGGAACTATTCAGCGTTTGCAATAACAATAAACAAACTGCAGGGACAAATTTTCGAAACTTCAAGTAGATTTTTCGAAACAACATGTAGATGTCCGTCCATAGAAAGCGGGGGAAAAAAGTTACTGAAAATGTTGTTTATCAAGACGCATTATACAGTGAAATAATTTTTAGTAATAATTAGTGAGTCAATTTTCAGTAAATATTACTAGTTTTTGCTACTCTAATATTGAAATTTGAGTAAGTCATTTTAACTACATAAAATCTGCTTCATTTTATACGGGTAAATTTCTGTTATTTTACAGTGCGGTATCGGCTTAATAGTTTCTCTGGTGAGAGTCAAATCTTATTTATCTACATAATTCTAAGATGACAGCACAAAAGTGAAAAATAGTGAGAAAGTCCAAACTTTGTTATAGAAGGTCACGCTTGTGTTCGATCACAGATTTATACAGAACGGCTTGCGCATATGTCCAACCTTAAATTGAAATATGAACCCTCATTATATGTATATAAAATACACACAACAATCAAATACCCGTTTTGTTATAAATATTCAACCATTTTTCAAATCCATAATTCGAACATAATTTACTTCCGTTCCAAATTTGTTTAAATAGAAAATTAGAAAGAAAAATTGATGCCGCCGAAGAATGTTTAGGTATATTTTAATGTAAATAGAAAATATTTTTTTATTGAAATTTTTTTTTACTAACCTCCTCGCGCCATTAATGTACCCCCTTAAAAATATAGATGCGTATATATGAACATACGTACATACTTTTATATTTAGAACCCCTTGCGATGGAATCGCGTTATGTTTAGAAAAATTTATACGCTAATTTGAAAATAACTGCGTACAAAATTACATTAAAACCAAACCTTTGTCCCCCGCGGGAGAGATTATATAAAATATACCGAACATGTAAATTGAACACCCTCGCACTTATTTAAGGGTAGATTTGTATAAATATAAATATGTGTATATAGAAAGGTGATTGACGTTGTATTTAGAAATTATAGCCATGCGGTGTTAGGGGGTACAAGATTACAAAGCTTATTTGTGGTACAGTAATTTGTTGAAAAAAAATATTCGCGATTCTAAAAAATTTCTCACGATACATATCCAAAATGTGAAACAGTGGCGCCGACACTTTCCTTTTTGATATTTTTAATGATTTTTTTAAAACCCAATTTATATAAATTTATGTTCAAAGTTTTAATTTATCTATATATAAAAATGAAGATCCGTCCATTATCTCGAAGTATATTTTCGTTTTTAACGAAAAGTGGGAGGGCGTGCTTCAGATTATATAGACTTAAAAACTCTTTTTTATTTTCGTTTGGCGGAATTAATAATTAGAAATATACAAAACTACAACCATACGATATGATAAAGAGTGTATATAGGATAAAGATAATGAAGAAATTTCTAATTAAATTTTTAAGACGTGCGGAAGAAAATTAATCGCAGTAATTTCCATTGATATCGAAACACTGTGGGATTTTGGAGTCCTTGAACGATGTACATTCATTTTGTTAATATAGAATCATGTGTGACCCAATTTCCGAATACGCAACCAGGTGTATATATAAAAACGACCTCAATCAAATTTGAATATCAATCAAAACATATTAGACGTATACGCAGATGGGTACAAGTACAACACAACGATATATAGAAAACCACCCATTCGTAATAAAGAGGATGGTTTTGTATAAATAATCGGTAGAGATCACATTAATTCAAATGAAAAATTATCACATTTATCAAATATGAATATATATGAATATATTTATAAATACAGTCGCGATCAACAAACATTTTATTATATCACTATAAACGCGCTCCGAAGATAGATCGTACAAATTGTAAGGCACACACTATATTTAATAAAATTTAACATATTTTTGTTTATTGTATTTGACTAGAGGGCGTTTTATGTATATTTTGATTTTATGATCATCACATACCCCAAAAAAAAAATAATTTTAAACGGAGATCACACAACAGAAATTGGCCTCACATGGCGATCATCATCGTTATTTGATCTTATATATTCTTTGTTGCCGTTGAATGAAAATTCATCTAATTATCAATTTCACGGATGTCCCAAAAAAGAAAAAAAATATTTTGTGATCGTGCGATCGCGAATTAAGCGATTTATAATAATTATTATTTTGGTGTTAATCACGACTGAAACGTTATATTCAATTGTTCTATAAATTTTTCTAGTGTGCGCACTGTCGAATTAGAGCGTAAATAATACGGAAATATTGACAGTTTTGTATGATGTTGCGCGAGGCGGTTCGGTTTTATTTAGATAACATTATAAAAGGTAGTTAGAATGACAAATTCGGTTTTTGTTTGTTTAGAACCGCAATTTAAAAAATTAGTGTGCATCGAATTGTAGGTAGATACGCCTTTATAGCATGAAATTAGTTTAATTTCATAGTAAACAGTTAAAGTAATGCAGTATTTGGTAACGATTCAATTAACGTTGTACGAATCTCACCATAATCTATAAATCACATTCGCGATCGTTCGATCAAGCGTAACTCCCGCATTCTATATATAATTATCAATTCACCATTTCTAATCGTATTTCTAATACCGCTTATACATATTTAACCATGCACACACAAATCATTTTGTGTTATGATTTATTTAGAGGGAATTACACGTAGACGATGTGTACCCATAAATAAAATAAACCGTCTTACGAGAGGAAAAGAAATACATATACTGGAAAAGACGTGGAAACAAGAAACAAATTTCCTTGCGGCATAATTTCATAAATTTATAACACTTAAGTCACTTAAAAATCAATTTTTTTTTACATTTTTCGTGGCTTCACACACAACTTATCAATAAATAATAACTTTATATCGGTGGATCGGAAAGGCATCCCATTTAAAAATGGCTTTGTCTTAGGCGAAGTTGCAAACGATATGGTCGATTACCAGGTGACGCTACGCCACGTGCATTTTCGCAACAGGAAATCTTTTATATGAATTTTACTTTCTTTTTACAACAAATATAGAAGTAAGACGCCCAATTCCGTTCTATATGTTGTGTAATGTGTGCGACATTATAAAAGCGACAGAGGCACATGCCAAAATTGTTCAATTTACAATACACCCAATTGAATAATTTCTAGACAATACCCTGAATGTATATTTAATAATACACCTATGTATGTTGTATATTATGTAGTACATATTTTCACTAATTGGAAAATAACAGTGTTTTTTTGTAAGCGAAAATCACTATAATTTTCTTTATACCTCTCTCTGATGTACATCGCATTTACGTATTTACTCGTATCTTCTGATACCGTGTAAATACATCAATAAAAATTAAAATCATTAAAGTTAAATAATAAAAAAATAAACAAATGTGAGGTGAAGATACCTGTATTGCATATTTTATAAAAGGCTGCGTATGCCCGGAGGATCCATTAAGTAAACCATAACATTAAATAATTGTTTAAATTTTCTAACACTTAGTGTGGGTAATTATTTTATATACCACAGATGTGCATTGTTAAATAAAAGTTGGATTTATAGTCATGTTTTACATTTGTCAGGTCACATGTCAGTTGAATTGTCATATTGCATTTTTAGTTCATCAGTATCACCATCATAACCTAACGTTTCAGTATCACAAATAGGTGTAAATTGGATACCTCAAAAATAAAAAGCTAACAAAATATGATAAGTAATGAGGGCAAAAAATTATACATTAAAATGGCAATTTTCCAGAGGCATGTCCAGAATTTGTATAAGTTACCCCTTATCACCATATACCCTGAGTTGCATTTGAATCGTTTGAGAAATATATTAGTTTTGTTGTGGAGTAGGTGGCCCAAGATCTCTAAATGAATGTCCCGAAATAATTTATAGGATTATTATCCGAAACAAAAAAAAAACACGTATTTATGTATTTTTTTTATTGTAGACGACGAACAAGCGTGCTTGTTCACCCCTTTCAATCTTTCTATTTTTTTAGCGGTACTAGATTATGAGAGTTGTACTTCACATTGAAATTTAAATTTAAATAAACAAAATTTCAGTTTTTCAAAATACTCTTACAAATTACTGATTTGGATAATGTATGGTACAAATCGATATTGTTATTCATAACAAGCAACATAACACGTAATCAAACATAAATCGCATCACCGTGTTGTGCAACGTAACATAACATGGTAGTACCTCGACCTGCCACTTAATACAACATGGTGCAGCATCATGCAATATGACATCACGCAATAAATAAAGCAACATGATGTAGGATTTCGCATCTTGAGGCAACCTCCCGAAACCAAGGACAACATCACGTAACCTGGTGCAACATGTTGCAACATCGGGGTCTCAATCATAGGACTAAATTTCCGAAAACCAGGGCTTCCTAGAGAATTATTCCCTTTGGCACTATTCTGGTTTTACCTGGGAATCGAGAGTTGGGAAAAATATTTTCATAACACTTTTTTACTGAATTATATTTTTCTGGACTACTGATAGAATCAGTTTCATGTAATTATTTAACTTTGATTTGAAATTGTTTACACTAAACCGATTCTATCAGTAGGCCAGAAAAACACAATTCAAACAAAGATGCTTTGAAAATATTTTTCCCAAATTTCTATTCGCAGTGAAAGCCTCTGGTAATTAAAAAACCCTCCTCACATCATACACGATTCCCGCCTCTCGAAATTTTTATCAATATCGTTTGAACAGAAAACATTAATTAAAAGACCTGTTTCTTACCAGAGTACCCCTTACCCCTTCCAAAATTATATTTTCTGGAAATTAAGAGTAATCTCAAACTATTTCTGGCATTCTTTTGCCAACTATCATTAAAGTCATTTGAGTTGAGAGAAAACTACGGGGCGCAGTAACATCGAATTACCTCCGCGACGAATTGTGCAAAAATCAAAACCAATCGAATTCCTGAAATAAAAAATAATAAAAGGAAAATGTACCCCATTCTTCGACGCTTAACCGTTTTTTCCGAAATTAATAACGGATACTCGAAAAATGCTTTTTAGCAATTTAATCAAGGTGAAAGAGAAAATTTAATGTATATGGAGCCCTTATTAATTGAACGCCCCCTTAAACCCCTTTTTAACAATTTGTATCAAAACCGTTTGTTTGACAGAAGACAATTTTTTTTTTGTAAGAAACCAGAGAAAACTCAAAGAATTTGAGCTTAAAATAAAAAAATAAAAAATACGGCCTCCACCGGAGGAGTGCAGGGAGTACACTAAACAAATTTCCAAATTTTAGTTGTTTTTTTTAAAGAAAGTATTAATTGCCCAGTGAATTTAATGTCCTTTGAAGGTCAAGTAATATCGCTCTTTTCATGCACGCACTCACCAGTACCACCCATTCACACAATTACAGTATACCACCTGCACATTGCAAGCCGCAAGCTCCACGTCAACCTGTTCACTGATATGGACGTTGGATAGGCGCTGAATTCTGCACTCAAACAGACGGTCTTAGTGGTCTTTATTAACATCATCGATCGTAATCGAAGACGAAAATTTGATTTGCATCCAGCCTCTGGCGGGGTACGAACTCAATACCTCCTGGTGCAAGTGCGGAAGCTTTGGCCACTGCACCATTTGTCCGGTGAATAGAACTTATTACATCAAACGAGCAGATTATAGGGTTAAGAGCCTCAAACTTGAGGTACATGACCATCAAATCAAAAGGGCGGTAGTCGGATACCAAAGGTATACTTATTATAGAGACAGTAGTTATTTCAACCAAGACTTTTCGTTCGATTCATTTTCACTTCGGATGTGAATAAGCAAAATTGCCATATTTGGGACACAGAAAATCGATACGTGACAATTGGGAAGCCAATACACCCAAAACGAGTGACTGCTTGGTTTGGAACATGATCTAAATACATTATGGGGTCATTTTTATTCGAAAAGAAACAACTAGCCACACTAACAGTCAACGACGACTGTTATCGTGGCATGTTAATTGACTTTTTATCCCTGCGATTGAAGAGGAAGACTTGGCCGATATTTGGTTTCAACAGGACTGTCCTTACAGGAAACGATACGATATTTGATAAATATTTTTTTTAAAGAAACATTTTTAGGACGTATTAAAAGTTGTCATACCCAGTAGTATCAGCCTGCGAGAACTTCATATCACGGAAAGAGTGCGACAAGAAAAGCTAACCGCGAACTGGTGAACCTCAGAAATTGCAGTATTGCAAAGGTATCATGGCGAGTTACACCCGGTGAAAGGTACAACTTGCAACTAAATCTGATTGAAACTTACACCCCGATTACGCTAGTCGTGTCGTTTGTCGTTTCAAGCGACTCTTTTAATATGAAACCATAGTCGCCTACCTTGCCAACATATCTAATATGTTTATTACCGTAGTCACTTCAAACGACAATCGGCGTATTTTATGTTTTTTCTAGTCTCTTCAAAATTTCACACGACTCGAAATGACAGTTTTTAATTGTTTTTTTCATCTCAAGCCACTTATTGTCATAGCAACTGGCTAATTTTTCATACAAATAGCAAATTTTTAATGTCACTTGAAACGACAATCGACTCGACTAGCGTAATCGGGGTGTTATAAAATTTTCGATGACGACAAAATGTATTACTCAAAATAAAGCCCGTTTATGCGTCAAGGGTATACAATTGTCACGCAGAAGCTCGTGACACTAAAATCGATGCTTATTATGGATTCCATCACGACAAAAAGGATCGTTAGAATAATCTTCCTCAGTCGCTCAGAGAGAAGAAGAGGGAAATGAGGAAGATTATCAAGTCGATGAGGGCGAAAAGTGAGTTGGAATACCAGTTGAGATGTGAGAAGTAATATCCCACCAAGATGCACATTTTCTGCATTCAATGCATTGCGTTTAACGAACTGTTTCGTATATTGCCCTTATATGGTGACTACGTTAAAACATTTTCAACTCTTCAAATACAGGTTCCATCTATCTTTATTTGCTACAAATCTTATACATTTGTATGAATGATGACACTGTGCTGTAAGATACCGATGAGGGATGGCGTACAGTGGTGGTTACAATCGAGCTGGCCCAAAGATTGACCTTAGGAGCCAATGGAGGTATATGAACTACCACTAGCCCTAAGCGGACAAGACAGGTACAAAAATTAAACAAAGAAGATGATTAAAAATACTATCCCAATGTGGGTCGATGAGAAAAGTATCATCGCGAAACCAGTAGTCAAATTCCTAAGAATAAGGATTGACTTAAAAACAATTTCTTTAAACAAATCCGGCAAGTCGCCAATAGTTTTAATAATTTGGAATGGAATGTTGAGCCATAACGGATAATTACACCATAGGTGGGTAGAAACATATGATCTGAATGCGACCCTGATTTTTCAGGCAGCCCTATGAATTTTAATGGAGGGGGGAATGGCATTTTACACTTCGGGAGATGCTTCAGTAGGGAATCAGCCTACAGCATTCTCAGATGCTATTGAAGGTATAAATCGCTCGGAAATGAAAGAAAATAAAATTCCCCTCCAAAAGAAACAGTATCCTGTAAAGGATACCATTTCCATCAGTAAAAACGATCGGCTAACAAAAGGAGATTGAAGAACCTAGCGCATCAGAAAGTGCGGTAGTAGTAGGATAATTGGTACGTTAGCACAAAACATATTTTCTTTCCAAACTGATATCCCTTTTGTGTTTTAGTATAAAAATGTTGTTATTTTTGTATGGGTTTTGATCCAACTTACACATTTGTGTATTCCTTTTAAACTTATTTTCGTCCGAAAAAAACACTATAACTATACACACAATTGTGTTGGTTGTACTTCAAATCAAGCGAAATTTTTTATCAAAAACGCCATTACATACTATAATTTTTTTATTCACACATTTGTGTGGTTTGGACTTAAATTGAGCATTTTTTGGTTGAAAATGGGATATGAGGAACCAAAACGCATCAGCAAACAGACGCATCACTAAACAGTACCAAGATAGTCTAGACGGATGCAAGTACAGTTCACCACATAACGCTAAAGTCCAACTACATATATAAAGAGAATAAGTAAGTGAGAAAAAGATGACATGCGGGAGTGTTAGGTCATCATACTAATAACGTTAAAAATAGTCTAAAGGTATTTCAATACGGAAGGATTAGGCCATCAACGTCTAAAGAAGTTACTAGAAATCGGCGAAGCAACCGCTTAAGAAGGAAGAAAGGCGATAAAAACCGTAGAAAATAGTACCACCTCTGCTCCTAAAGGCACAAACAGAAGAAGGAGAAGGAGGTTCATCTTTGACAGTAGTAAAATCCAGAACAGTTCTCTATCAAACCCACCGTGAAACGGATGAAAAAACCCAAGAAACCTTAAATTAAATTTAAGACTCTGTTCAGGAAAGTAAACCCCGAAATGTTAAACACAGAAATTAAGTAAATTCGCCGAACAAGCATGAGCGATGTTCTTCTGGAACTAGACTGAGAGCACAGAAATAAAGCACGCTAGTGCGAGGCACTGAAAGACGTTCTCGGAGAAACCGTTACGAAAAAATTGTAAGAAGTAAGAAATTGTAAGAAATTTGGAACGCGATTTGCTTTTGAGAAAAGAGGTTGTGGTTCTAAGAAATTAAAAGTCTAGAGTCTTCTGTGTGCTGTAAAGTATCACTGAAAATGATTCCCAGGGAAAATTAAAATAGAAACACCAGTATGTCATATACGTGTGCAAAAATGAAAAATATTTTCATACCATTTTGTTAATAGGCCAGAAAAAAACAATTTACACAAAAATATTATGAAAAGATTTCTGCAAATTGCTAATTCAGAAGCGGCGATCGATTAAAGTCACTAAATCGGTAAACGACTGGATCTCCCAATGCCTCTAGTTTAGTGGACATCTGGTCGGTCTATGTCAAAAACTAACATCTGAAATGTTTAATCATGAGATTAAGAAGAATGGGCGTGCACTCAAGTTAGAAATTCATAAAAAATTACGGATGGGCTTTTCATTATGATACGCAGATGATCTCGTGTCGATGTATTTGTGTCGATGTAGATACAGACAACAAAAGACTTTATTTAGGGGAGGGTTGACCTTACTTTGAAACAGAAAAGGTGAAACTTGTAGCGAGGTAACAGACGAGTGAAATGGGTTTGAGGCCATTTGGATACTAAAGTCACAAAGTGTGGATAATCATTTTGCTTAAAAAGTTAAAAATGAAATAATACTACCAGTGGCCCTACTCTAGAATTCAGAAAAATATTTTCATAGCATTTTTGTCTAAATTTTATTTTTCTGGCCTAATGAGGGAACAAGTTTCGTGTTAATATTTTCGAAACAAAGTTAAATGGGAGATTTATTTATCTCTATAAAAATTTTGTCGAACGAAAGTTTCCCAATTCACTTTGTTTTGAAAATGTTTACACTAAACTTACTCTTTCAGTAGGCCAGAAAAATATAATTTAAACAAAAATGTTATGAAAATATTTTTCCCAATTCTCTATTCCCAGTGAAAGCCAGAATAGGGCCACTGAGGTTATAGAAGTAAAAGTACAGAAAGTGGATATGACAACATACAGTGGCACTATTCTGGTTTTCCCTGGGAATAGGGAATTGGGAAAAATATTTTCATAGCATTTTTGTTTAAATTATATTTTTCTGGCCTACTGTAGGAATTAGTTGCGTGTAAATATTTTTGAAACAAAGATATATTGGGAATTATTTTTCCCTATAAAAATTTTGTGGGACAAAAGTTTCCCAATCAACTTAGTTTCAAAAATATTAACACGCCACTAATTCCTACAGTAGGCCATAAAAATATAATTTAGACAAAAATGCTATGAAAGTATTTTTCACAATTCCCTATTCCCAGGGAAAACCAGAATAGTGCCACATGACAAAATTCTAGCGTAAATCGAAAAGTAGTTCCGGAATATGTTTCTGTCTGAAAACAAAGGTTTATTGTTAGTGAAAATCCCTACCGAACGCGCATAATGCAATTACTTTCACTCAAAAAAAAACATAAATTAATTATTTAAATAGTTTTAAGAAATTATTAGTTTATTTAAATTAATTTAGAAAGATATTTAATAATTTTAGACATATAAACAATTTTAACAAAATTTAAAAAAATATAAAACAACAATGCAAAAGCACCAAGAGAATCAATGGAATCAAGAGAAAAATAAAATCTATGAGAATAAAAACTTTGTCAAGAAAATCAAAAAGAGAATCACAACATTTAAGAAGAATTTGAGAATTAACGAAATTTGTAGAATTTGTAGCGGTTAGAATATTGCAACCAAATATTGTATTTTAATCGTACTTATCGCAAAAACGTAACATCTCGTAAACTCATCGCTAACGCTATATACGGGTGAGACGGAAACTACACAACGAGTATTAGTGTTATGTACTAAAAGACTTTACTAAGACTTTACTTCATGTGTCTAGTAGTCTTAAATTACTAATGCCATAAAGGAGCGCCCCACGCTTATATTTTTAGTTATTAATTTTAAATTTCTACTTGTTATAAATATACCTTGATAGGAGTAAGGAAGAAAAATTTTATTTTCTACTTTTCAAAGCCATTTATTATCTACTTTTTAGAGTCTTTAAATACACTGCTCGTCAAAAAAAACCGGACACTTGAATTTCTTCGTAAATCTTCAATTTCTAGAGCAATTACGCTATTTTAAAAGCACTGTCATATTAAATAGTACATAACCGAAAAATAGGTGTAAAAGCAACCGTATATTTTTTTATTTAAAATCCAATCACAGCATCAAAGTGTAATAAATGAAAAATATTCAAAATTTCGATTGCTACGTTTCTAAATAAATGGGCATCTATCAATTGTTTTGAAACATTTAAAGTGGCATTTATTGTTAGTATTATTATTACAGTTATCGTTGACAGTGCTTAGTTATTATTATTAGCAAATATTATAATTATGAAACCAGAAAATATCGCAAAAGTGATCGCTTTGAGTCAGAATGGCCGTAGCGTGCGTTATATTGCTGTCCACCTAAATTTCCCTCGAAGTACAGTTCAAGACGCTATTAAACGATATCGTGAAACTGGTCAATATGAGCGAACGGTTGGATCAGGTCGAAAAGAACAACAAACGAGACGGACGATCGGTTTATGGTATCAATGGTACTGCGAGATCGTTTCCAAACAGCTAGAATC
This sequence comes from Nephrotoma appendiculata, assembly GCA_947310385.1. Classification (NCBI taxonomy): domain Eukaryota; kingdom Metazoa; phylum Arthropoda; class Insecta; order Diptera; family Tipulidae; genus Nephrotoma; species Nephrotoma appendiculata. The sequence continues at coordinate 86,587,802 of OX371225.1, forward strand.
ATCGCTGGTCGATTGGCACAGGTACGTGGTGTCAATATTTCAGTTAGCACAGCATGGCGAAGATTAAATGATCATGGATTGCAGTCCAGGAGGGCTGCTATAGGGCCAGAGCTTCTCCCAGCTCATCGAAGAAACCGTTTGACTTTTGCTCGTAACCACGTCAGTTGGACTACGGACGACTGGAAGTCCGTCTTGTTTACTGATGAATCAAGGTTCAGTCTGCGATCACCGGTGGACGGGAAAGAGTATGACGGAGATCCGGAGAGCGATATTCACAATGTGCCATATCCCCAAGAGTCCCATTTCATGGCCACTTACTAATGGTGTGGGCAGGCATTTCTATAGACGCCCGTACGGACCTTGTATTTCTACGCGGCGGCACTATAACTGCCCAAAGGTATATCGTGGAATGTCTAGAAGAATTTGTGCTTCCATACGCCCTATTTATTGGACAGCAAATTAAACTAATGCATGATAACGCCAGGCCCCACGTTGCAAACGTGGTCAGAAATTATTTGGATGCGGTGGGAATTGATCGAATTGTTTGGCCCGATCGAATGTGGGATATGCTCGGGCGTTGTTTAAGGCAAAGAGAAGTCGTTCCAGAAACCTTGGATCATCTTCAATCAGCTCTGCATGAAGAATGGGAAATGATACCTCAGGAGTACGTTGCAAACCTTGTGCACAGTATGCCAAAAAGAATGCTAGATATGATCAGAGCTCGTGGCGGAAATACCCGATACTAGAGTGCCGACCACTTAGATTGATTGTTGGTTTTTATTTAAATAAATATGAAGATATAATACATATTTTGATCCTGTGGTTACTTTTATTAAACGAGAACTTGATCCGTTAGTGCCTTTTGGCGCACATTATATTATTTCGTACAACCATAACGCGAATAATGCGAAAAGTTACCGTTAACACAAATATTTACTGCAAAAAATGTAGTGTCCGAGTATTTATGACGAGCAGTACTTTGAAAAAGATTTTCGGTTTTTATGTATTATAAACTTTTTATAGCTTTTCCAATTTGGTTTGTGTCTTCACTACTTACAGTTGAAATATCAATAAACTCCAAAAATGTTAGAATCTTGTATTGTCATCGGAGTTAAGTCTACATGCAAAATTTCAGCTCAATTGGACCATCGCAAGTGGTTGAAAAATTGATTACAAAACTTGACGATACAAACAGACACACAGAGTGAGCTAATATAAGCGTGGTAATAATGGAAAATAAAAAAAAAGCATCTGCTATATAATAATGTTCAAAATGCGAGAAAGAAATAAACATATATAGTAATGTCATAATTTTTTATAGCATTATTATGAAATCGATCGAATATATTTTATGGCAACTTTTTCATTTTTATAGTTTAGGCGATGTAGTGACTCAAAAAGTCTTCGGCAGAGTTTTGTTGAGATATATTTCTTTTCTTGTCTCTCGTGTACAAAAAGTCAATGTTACATCTCTTTCATTTTGCAGAGGATAAATGTTGGTCTTATGTAAATGGGGTTATAACAAATGTACATTTCTTTTTTAATAAGTTGTTCATCACTACACCATCGCCACTCCGCCATATGTAATGGATAGTAAATGATAAATTTAGTAATTAGTAAATTAAAAATAAAATTTTGATAATAAGTAAAAGAACACAAATAAAATAAATATTAAAATAAACATTATAAATTTAATGGATCAGAAGGTAATTAATGAAACAAAATAAAAGAAAGATATGAAGCTAGTAAAACGAAAATAATAATTAAGTAAACCACCAGAATCAATTAGCCAAGAGATTTGTTATCGAGTGTCTTAGGCCGCTGGCACACGCATTGGCGTATTTGTCCAAATAACAAATCGTGTAGTCACAAAACAATTGACAAATTGAAATCAAGGTTACATTTTTCCAACATTGACACACATTCGCTCAATAGGCGGTTTTTCAAAAAAGATCAAAGGAAAAAACAAATATTACAAATCGTGTAGACAGTAGAGTTTGTCAATTGTCATATTTACCATTACCACTCCAAATTATTTGACATACCAACTACCACACTGGTGTCCAAAATGTTACGGTTTTGCTAGATTTTGTTTGAAATAAAAGAATAAAAATACAATTTTTATAAAATCAGGATAAGAAGAGGGCCCGCGGCTGCCATATTTTCTTCTCAACTTGTTTTTTGGTGTGTATTTTCTTATTATTATTACCATTTTTTTTTGCGCGCACGGTTATTGATCGATGATTGACTGATAATATTGACATAGAAACATGTACTGTAGTTTGTTGTTCGCGCAAAATCAAATAACACGATAACAATAATAACGTTTCTAAGTTCTAGAAATTGTCTGAGCAATTTGTATTTATTTAATCGATTCGGTTTGATCTTAATCGACCTCTTAGATTTTTAATTATATGAGTTAAATGTGAGCCATAATAATTTTATTAGTGTAATAAACGAAAAGCAAATCACTTGCGGTGTGCGGTGAGTTGACAATTTAAAACTTTTCTTCCCATTTATTAGCTACATTACCTTACTGTTGTTAAGTATTAAGTATTTACATTGTTGTTGGTTTTAGTTTGCTTGAAGCGTCTAAAAATAGTGATTACCACGAATTTTCTTTTAGTTTATGTATTTTGTTTTTTTTTGTGGTGTGTTAAAGTTGTGTACAACATTGAAGTTGTATAATAATTATAATCATTAAAGTTATTAATTCATGTCAATTTTGATTATACGAAAGCGAAAAGAGAGATGATCTGTATTTTCCCAAATTAGTAATTGATCGATAATTACTATTATTATTGTTGTTTGTTGTTTAAGCGGGCGTCTTATCGGGTATTTAGTAATGTAAATGATCGTGGTGATTAAATTCGTTTAAATATTTGCGTTTTTATAATTCTTTTCCGCTAACTGATTACAGTTGTTCACAAAATAATACGTTTCAAAAAATAAATTAGAAAATTTTACGTGGCACAATACGCGTACTACAAAATGTTTATTAGAATCCTTTGCATCACTATTATTCGCAGAATATTATTCGAAAATTTTATTTCATTTTGGCCTACAGCAAATAAACCTTACCTATATCTTGAAACAATTTTGACATTATTTCATATAATTTATTGTTAAATATTATTTTAAAGCAGCAAGATCGGCGTTCTGCTTCAAATACAGATATATACGATGATCGATCATAAACGTGTTTGAAAACAGGTGGCGTTGCTGAATGAAGTTGTCGTTATCACCGTGTCGTGCAATCCGTTAAACAACACCATAGTAAATTTCAGTCTAGTTCACAGGTTAGTTTTTATTTGGCAGCCAGTTGTATCACTCCTGTTTTTTGTTTCTTAATACGATTTCTATTCCCAACTTTCTTTTTGTTCCACAACATGAAAACACGGCTTGGAGGAAACAATTCAGCTCAAACGAGAAGGTTATTGCGGAGACAGCAGCGTCTTTTGAAGAGTTTGAGAAATCGTATTTTTTGGAGGGGTTGAAATGAATCGACCTAAAAGTAAATTACGTTAAAAAATAAAAATGTTAAAGACTTGCGTCTTCATTCTTACCACAGGTATTTGTTGATCGACTCTCGTATATTTGGATGTTTTAGTTTAAAGCGCTGTAGAAATCTTGTTTGTAAATTTCAACAAATTTAGTTAAATACGAAAAAACATGGAAATAAATATAAAGAAAAAAATCATTTTTAAAACCTTGATGATTTATAAACTTCAGTCGGCCAAATCTTTCCGTAGGATGTAGCGTCAGTAGAATAAAAAAAATTGGGGTAGATTTAGAAACTTGTGTGCTAATAACCCAACTTGTGAGAAATAAATTGTTGCGAAATTTCAAATAAAACCTCCAATAAATTTGGAATTACAACAACGACCTGGTGGCAGTACTCGTACTGTTTTCATATTTGGAGTGGTTTTATTGGGCATCTGTTTAATATTTCGTTCGCAATCGTTCGCGCATCCACTGAAGATACTCCCGAACAATCATAAAGTGCTTTATACGAGTATCTGAAAGTATTCTGAGCAAATAACTCAGCAGGATGGCAAATTTTTTTTGGGTAATTTTAATGCTCAAATGGGCAGTGCTAGCAAAGTACATCATGTCACCATAGGTTAGGACTCCTTACATCATATTTCAAACAACAACGAAATTCGTACCACCGAATTAAGTATACATCATAATGTGATTGTCGCTAATTGATCACCCTTATATCCAAAAGATATTTATTCGGTATGAAAGAATTCAAAACAAGACACAGAGCTAACTTTGACTCCTATCACTTCCTTCTTATTGCAAAATACGTATCGCCTTCCACGAACCTCGCGTTAGAACAATGACATGGTGCTTTAAATAACTACGTTGACAGAATGAATTATAAGAATACTCTATCGGCAATTCTTGAAAGCCAGCCACTGCCCGATCCCGCGAAGGATCAGTGGATTATCATAAAAATGCGACAAACAAGACAATCACACGAGGAATTCTTTACTCAACTTTGCAGACGAAAAAATGACGGCTCAATTAACGTGATGCTTAACATTGAAAATTCGAGTCTTAGATAGCGCAACATAAAAGAGATACCCCAGCCCTAGTGGAAAAATTGAAAGTTTTTATACTAAAAATAAACTTAAGATTTCATAGAAATTTAATAATAATTTTTGTATAATTTTAGTAGGTTATGGCAATATAATTTTAGTATAATTTTAAAAATTAAACAGAAATTATACTTTTGGAAATTATCTAATTAAAAGTATAATTTTTGTATATTGTGTTATAAAATTAATACCAATATCAGTGTATTTTAAGTATAATTTTAGTAGGTTATGGCAATATAATTTTAGTATAATTTTTAAATTTAAACAAAAATTATACTTGAGATAGAATATATTGAAAATATTTCCTTTCATTGTGACTGCCGATGTATGCGTATTATAATTTTATATTATTTTTCCATGTGGTTGTTTGTATTTGCGGACATGCCATCAGTTTCTCTCCATTGATTATTTCACGCCGTTGTTAATTCTAGTATTTTCAATCAGCGTAGTGAATAGCTGACCCGATAACATCGTTGCCTAATTAGAATAATAATTGCATACATTTTAAACTCCGACTGGACTCAAACCGGCGACTTTTGCGATAATAACACTTAGCGGTGTACACCTTAACCACTGCACCACCAAAGCAATAACTATGTAGAGTTTAATTCAACATTATAAATCAATATATTTAAATACACAATTAAACTTAAAATATACTTAATTTGGTTTATTTCATTTGCTGCAAACTACACCTGCACACCAATATACAAAAGACCGCGAAATACGATTACAACTAAATATATACATTTTTTCAGCACGATAGTATTGATTCGCATTAGTTCTGCCAGTTCGTGGGAAATTTTCCTTTTTGCGGGAAATTCATCTCTCGTACGGGATGAAAAGTGATGATTAAAAAAAATTATTTTTCTAAAATGTGTAATACACAATTTTTGATTCCAATAATTTGCTTAAAATAATTTTTTAAATTTATGTTTAATTTTGACTAAATTTAAATATTTGTATATACAAAACTAATATTTTAATTTGTATAAAATATTTAACCATAATTAAAATTTTAAACCGCCGTATATACGTATTTATCTCAAATATACTTAATTTAGTTTAAAATTTGAATTCAAGTGTTAATTTTAGGTTAAAATATTTTATGTTTATTCATGTTTAATTTTGACTAACTTTAAATATTTGGATATACCAAAATCATACTTAAATTTATATAAAATATTTAAACATTATTAAACTATAAAACTATCATATTAAGTATTTATCCTAAATATACTTAATTTAGTTTAAAATTTGAATTTAAGAGTTAATTGTAGGTTAAAATTAACACTTATATGTGTATAATATTTAAAATCATATTTTATGTATATTTATGTTTAATTTTGATTTAATTTAAATATTTGTATATACAAAATTCATACTTAAATTGGTATAATTTTTGAGATGTATAATTTAAGTAGTATTTTGGTCTAGAAATGTATTAAACTTTAACCAATTTAAAGTATATTTTGTATTTAAATTAATCATTTATACAAAAATAAATTGATTTTGGTATTCCTCAGTATAATTGTTTGGTTTAAATATCTGATTTTTTCCACTAGGGAGTGGAAAAATTGAAATTTTTTATACTAAAACTAAACTTACGATTTCATAGAAATTTAATAATAATTTTTGTATAATTTTAGTAGGTTATGGCAATATAATTTTAGTATAATTTTAAAAATTAAACTCAAATTATACTTTCGCAAATTATTTAGTTAAAAGTATAATTTTTGTATATTGTGTGATAAAATTAATACTAATATCAGTGTATTTTATGTATTAATTAAGATAACACAAAAACCAAAATAAGGATCTTTTAAGTATAATTTTAGTAGGTTATATGGCAATATAATTTTAGTATAATTTTTAAATTTCAACAAAAATTATACTTGAGATAGAGAATACTCGTATAATGAAAATATTCCATTCATTGTGACTGCCTATATTATAATTTTATATCATTTTTCCATGTGGTTGTTTGTATTCGCGGACATGCCACGTCATATCAGTTCCTCTCCATTAATTATTTCATGCCGTTGTTAATTCTAGTATTTTCAGTCAATTTTCAATCAGTGTAGTGAATAGTTGATCCGCTAACATCGTTGCCTAATTAGAATAATAATTGCTTAAATTTTCGACTCCGACTGGACCCGAACCGGCGACCTTTGCGATAATAACACTTAGCGGTGTACACCTTAACCACTGCACCACTAAAGCAATAACTATGTAGAGTTTAATTCCTAACAATATAAATCAATATATTTAAATACACAATTAAACTTAAAATATACAAATTTGGTTTAATACATGTATTTAAACCAAATTTGTTACATAGTTAAATTACTTATAATTCAGTTACATAGTTAAATTACTTATATTTTCAATAATTAGTATTTTGATTTCTTTAAATTGTTGACGTCGTATTTGATAATTTAATTACAATATTTTTCTGTTATTGTATTTGGTATTTCCATTACAAAAAATATTCCATAAAAAATTACAAATTATGTATGTATAATAAAGTTTTCTAATGTTTTTTTTCGATACGAATTCTGTGTGTTTGGTTTATTGGGGTTTTTATTTAATGACATATGTCTGAAATCACGTCCTTAGTAATTTTCTATCTAAATCCACGCTAAATTAGAAAAGGATGTACTTGAAATACCATCATCATCAAATGTGGAACTTGAAATATCAGAACATCACGAAATTGAAACCAATCCCGACACAGATGGGGTTTTGTGGAATGCAATACTTCCGCATCATTTAAGATGTAGTAGTCACACTTTAAATCTACTAGCGACGACCGATTTAATGAAAATAATTAGAAATAATAAATCAGTATCTAAAATTCATTATCCAGCATTAGCTAACTGTACAGCTTTATGGAATTTGTCGAGGAAACCTAAATCAGCCCACAACATCAGAAGCATTTTTAAGTCTCAACTGTTGTTTCCATGTATCACTCGTTGGAATTCATTATATGATGCTGTGAAGCAATTACCGCAATTCAAAGAACCTTTAAATGTTGTAATGGAATATTCAACCGTTTAAACAGACTGATCTGGATTACTTGGAGAAGTATATAAAAGTAATGACGCCTATCGCTACTTCGCTAGATAGCCTTCAAGGACAAAACAGTCATTATTATGGGCATCTGATCCCAACAATCTTTACTTTGAGGGCATGGCTTCAAGTACTAAATGATCATCCAGCTTTAAAATATTATAAATTGATTATTCCTCAATTATTAAAATCTTTAGAAACAAGATTTTGTAAATTTTTTAATTTGTCAACAGAGGCTAATGCAGCAATAATAGCTACTTGTCTACACCCATAATTTAGGATGCAATGGCTACCTGAAAATACACTGGAAATAGAAGATAAGAAGGTACAAATACAGAATATATGCATTGAAGCATTAGAAAATATCAGAAAAGAACATATAGACTTAAAAATTGTTAATGAGATTCATGAAAGTACCAACAGTACAGATGACGAAGAAAGTTTATATATCCTTGGATCGAATTTAATGTCGGATCAATCTAAACCTGAGTTAGATATGGAATTTTTTAGATTTATGGGACGCAAAAATAAACAATTGTCGTGTTTAAATGAGTATCTGGCAGTCAAAAAAGCGTTCATCAAGTATAACACAAGTTTGTGTTCCTCTGCTCCAGTAGAAAGACTATTTTCTTTAGCAGGTTTCGTATTATCTCCATCACGTCGAACCTTATCGGATATTAATTTCGAAAAAATTATTTTTTTAAAAGGAAATCAGGCGTTTACTTAAGTTTTTATTTTAAACGTATAAATTGAATTTCCCAAACCTGGTTGGATTAGTTATGTTCATATAAATTAAGATAATACTATTTTTAGTAGTTTGAATTCCGTAATTGAAAATTATTAGTTCAAGTTATTTTCGATGAATTAAAATGTATATGTATTTATGTTGTGATATGTTGAATAAGATTTACATAAATTTTAAAATTTTCTTTTAATTTTCCAAACCTTTTTCCAAACCTCTAATGATTGTTCAGATACCACACACTAATTCCAATTATAAAACGAGTAGTAACAAGATTTTAATTCAATTTTGGAATAAATTGATTTGCATTTGTAATTTAATTACATTTCTATCAACGAAAATTGTAATTTTTATTTTGTATTTCCATTACCCAAATAAAATGTAATGTAAAATTATTGTATTTTATATTTCAATTACCTGAATCAAAGTAATTAGTAGTTAGTATTTCCATTACTGAGACACATGTAATTTGCCACCCCTTGACCACACCAACATACAAAAGACCGCAAAATACGATTACAACTAAATACATTTTTTCAGCACGATTATTGATGCGCATCGGCGTTGCCAGTTCGTGGGAAATTCATCTCGTACGGGATGAAAAGTGATGATTAAAAAAAATTATTTTTCTAAAATGTGTAATACACAATTTTCGATTCCAATAATTCGCTTAAAATAATTTTTTAAATTTATGTTTAATTTTGACTAAATTTAAATATTTGGAAATACAAAATTAATATTTAAATTTGTATTAAATATTTAACCATAATTAAACTTTTAAGCCGATTAAGTATTTATCTCAAATATACTTAGTTTAGTTTAAAATTTGATTTTAAGAGTCAATTGTAGGTTAAAATATTTTATGTATAATGTTTAATTTTGTTTAATTTTGACTAAATTTAAATATTTGTATATACAAAAATCATACTTAAATTTGTATAAAATATTTAACCATTATTAAACTATAAAACCACCGTATTAAGTATTTATCCCAAATATACTTAATTTAGTCTAAAATTTGAATTTAAGAGTTAATTTTAGGTTAAAATTAACACTTATATGTGTATAATATTTAAAATTATATTTTATGTATATTTATGTTTAATTTTGACTTAATTTAAATATTTGTGTAAACAAAATTCATACTTAAATTTGTATAATTTCTGAGATGTATAATTTAAGTAGTATTTTGGATTAGAAATGTATTAAACTTTAACCAATTTAAAGTATATTTTGTATTTGAATTAATCATTTATACAAAAATAAATTGATTTTGGTATTCCTCAGTATAATTTTTTGGTATAAATATTTGATTTTTTCCACTAGGGTAGGTACAGATTTTCAACGTTGTAGCAGTACTCGCTAAAATCGCGATGGACTCCTGAACTTAAATGTTTATATAAATCGGTTAATCTACAAAAGTGAGTTGATAAACAACATCATATCATTTGGCTTTGATTTCGAGATGAAGCTTTGAAATCATTTGGAAAATAGACCGTCACATCATTCCATAGCTTAACGGGCCTCCTATCTTAGCTTCAAGAATTGAAGATGTGATTTAAATTTAAATCAATTATGTTAAATGCAAATGTTTTATGAACTTGTTGCGGACAATTGAAATTGGAGTAGAATAGTTCAAGCAACTTCATAGTAGATCACTAAAATTTAACACGTTCGCTCAATGATTGAATATCGGGGGACATATGGTCGGGTTTTCCATCGCCAACCTGATTTTTCTGTCGTATCTTTTCGGGTTGTAAAGTTTTTGTTTAATTTCGAAGACTTACTACATACTTTTCATAGACATTTATTAATGAATTATTGACTTTTTTCGAAAATGTTTGAGTTACTCTCCAAGTTTTGCACCTACGAGGGCAAATCAAAAAGTCTTGCAATATCATATGAAAAAAAAGAGTGAGTGAGACAGCAATATTTTTATTTTTCGACATAATCTCCTTTAAGGTTTATACATTTGTCACATCGATCAATTAACTTGCGTAAACCCTCTAAAAAAAAGGTTTCTTTTGCTCCATAAAATATTCATTTACAACAGACTGTACTTCATAGTCACTGGAAAATTTCCGGCCCCTTAGTGTTTTTTTTCAAATTGGGAAACAGAAAGTAGTCACTGGGTGCCAAATCTGGACTGTACGGTGGATGCGGAATTTCCACGAAGCCGCAGTCCTTTAATGCAGCTTGAGCAATATTAGCCTTGTGCACTGATGCATTGTCGTGAAGAAGCAAGATTTGTTTCCTAACTTTCTTTGGCCGTTTTTCCCGGATCGCTTTTTTTAATTTCCGCAAAACCTCTGCGTAATATATGCCTGTGGTTGTGGTTTTCGGTGGCATATAATCGATTATCAAAATTCCCTCAGCATCCCAAAAAATTGTTGCCAAAACCTTACCAGCAGACAGTTGAGTTTTGAATTTCTTTGGTGGTGGTTCATTACGTTTAATCCATTGCATCGATTCTTGTTTGGATTCCGGATCCCAGTGATGAAGCCATGTTTCGTCGCCTGTTATTATGTTATCCAAGAAATTTTCTGGATCTTCTTTGTACATATCCAAAATCGCCTTTGAAGTTTGAACACGCATTTTTTTTGTTCTGCATTCAACAAACGGGGAACCCATCGCGCACCTACTTTCGAAGTGAAGGTGGTCATGTAATATAGAGTATGTGGTACCGTATGAAAGAAAAAGTCTCCACGCTAACCGCGGAACAGAAATACGCCGGTCCTCCAATACAATAGATTCGGCCAAAATTACGTTTTCATGGCTAATAGCATCTGCTGGCAGACCCGAGCGGTTGTCGTCTTCTAACGACTCCCGACCACTTTTGAATAATTTTACCCACCTTGTTACTGTGGCATATGATGGTGCAGATTCGCCGTAAACTTTTGATATATAGTTGAATATATATATTGCATTTCGTCCATCTTTACAGAAAAATTTAATAACGGCGCGATATTCAATTTCATTCATTTTAAGAAAAATTCAATCACGTGTTACTAAATTGACAAAAACAAACGAACTGTAAAATTTACATCGAAATGTTCTTCTAGAAGTTTCATCGCGACAAAAAATGCTTTTGAAAAATACATTGTTGTCTCACTCACTCTTTTTTTTTCATATGATATTGCAAGACTTTTTGATATACCCTCGTATAATGAAGAACAGAATTGACGCTCGTTAGAGACGTATTGTTTTACCCGTATTTAGTTATTTATCACACATCCTACGTAGCAATTTTCTCTTACATAATCAATGGCGTCAACATTATTTCGAAATGTTATTGCTAGTGGAGTCGGGGCTTGTGTTCCTATTCGCGGTAGTCCGGTTTTACTCATATTCACCTTTAACCCAATTTTCTGTGCATTACTGATCAGTAACGTCAGTTTCAGTAATAGTTAGGACAACCACGCAGATGGTTAGCGCAGTCGTACCCCAAATTAGTTTATTTCATCACACTATCTAAGACAAATAGAAGTTATATTTTTGATAAGATATATAATTTTGACACACTTGTAGCCTTCTGTTGATAGTAAATTTGATAAATTTTTGCTTAATGCTGTATGTGCTATCTTTGCAAAGCTCTCTGAATTAAATCTATATCTGTTTTCGGTATTGGTATTTATAAGGTAGCATATAATTGAACCATAATCTTTTCAAATTCGATCTTTGCAAATGCAAATTCAATCTTTGCAAATGCAAATTCGATTGTTGGTGGAATGAGGTTCATTAATTAATGTAGATCGGTACATTTTGAATTTTAAGCAAAATTGATCTCTCGATAACTTTTAACGGTTACCAATTATTTATCGACACGATTCTTATAGGTGCTTGGAATGTTAATTGTATACTATAGGCAGGTATCGTGTAGTATTGGAGCGAAAGCATGCGCACCTGCTAGTTTTATCCTAAATAGTGCAATCATTAAAAATTTGCAGTTATTTTATGGCGAACTGAGAAATCACTTTATAATCAAAATGTGATCGAATTGGTTTGTATGTTAAACAATCAGATTTTTCTAAAGAGTATTTTTGCCATTAGTGTTTCTAAACGTCCTTAGGACCTGACAGCCCATAATCCTCTGGAGATCTATGTTGCCAGTTTCTATTTTAGCGTTAAGTTTCCAATGGTGCTTTCCATGGGTGCTGTTACTATTGATTCTTATTTTCATCATTGGTTTTGTAGAGTCCTAACATTTGGTGAATTTAAATTTCTTAAACCGAGTTTTTAAATGAACAGAATTGCTTCGATCTGAACTCAATCTTATTTGGCTGATGACCAGTATTTGTTAGTTGTAGTTACTTATTTTGCAGCAAACTAGTTTCAACGACTCTGTGAGTGAAGAATGGTCCACGCTCAGATCTTCGTACGGAAGCCAGAAGTTGAAATATTCGTTGTTCATTCGAAAGCCAATTCTCAGGATAATTTTTTGAGTAGAATAATTTTACGACTAGGCTACTAAACGTTCGCAAACTTCTTTTTCGTTCTGCAATACATCGGAATTAATTTTTTTGTATAGTTTTGGAAATGGCCAACATGGACCATCCCATAAAATTCGGCCACTTCTTAACCGATTTTAGTTCAAATTTTGTAAAATCATTCATATTACGTTAGTTTACAGATATGACGATTTTAAATTGCTTTTTTTTGGAAGTTATGGAGTATGGTTAACTGGAGTCGTATAACTCGGCCATTTTATAGTAAATTCGATTCCGGTGTTACTGTTGGGGTTTAAATTAGAGAAAAATAAAATTAAATGTGTTCAAATTATCATTAATTCGAGTCCTGCCAGAGCTCTTGAAAACTTCACCTCGATATAAAACAGAATCACGCTATAACCCAGGATATTCCAATATGTCAATGATTTTTGTTAAGTTCTTGAATGAGACGGCTTGAAATGGATCTCGGTCATTACTTAAGCGATTTGGTTCAAATTGGACTTTCATCGAATATAGCATTCGTTTTTACCGAGTTCTTGACCGTATTTCTCAATCAATAAATTTTCCACAACTTCACAAAAAAATTCATCCAAATCAACACACAGCAACATACAAACCGAATTTCATCAAAATTCTTTGCAAACGGTGGAATTCCATTTAAAGTACTGGACCACAATCTCAAAATTCAAGTATTATTAATTGTCAGTATTATCGCAGCGGTAGTTTCGGCTCCTCGAGTAGTTTGTATAATAAAATGGTCTAGTCTTGTATCCTAATTCATTGGGATGGTCAATATTAATTATTTGCGGTTTATAATAAACTCGTAATAACCACTTATCACTCGTCACTGTGTAGCGCGAGAATTATTTCGTTCTGCAACCTGCTAAGTGCTCTGCGGTCACCTCTTTAATTTTTTGTTTTTAAATTTGGGTAATATTCCAATAGATGGTGGACCATTTCGGAAGGGATTCCTGCCCCAATTGACCATTATCGCAAATAAATGCTTTTTGTTCAGATTAGATATCTATTTAGAATTTATTTATTTAATATTCCGTATGATGCTGGATGCAGTCATGTTTCAGCTATCACATGAACTATTTGGCCAACAGATGTGCACTGCTTAAGTATATTATTTTTTGTAAACTAGTAAATTGTTCATTTCGATTCATTATCTGGTTTCTTTGTGTGGAGACACACTAAACCAACTATATAGCGACAATGATCTAGCCTATGCAACAAACTAATAGTGTTATAATCCCGAAGAGGTTACTGCAATCTTTTCCTTATGATTTCTTAATCTCGCATCTCGGCTGAATTACAGTAACCAAAGCAACGGTTGCTCAAGGTTGTTAATGAATTTGTTGACGTCATTCTCTCTCTGCTTCTCACCCCATAATTTCAGTACATTTTCCCACCATAATTCTGTTCTCTATACTGGTTTGTGACCGTTGATAATTTTTCGATTTTGATCAGCTACATAGTATTTACTACCACTTTCTATGTGACATAGCCTTCGATTGAGCTCATCTATGATGTCTTATGCTAGAAGTAGCTGGTCTTGTGACCTATCCCAAATTTGTGTTCTTGTCTTCAACTATACCAGACTTACCCTTACTCGTACATTGAAATCGTCTGCCAGGTCTTCATAAAAGAAATTTCATTTTCATTGAGCGACTTCAACTCTTTTAGTGTAATGCTGGTCAGAGTCTTCATTGACCTCAAATCTTTTGCAAAAGTTAAAAATTTTTCATTTAATGAAAATTACAACAGGATTTATAAAGTGGAATTTTCGAGCTCGAGCTAAAAGATTTATCAGAATAAAATTGTAAATTTTAGTTATTTAAAGATACCAGCCTTTTAGAACCCTAAGTCGAAACACAAACTTAATACTTGGAAGCATGCGACTACCTTAAATGTTGAAACTATCGTGCGACTACCTTAAAAATTAATTAATGAACGAAGTATGAGAGCGGCAAAATTTTTGTTCATAAACTTTACTTGGAGGAGAAATGTTTAAATTTTGTTTGTTCTTAAGCTAGAAAAATAAAGTAATAGAATTTTGGGCCTAGGAATCCCCATTTATTGCAAGATCAATCTTAAATATTTAGTTATTTAGGCACAACTTAAATCAATACATAATCATGGCACTTATAACTTTGTATAGTTTGCCTCGATATTAATCAACGTTTTTGGTAAAAGATCCCAAATTATCACCAACCAAAACACGCAAACTTGATGCGACTCCCATAAGCGGTTTAACAAATGTTTGTCATCATTTACCGTATTTTTGCAATTAAAAAATAAACATAAAATTGCAAAACCGTCCATGCAACTAACTGCAACCACATTATGTACAGAGCCATATAAAAACTTCGCATAATCTTATCCAACCGATCATATATACGAGGTACACAAAATTTCAAAAAAAAAAAAAAAAATAAAATAAATTTAAAAATGCACGATCATAATTTTATTCTCGAGATTAAATTTTTAAGATTAAACAAAATAATTCGCCAAACAATACCAAAATATAAAACAACAAAAGAAATTGCTTTAAGGAAACTGATCGTACTTGCGTACACAAAAGATCAAGATCAACCTTATTCGATCTTCAATTATTTTATATATGCGAGTACAAACTGATACATACACAAAATTCACTTAAAGGTAAAATGAAAATTTCACTTGCGATCGCTATATTATGTGACTCGCTAGACAGCAAGATCAATTTGACAGATTAAAAAACAAAAACCAAAAAAAAAACAAAAAAATCGGCGGGAAATTATCTCGTTTGGTTGGTTTTATGATTAAATATTAATTTGTGTACGATGTACATTTTTTCATATGAAGAAGATGAATGGTCTATAGACGTGATCGTATTTAGTATGCGTGCATGCATCGCACAATAAATCAATCATAAAAATAATGTCTGACCTAAAAATGTCATGTACACACAACTTTTATTAAACATTTTTGAAGTTTGTTTGACAACAATTACAAAGTTGTTATACATCAGTATCATCATCAACATTAAAATTGGACAGCAAACATAACAATAAATTTGTCCGAATATAATAATAAAAAAAAACAATGCCATCCGGGAATTATATTCATTCATCCAAAACAATTCAATTTGTGTGTGTATCGTGTTATATATCCACTACTCACCCCATGCACCGCCAAAATCTCTGGAATTGTATACAAAAAGCACTCAATACAATATGTATACGTAATAAACCGCGCGGAAAAATCATACTGTCACCATTTATCATAATAATCATAAAAAATATTGTTGTTGTTGTTGTAATGATAATGATAGTCATAATATCACCATTATCCCGTCATTATCGTCATCATCATCATCATCATCAGAATTAATTCGCGGTTTATTGTTTGACTCCATTGGGAGTTCTCACATTTGTACTAAAAGCGCGGGCGATGTGCTTTTGTATTTTGATTTTCACATAATTCAATTGATATAGATTTTAGATACGCGCGATTTGTAATGGATTAGATTTCACACCCACGCAGCCCAGTACCGCATATAAATATTGTAATATGATTTGTCTCATCAAATATTTATATTATTGCACAGAAATGTTCGCGTGGTTTTTTTGTATGTCGGCACGAAGTTGTTTGATGATGACTTAACATGTTAAAAACATTATTTAAACCATTAAAAGCAACATCTGTAACAAACCAACTTAACTGCGCGCACTATATAAAGGAAAAATATAAGAAAAATTATTACATTTTCGTGATCATTGGGTGGATTTTTTTTTTTATTTATACAATGAAAATGTATATAAAATATTATCATGTTGTAGTATTTTTTAGATCCGCGCGCGGTTTGATTGATATATTTATAGTGAAGCCACAAATCAAGAACTATGTATATAAAGGTATGACAAAATCTTGCATCACGTCGTCGTGACATTGGAATAAAGCGGCGCCCAAAGCTCTAAAATACGGTGTGAGTGTACATTAACATTTCGATTTTAATTAGCTCCGCACATAATATATACCGCCATCATCATCATCATTATAATGATTTTGCAGTTGAATCAACACACAGTAATAATTAAAATCAATATTTAAAATTAAAAACTTCCCAATATTCAAATTAATAGTGAATAATTAATTTTTATTTTTATTTTTTTCGGAATGAAAGAAAAACTTTTTAATAAAGTGAAAAACGTTTTACCTGTCATCATCATCACACACAGGTGAATTAATTTTTTTCAAATAATACAATTTTCTACCAAACGTATAATTAAAATTGAAATTAAAAATAAAATAGTGACTAAAGCAACAACTAAAATATGGAGAATTATGTAAATTAATGCTCTAAATAAATAAATAGACAAAATGTAATTTTGAAAATTAGAAAAATATAGAAAATAATTAATTGTTAGAAACGAATATAGAATTAATTGTTTTGTTTGATGTGCTAGGTATTTTACGGGCATAGGGGGAATTACAGAGTGTACGTATTATTCGTTAGGGATCAATTGATTTTTAACGTAATTAGTTTGACTTTTGATAGTAATTAATTCAATGAGGCCGCGCTTTAACTTAACTAAGTTGCGGTGTTGCTTTAGTAAATAAGCAAAATTTTTATTTATATTTACAACGTTTACTCAAAAATATATTTACAATGTTTATTTATTTAGAGAAACAGTGTTATGTTTTTCTAATCGTCTCCAAACATAAATTTTGCATCCCAAAGAGGAATCTTTGCTTTATATACCCCAAAAACAAATTATTGAAATATCATATTTTTTCAAAAACGTTGAAGTTTGTCCTAATTTGTACTAGATTTTCGTGTATTCTAAATCAGGCACATAATTTTAAATATTATGCTTAATAACATTTAAATTTATTTGCTGCCAATATTCCGTTTAATTATAAAGCAACTTAATAAACTTTCTTTTAATATCACTGGCGCTACATTTCCCATGTATGAGATTTGACCGCCTCGGCTACATTATCAGATTTATTTTCAGATTAATGGTTGATAAGTTCATTGAATCTTAGCCAGGCAGGACCCAGGTTTCTGCTGGAAGGGGCATATGCCGTTGTTCATTCATATTGCTATGCCAATAAAGGGGAGGGGGAGGGGGCAATCCTGTATTTCCTTCCATTTTACAATTGTTTTTTATGTTGTTCCCATGCGCTTACCCAAAATAACCCAAGCATATAAAAAAAATCTTTTAAAAAAATTCTACCTAATCAGGTTCCTTATATTCAAATATAGCAAAATGCAAAAATACTTCGATAAAATGATTAAAATACGAATAATTAGGATACGGGGATGTATCTGGCTTGGTAAACGGAAAACTCAATAGCTTAAAATCGAAGAGGGATTTCAAATCGAACGGGATTTTTGTTGAATGTAATTTATTGAAATATTGACACCGGGAACTTCGGAATTGCTTAATATGGATTTTCCCTGGTCCCCACTGATAGAGAAGCATTTCAAAGTTATACGAATATGAATTTTGTCCTAACTTGTCCTAAAACCAACAACAATGTTTATAATTAAATTTAAGAGTGTAATTTGAGTACGCGTATTATGATATTTAACGAATTTGAGCAATGAAAATTAGTCTGGCATGTTGGTTGGCCAATTTATGACGAAACATAAAGTTCTGCCGATCGTGGGAATTCCCGCTGTTCGAATATATGCTGTTGCTATTTTCCAACGGGACCGATACATTTCCCGTGTCACGTATATTCGAATAGCGGGAATTTCCACGATTGGGAAACTTTATGTTTCATAATAATTTGGCCCATAGAGTACAGAAACTATCGACAATGACGAAAATCGGTGAACCTTTTAATAGAAGTACCCATCCCAGACTAATTTCCATTGCTCAAATTCGTTAAGTACACAAAGAAAAATTTTGGTTTGTAAAATTAAAAAACGAAGTTTTTAATTTTTAAAAGTTATAATTTCTTTTGAATTTAAAAAGTATTTTTTTGAAATTAAATGAAATTTTTGCAAACTAATAAATAGCTTTTTTATTTTAATAATATATTTTGTAAAATGATTTATTAATACTTTTTAAATATAAAAAGTTTATTTATTTAATTTATTTATTTCAAAAGAAGAGTTGTAGCATTTTAAAACAATTTTTTGAACTTATGAAAATGTTTATTGAGAACTAATAAATGTCCGGGGTAGTGACATCTAGCGCATTAAAAATAAGCTGATTGAGTCTTTTTTACATGAAATTTTAGCACAGCATACTTTATGAAAATAAAAATTAACATACAAAAATAGACCCAATAAGTTTAATTTTTTTGCCGTCAGATCTACAAACAGTTCTCTATATTTATTGTTTTTCCAGAATTGACGTTGTTTAATTTTTCAATTCGTCTATATTTTATTTTTTATTTTAAAGTTTTTCGGCTATTTATATAATTCGCCAAATCGATATGTTTTTGTGTTATGTAACAGTCGATCTGTTACATTCGAAAATTTCAAAATTTAACATGACTCATGATAATTTTAGCCGTAGAAACAGAATGTGCAATAAAAAATAGGGGTTTCTATCTTAGTTTTCAAGTTGCCCCCCACCCCATTACAAACAGGGGCGGGGGGTCCTAATTTAGGCTCTAATGTATTCCCCCTCCAGAATGATTTAATTTTGATTATGGTCATTTTTATCGTAGAGGGCTTATTTTCCGAGATATTTGAAAGTTTCAGCTTAAAAAACTCACCCGGTATATACTATTTATTTAATTATATATTATTTACTTATATACTTATATATTATTTATATGTTACTTATTTAATTATATACTATATATTATTAACTATCTATATTAAGTATTTTTCTATATTATGATTTTGCCTCCTTTAAATTTTTCTTCTGTTAATAAATATTGTTAAACATTGATCTAACGAAAGTAGTTTTGCCATATATTGTTGATTCAAGCTGTGTTCATAAGTCGGATGGAAATCCCAAAATCCCACATCCGAGATTTTTTTAATTTTTTTTATGTTTTTTGCTATATATATTTGGTCTATTTTTTGTGACATAGCTGCAAAATATAAATTTTATTGATTTCAATAATTTAAATTTATAATAAAAAAAAGTAATTTAAATTTTTAATTCAGTCTTTTATTTATCGCATTTAATTTCATCATATCACATTTACATAAATTTAGAAAAATATATTTTTTTTAAATTAATAATTTTGTTGTTGTACCATTTCCTTTTTCGCTATTTCGAGGGACTTATTAATACTGAACAGAACTTTAATTTAAAGCGTAGGTGTCAGTTCATTGAAATCAGCATCCACTGAAATATTGGTCGAAAATTACAGTTTTGGTTTTTTTAAGTTGGTTGTCTGCAGGATTTTTGCTCAAAAGTTGCAATTTTTCTACTTTTTGGGATGAAAGGGGGCGTGTATTTTGTATAATTTTTGAGATTTGATTGGTTAAAATGGTGGGATTATAAATCCCGGATTTCCATCCGACTTGTGAACCAAGCTTCACGGAACGGGATAATTTTTTATCCAACTCTTTAGCCAATCAAATCTTTATATTCAACTAAGCCCCGCCCAATTTTATCTCGGTTTAGTTGAAATATTTCCATCCTATGTGCAAATAATTTAAGTCATACCAACATAGTAACAAAAATAACCGGAAGTATGAGCAACATTTTTGCTCAAATATTTGTTGTTGTTTATTTATGACATTTTTGGAATGAATTTCGCATTAAATAATTTAATTTAAAGTTAATATGTATATAAAATAAATGGAATAAATATGCGAGATGCATTTAAGTAAAACAATTAGGATGAGGAACAAAAATTTTATTTTGCAACTGTTGCAACTGTTTAATATGCAACTCTTTGATACGAAATTATTTGATAATTTGTAAATTGTGATGTGTGTATAAAACCGAATATTGTGTATTTGTAATCCCCAGCCATAGGTTTATTCGATTAAATTAAAATAAAGTCCCAATTAATTGAAAACAAAGAAATTGTGAACAAAAAATACAAAACAACAGAAAACATATCGCACATCCTCTTAAAACCTGTCAACACAAAAAAACAGTTTCGAGATAAATGCATTTTATTTTTTTTTAATTGCTAACGCTACTGTGATGCTGAGATTATTCATTATTAGCTTTATAAAATAAATAATCTCAGCATCACAGTAGCGTTAATAATTAAAAATGCATTTATCTCAAAACTGTTTTTTTGTGTTGACATTTTTTTACAGGATGTGCGATATGACTTACATGACAACCGTAGACAAATTTTTTGAGCAAAAGTTGGTAGAAAAAAGTCAGCTTTTTTTTATCTCGTTCCGTGAATCCACACTTAGTGGTTTTGCTTTAAATGAGCATGTGCGTCTTGTCGTGTTATGTTGCTGTTATGTGATTTAAATAAGATTGAAATGCATGGCTAAAAGTGAATTAAAATGATTTAACTACAATCACGCGTATGGGTATGCCATTTCGAATGGTGTACAATATGGTAGGGTGGACGCGGAGTGCAGTGGCCTAGAGACCTTATGACCACTGCCGTTAGCTTCATTAATCTGTAACTGTGATCAAGTTGATAAGTAAGTGACAAAGTGTATAAATATTCTCTTGATAATAAATACATTAGAGCAGCACTCTCAATCTCTTACGTGGTTAGTGGAAAGAACTACCCCAACGGACTGCCATCTAGCCGGCAATGCACTACAAAACCACTAGGAGTTTCTGCTAACGGACGTCAAATGATTAAAACGTTAAATTTTGAAATCTTCCGTTACAGTTATACTAAAAGTATGAAGATTTACATTTTTGCAGTTTGGTCGTTGCATTGCAACAATGCAACCTCATAACGTGATGGGTTGGCCAACTTTGTATCAGTATAAAACCAAACTGCCAAGAAAGAACTTGATTATATTTTTTTAATGGTTGTGTTATTTTGTGTATTTTTACACAATGGCCCTGGGGCTTAAAAATTGGAGAGAGGGAGTTAGTTTTATACTTTTATGGTAGGTCGTAGGTATATTAAGATTATGAGTAGATGACCTCTTTGTTTTTGCTGACTTGAATAGTCGCAAACATTATGAATGTCATTGCATTGTAATTTGTAAAGTATACTAAGTAGTTTTTATACGGTATACCAGAGACAACCTAAAAGAGATATTTCATATATCATCCTATGTAAACGTAAAAATTTAAATTGTGATTTCATTTTCTGTAAATAGCCGCATACAATCATAAATATTTTATAGTTTGCGTATACGTACGTATTTCGTATACGCAGTTCAACGAAAAATCACAGATACAACGATGACATTGGAATTATCAGAAATATATTTTTTTTTTTTCATTTTATAGTTCAAATGAAAAATCTAATTTGATTGTCTGTGACTATACTATTCGCTTTGAGCTTTGATTTAACTGCCATCTTGCGCCTACATAAAGTAGGCCGTTTTTATATTTGACAGCTACAGTACAAACGTTTAGATAGTAAAAAACACCTTGTAACACGGCTTTCTCAAATAATTTAATGTTTATTATAAAACGTAATAAAATTTGAATAAATTTGGGGTTAGCCAAGTGTGCGGCAGCTTGCAAAGGAGAAATATTCCAAGGGAAAATACTTCTATGAGTTGTATCCTCCAATTATGGAACCGAAACCCGCTCCCAATAAAAATGATATTTCAGAATTACATGATGGATCTCCTTTACGATCAATGATGCTTCAATTTATTTATTTATTTATCTAATTATTCATTATACAATTTTGTGAATCTACAAATCCCATTTTGAGCAACATGCTCATTTGCAATAAAAAATGTAATTCAATAATTTTCTAATACAAAATAATTTTTGTTCGTCCTTAATGTTCCATATGTTGCCATCTACAAGCTATATTTTTACTCCATCGAATTAAAAAGCTCGTCGGCAATCATTAAAACAGGTTGACATCTCTTTAATTAGAACCCTTATAGGCAACATGAAATTGATACAACATCTCCCTTCCTTTTTAGAAATGGTTGAACAAGCTTGATATTTATATTATCACAATATGTTTAAATAAAAATCAAATAAAATTATTATTTTGATGAATAAAACATAACTTGTCGACAGGAAAGTCAAGGCACGACACAAGTTCAATCAGCCAAAGTTTACAATTAACAACATAACAAATACTGAGACATATTTAAAAATTATGTATGCACTTCTATTTCGTATATAGACGTCAAATGAAATTAATAAAATGTCCTATTTATTTCCAAATTTCGACACGACAAGCAGTACCTGTATTTTTGTTCTCCCTTCCACACAAACGCTCTAAGCGAATACTGGTTTGACACATTACTGGTTTCATAACTATGGTTTCGAGTGTATACGATTTTTATAATTTAGCAATAGAGCATATTGTGTACATTGGTATTAATTGAAAATAGCCTTCCTTTTCGCAATAGGCGCTTCCTTCCTCAATTCCTTTTATTTGACATTTTTAAATTTACCACTTACAACACAAACTTTTTCGACACTCAGTTTTAAAAATTTCATCATTTACAAAGAATTTTGTTGAAATATCAAATGAGATGAGAACTGTAGTGTGTCATCTATTCTCATCTCGCAAACCATAGTTTCATAATCCTAGTTACGAAACCAGATATGTGTCAATGGTATTACGGGTTACTTTGATGCAATACAATTTTGTGACATTTGTTAAAAAATGATTATTTAAAAATTAAAATAAAATTTTTAAAACTAGCCAATAGTTTTTATTCTTAAAAAATAATCTCTTAAAATTTAAGAAAATGTATTTTAAAAATAAAAAGATTATCCTTTCGATTTTAAAAACGAACTTTTCGCATAAAAAATATATGTATATTCTTTTGGTTTTATATGTATATTTTTTATTTTTACTGATTTTTTTTCTCAGTGTATCATAATACGCACACTCAAATTTAAATAGCGGGAATTCCCACGATCAGCGGGTCGTTATACTCGGTCGGTAGATAGTCATAGGAGTCCAGAACTTATCTTAATCAAAAAATTTGCGGATCATATAAACCAAAAGGTTGAAGAATTTTCTACTTTTCAACGGAGCCAATACATTTTCCGTGTCACGTATATTCGAATAGTGGGAATCTCTTCTACAACTTATAAATATTACAACCAGTGTTCCCCTAGATTTTCCGGAAAATTCGAGAAAAATTTATGAAGTAGTTGTATGAAGTTCGTCCTAAATTTGTCCTAAAATTTGTTGTTGCTTTACGACAATTTAAGACAACGTTCAACAAACAAGTTAACGGCAGTACCCCGAATAATTTCGATATATGAATGAAGGCGAACGCAATTTTTTGTTGAATAGTACTTATTGAAATATTGCGCCAACTGGAATCCATTACACGTCCGATCCCCCAAACAATGGTTATTGGCGTGGTAAGTATTTTTAAATAGGAAGGCAGTTAAAGGCAGTAGGTACTTGAATAATGTCAACACGGTATTAGGGTAAACGCAAATTTTTGTTGAGTGGTGCATATTCAAATGTTGATACCTAAAACCCCCAGATCCCCAATTTCTCAAACAATGGTTGTCGTCATGGATGAGTATTTTATAATAGAAAAGCATTTTAATGTTAACGGCAATACTCGAATATTTTCGATACGGAATTTTTTTACCGAATAGCAAATGCAATTTAATGCTTTATATGTGTAAAAACCGGTTTGCAACTCTCCAGAGCTTTAATTCTCCTAAAATTCAAAATCGGTTGCAAAGAGATAAATCTGATTCTGATAACACTGAGAAAACACTTTTGAAAACTTTATCAATATAGGAAAGTTCACGGATTCTAATCAGATACAATATCAAACAACAATATACTGAGCAGTGGAGGCCTCTAAATAAATGTGCCAGACGTAACTACAGAAAACTTAATCTTTCTCTTAATGAGAAGGGTAATACATAGTATTCGTACAAAAAACAAACAGTCCTGATCAATAAAATTTATAGACAAAGAGCATCCATCCAGCCAGCCGGAGGGAATAAAAGAAGAGTTACTTTTCAAAAATTTTAAAATTGTAGAAGTTACTCAAATTTTATTATTAACATTCGATAAGGAGGAATATATAAAAATATACAATATATATTTATAAAATTAAATCTTGAATATGAAAATAGAGAATCATGCCCTAGTAAAATTAAGGTGGCTGCACAACGCAAAGTATGCCAGTTATGAAGGACACACTCATCACTACTGCAATAGAGACCCAAGATGTTTTAAGTGTGTAGCTAAACATTTTACAAAAGAATGTAAAAATCGACGTTGAGCAAAGTGAGTGAACTGTGGCGAACAACATTCCTCAAGTTACAAAACTGTATTGTTGCCAAAGAACTTCATAAGACGCGAAATGAGAAGAAAATAGTAAGAGAAGGACGTATAGAAGAAAGAATACCAAAGCCAAGATCACCAAAACCAAGCCTACATACCAAAGAAATAAATGTAAAAGCTTCCAATATTCCGAAGTTGCTTAAAGTGGAACCCGAATAAATAATAGTTCAAGGAGGATCAAGAGCAGACACAAGACAAAGAGATTGGATCAATTATTCACGGACCATTAAAACTATAAAACAGCGTTAAGATAGCTCCTGCAATAAAAGCATAAAAATGAATAATATTAGAATATTAGTATGGAATCCGAATGGGCTATTGCAAATTAGCAACATCAGCAAGAAATGTAAACTCTTCAGCATCCTTGAACATCCACTTTACAAAAGAGCAACATGTAAAATTTGCAGGATATCAAATATACCGAACAATACACCCAGATAACACTGCACGAGGAGGAAGCGCTTTAATAGTTAAAAAAAATATTTACCATTACAAAGCACAAAAATATGAAACAAAATAAATACAAGCAACCAGCACCAACATCAAGACAAAAAATCATTCACTCTAACAGAAGTGTATTGTTCACCGCGCGATATAGCCTAAAGAAAAATAACTTTATAAAGTTCCTAAAATGATTAGGATTAAAATTCATTGTTGGGAATCAAAACCATTAGAACTAAAGAGCTCCTCCAATAAAACAGACGATTTACTCTACTTGTTTATAAGAAGGAAATTACGGTAAGTAGGGAGGTCTGAGCACTTGCATATCACTAACATACTGCTCACTCTCAGCGACAAAATAATGTCCAAACTAAGTAATCCTGGCACATACATGTACAGATTGGAAAAAATTCAAAGAAAAACTAATAGAAAAAAAGACGTCCAAAAATTGAAGGAAGAAGTGGAAATGTTCTTAATAAACATACAACAGTAAGAATGAAAGAATAAAAGAACACATGAAATCACAAGGATATTAAAAGGCACATATTGCTCAAAAGAAATTAGAGATAAAGTTGAAAGAAAAAAAACTAAAAAATTTGCACGATGCTCACGGATAAAAATATTCTGAATAGTTTGACTAAGCGAATAAGGAGAAAAATAATTATACATATATAAAAAAATGAAGCAACGATCTCGTACCTATATGATCATTAACATATGAAACAGATACTCACTATTCATTGTGGAAGATAACAAAATAAATATTAAGTCCAATAACTTAAATTCCAACTATATGAACAAGCAATGAAGTTGGGAAAGAAGAAACTAACACTTTACTGATCACCTAGAAAGTATAGTTCAGTTTATAATGAGGTACAGGAGAGGAGAGCAAACAAATACAAAAAATTTAATTTAACTATTTAGATTAAAGAAGAAAGATAACTAAAAGAAATAAATCCAATAAAAGCGCTAGGCTTTGACTAGATAACAGGATAGGTTCTTATACAGTTTCTAAAAAACAGTATTAAATAACTGGCAACCCTAATCAACGCAGCCTTCAGAATCAATATGTACCAAAGTTATGAAAGTTTTCCGGATGTGATTATGATATTCAAGCCAGGAAAACCACCCAAACGAAATAACGTCTCATAGGCCAAAATTATTTGAAATAGTTCTATTAGAACGAATGCAACCGTAATAAATACCGTAATAAATTTTATGTTTGTGGCTCAGGCATTTGGCAAAGTTTGGCATGCCGGTCTATTGCTGAAACTTTGGGACATTTTACCACCATAATTCTACCTAGTGTTTGAACCGATTTAATAGCGATGCTCAGAGGGTCGAGATTATTTTAATATTGTGCCGACACACAGTGAATGGTAGGTATAAGAGCACATCATTTATGTTTGAATTGCATGATTGATATTTTAGCTGATCCTAGGTTTTGGTAATGTTTATAAAACTTTTTAAATAAATTGTAAACCACCACTACTTAGGTTTATTTGCGAGTCTTTTAATTTCTTCATATTACACCTCCTCAAACGCGTTTGAGACCTACCCTAATTTTATTTTTTATTTCTTTCGATATATTGGTAGTAAAAATTAATTCGGTCCGTTTTTTTAATTTTAAAAATGTATTTATTTAAAAATAAAATGAATGAACAGATTAATTAAAATATTGTCCATCGATGCTTACGACTTTTTCCTACCTCTTAGGCAATTTTCGAATTCCATTTCGGAAAAACGTTTCATCTTTTGATGCGATCAAAGTTTGGAGCCAATTTTCAATTTCTTCGAAAGAACCGGTGACCTGCCAAATTGTGTTGCATCTGTCGGAACAACCAGTAATCAGAAGGACCAATGTCCGGAGAATACCCCGGATGCGGAAAAATATCCCACTTGAACGTTTCCAAATATTTTTTTACAACTTTTGCAATGTTACGCCGAGCGTTGTCATGCATAAGAATAACTTTAACATGTCTTTCCTCCTATTCCGGTCAATTTTCTCGTAATGTAGGGCTCAAACGAATTAGCATCTCGTATAGGACACACAGCCTCTTTAGCTCCACCAGATAACAGCATAACCTTCGGACCATGAATGTTCGTCTTTGGTGTTGATGTTGATGTCGATGGCAAGGACTTGCCGGGCAAAGCGTACTATTTTTTCCTTTTGGGGTTATCATATAAGAACCACTTCTCGTCACCAGTCCGAAGTAAAAAAAACTTTCTTATGTTTGCCTTTGAAGCAGCTGCTTACAAAAAAAATCGCCTTTCCACGTGTTTTAGTTTCAATTCATAAGGGACTCAATTGTCTTGCTTTTGAACCATATCTATAGATTTCAATCGTACGAAAACTGTTTGTTGGTCACCCCTAATGTACCGACAAGCTCCACTTTCGTTTGAGTCGGATCTTCATCGAGCAATGCCTCTAATTCATCGTCTACGAATTTTTTTTGGCTGACCTAAGCGAGGGTATCTTCAACACTGAAATCATCATTTTTGAAGCATCGAAAAGATTCCTTCATGATTTATCGGTTGGGGCATTGTCACCGTAAACTTCCACAAGCATTCGATGTGCTTCACCTTCCACTTAAATCAAAAAATTAACACTTCCCAATAGAACTCCTCAATAGAATCTTCCAAAAATCATTGAAGAGACAGTTATTTTATTTGACGGTAATTATTTAGGCAGATGTACCGTTTTTATAAAATGCTAAAGTCTAATGATTTGCTAATGGTTTCGTTGAAAAGACCTTGATTTAAAGGATCTCAAATGGTTAAATTTAATTTACCATGCTTATAAAAAAACATTCACCACAGATATTTGTTATGAAGAAAAATTTCAAACTAAGGCTTCATTGGCTTCGGTATAGAATTTTTTGTGTGTGCTAGCGAATATAAAATGAAATTAAATCGTCTAACAATAATTTACAGGCATTAATTTTATTTGGCAATAATTTTTTAGACATATAGAGTATTTGGTAAAAAAGCCCAAGTCTATAACGTCACTAAAAAAATCTAATTTAAATAAATTGACTTCTATTCTATGTGCCTTTAAGAGTATAGGTGATGTTGTCCATGTGAAGGCCCGATAACACTTTTCTAGCCCGCATTCGCAATTGAGTATGTAAATTTCAATGAAACAAAATATTAAAAAAATTCTTCAACTCGAAAGGGATAAAGAACGTTTTTAGATATGTAAATTTTTATTCACCACGTTTATTTAAAATTCACCCGGGTCCTTTATGAAAAAAATAAAATTTCCAACTAAAGTTGTCTCAAGTAAATACAGCTATACAAAATGCTTACCTTCAGATACATATGTACGATTGTTAAACGATTCTAACCGAAAAAAATTAAAAGAGGGATTTTAAAAGCGATGCGATGATCAGAAATCTTTTTCTGATGTGTGTGAACCAATAAAAATTTAGTGAGTCACTGAAAAAAAACGTCCAATTCACAGAATTGTTCCGCGGATGTGGTGTATATGACCAGTTAGCTTAGGAATTGCCCTATCGAACATATGGATGCGAAGATCAAAAACCTGTTGTTTATTTCAGTAAACAAGCAAAATATTCTAAAACTTGAGTGATCCACTGACAAAAATTTTATTAATTGACCATAATGCTGGAAACAGACGTGCAGAAAAACGCTTGCGTTTAAATTAGAATACGCTACTTTAAATGAAATGAAATACATGTATTCCGCATGGGATGCGTTTTTCCGCAAGTTGTCTCTATTTCTAAAAAAACGCACCGCAGTTGACTACACAACAAAAAAAAAAATAACATAAATTAATATTAACATCACGATGGCTTTTCAATGTTTTGACAGAAATTCAAAAACAAATTGTATATTGTTTATTAAAAACTCTACTGAAAAATAAAAACGCAATGTCTGAAAACTATGTCCATGTAGTTAACTTGCGTTTCCGCTTGCATATCCGCATGCGGAAATTCCGCACGTCTGTCTCAAGCATAAACGCCACATTGATGTTTAATATTTTATTCAGTAGAATTTTTCGAAACTTTTGTTTATTCACACACATCAACAAAAGCTTTCTGATTATCGCATCTATATTTTGGTAGTGTCGTTTGATTAGGCTGTTTCAATGCCAAATGGTCGTATATATGCCACATCGATGAACTACTCTGTGAATTGGCAATTTTTTTTTACAGATGATCACCAAATTTTTCGAAATTGTTAATTGTTCACACACATCAACAAAATATTTAGGAGCATCCTATCCATATGTTGGTACTGCTAACTGGCCATATACACCAAATCCACGGAACAATTCTGTGAGTTGAGTTGGTCAACATTTTTTTCAGTTGAACATCAATATTTCGGGATTTTCGGAATCACATCCATTTGTTTGTAGTGTCGTTCGAAAGGGTATTTCCAAGCAAGCAAGCTACTTACCCAGATAATTTTTGTGTGCTGGCTTTCCATGTATGTCTGACTTATTATTGTAATTTATATTATTCGGCATGTTATGTTTTTTACTTTTTGTCTAATGAAATATTTAATTTTAAATTAACGTTTTATTTTGAACAATTCTGTATTTATATTTTTTGTTGTATGTACATTTTTTATCCAATCTACTATTTTGTTAATTTAACAAATTTCTGTTTGTATGTGTTTTTGTTGATTTTGGTTTTTATTGGAAACTTAAAACGTTAAAAATTGACTGATGAACCATTGTTTTTTCGTAATTCCAGAGTTTTATTTGGTTACTGTTAATATTGCTTTTTAATTATAAATAATTTTATTGAAATCGACAAAAATATTCCTTATTTAATGCATTTCTACAAATTCATAAATCAGTTGTTGAATTGAATAATAAATGGTTGAACACAATTTTTTTGTTGACCATGTAATCAACTAGAAATTATTTGAAGAAACTATAGGAACTGCTACCGACGAGTCTAATAAAATGTATATTAGTGTCTATATCAGCTGTAATCTTGCTTTCAAAACTGTTCTTTGAAGCTGAATTAAACATGATGGTAAGGCCATATGACAAAGAGTTGCCAAATTAATAGAACTAAGTATTTTTAAACTAAATCCCTTGTGAGTTCCTTATACTCATTTACTCACCATTTTAAGGTGTCAGTCGTAGTTGCACCCAAAAAGCATTGAAATCTGCAATTACTAACCCTAATATGAATACATAATCCAGTTCCCATGCGAAGTATAATCATGCAAATCCAATCGAATATTAGTTGTGCTGCATACACACATTTATTGAAATTTTTAAAGATCCTAATCTTGACCCTTTCCAAAAACCGAAATGTTTCACTAAATATATTCGTTATAAGCGTATGTTTCATTTTTATTCCACTCATAATTTTTAATTTAAAAATAAAAAAAAAATAAAAAAAAATTGTCTGGATCATCTTTATTTTTGCTAGACCTAACCTATAATTAGTGCACCAAAAACAAAAACTGAAATGAAATAAAGTTCTTGTGTTATAACGTTCATAAGATAAAGTTCTTTATTTTTATTTTTTCTAATAAATTTTCTTCTTCTCGGTGATGTTGTTGGTGTTCTTGTATACTTGGGACTTAAGTAAAAACAAAAGAAGTTTCGCTTTTTATATGGTCGCAAATCGCACTGTACTGTATGTATACAAACCCTAAAAGTAAACTTCGATGAATTTAGTGAACCAAATTGTTTAACTTGGCCCGGTACCAGTGTCCTCAAGTGTATGGTTTCACTGTCGATTTGTCTAGCGTGTTTTGTATCATATACTGTTATAAACATAACTCAAGATGAGAAAATTATGATAAGCCGGGTGCGGAGTAATGGCATTTATATGTAAGCGACTTATACTTCAGAACGAAATGAAAATGGAAATGAATTCCACATTAATTGCTACCTTTGTGAAAGATTCATTAATATAAAACTGCTAAGACATAAAAAACCGCGAATTTTTTTTTTATTTATTTATGTTTTTTATGTAATTGTTGTTGTTTTTGTAAATATAATAAATTTACTTTACCATATCTGTTTTTTATGTGTAATCTATAATTAAATATATCCAAAACATAACAACAACAATAAATATCAAACTTATGTATGAATATAAAAAGCATAGATGATTCTTTGCTTCCAGCATAAAATATGTTGAAGCATATTATATGTATACTTATGGAGGAATATTCATACACCAAAAATAAAACACTAATTGTCATTCTGTATCTACTCTGAAATTCACAAAATTCCAAACTTAATTTATGAAACTCTTTGAAATAGGATCCTTCGATGGACGCAATTTAAATAGTTCACGCGCCAAACATATGCTGTAATATCGCATCTCTAAATACTATCATAATAACCCTGCCATTAAATCCTATATACAACACATATGAAATTACAAAAATGATTCATCATTCCGCAGATGGAATTCGATTTAAATCTATTACGGTGTGTACCCTATCCAACAGAATTTTTTGTACACACGCATATATGTACCCATACCCATAACAATATGTTCCAGATAAACGATATCTTAATTCGATGTTTTTGTTGTTTGTTCGCTCTGCGGTGATTTTAATGATTATGATTTTCATTATCGGATAATGATCCGCGTTGGCTTCTCCAGGTATGCAACTGATCATTAAAGAAAAGGAATTAAACAAAAAAATACTGGTAAAGTGACTAATGGTAATGCGGATTCATGCGATCTTCAGTACATCAAGTTCAATACAAGGTAATAAGCATAATGGGTGGTCGTCAGTTTAGTTGAAGATGCAATTCTTCATTAAATTTTCTTATGCGATCATATTGTTAAAATTATTATAATCAATTAAGCCGCAATTTGCTATTATGTTACAATTAATCAAATTCGTAATCGATAGTAAGATCGATGAAAGTTTAAAATTCTAAATGTTAAAAGCGAAGTATAATTTGTACAAATAAAATTCGTTTAACTTTTAAACGGTTATTGATATGGTGAAAAAGCTATCAGAACTTTTAAAATTTTGTATCACTATCGATCAATGGTCATGACCCAGAACGTAATTCCAGAAAAATGACTTATTGCATCAGGCAACACTAAAGTTATAATTTCATACCAGCACAGGATTAAAATTAATTAAAGTGACATTTATTGAGCCCAAGAAGTATTAAAACCTCGTAATAAAACATATTGCATGAGCCTGTAGCGCCAATCACAATTGTAGGATTATCTTGAAATTATTATTCAGTAATGGATAAGATGATAAATGGTTACTACCAGTGGCCCTATTCTGCCTTTCCCTGGGGATAGGGAATTGGGAAAAATATTTTCATAGCATTTTTGTTAAAATTATACTTTTCTGGCCTACTGAAAGAATAAGTTTAGTGCAAAAATTTTCAAAACAAAGTGATTTAGGAAACTTTTGTTCCACGAAATTTTTGTAGGGAAAAATATTTTCCCATTTAACTTTGTTTCGAAAATATTAACACCAATCATGTTCCCTCAGTAGGCCAGAAAAATACAATTTAGACAAAAATGCTATGAAAATATTTTTCCCAATTCCCTATCCCCAGGGAAAGCCAGAATAGGGCCACAGGGGCCCTATTCTTGAAATCGGTGGAAATTTTCGTAATCAGAATACAATTTGTTATGAAATTCTTTATATTACTAAAATTTTTCGCCGGCTACTTTAATAATTTTTTCAAATTTTTATGCAAGTTATCTATTATTTATTTCCCTACTAAGGCTGTGGAACAATTCTCAGGTAAATCGTTTAGTACAGTAAATTGAAATTTTAGAACAAATTACTTTTCAAAACGGACCAATTCTGTAGTAAATAAAATTAGGTAAATGCGGCTAAAAGGGACACATGGTTCCTAGGAATATACAAAAATTGGTATGTAGGTACACGAAGTAATGTCATAAATTTTATTGTTGTTGTTTCAATTATTCGTATTGCTTATACGAATAAATTTAAATTATATATTTACTCAAATTTGTTGCGTAATATATACATTTCAATACAATTTCATATCAAATTGTATTCCGATTACGGATATTCTTGAAATCGGTGGATATTTTCGTCTACGAATTATAATTTACATTAGAATTCCTTATATTATTTGAATTTTTTGCCGGCTACTTTAATCGTTTTTTCAAATTTGCTTGCAAGTCTTCTATTGTTTATTTCACTACTAAACAAAAATCGATGGATAAATCCGCATTGATTTACCCGTGCGGAAATTTCCACCGATTTTTGCTTAGTAGTGAAATAAATAATAGAAGATTTGCAAGCAAATTTGAAAAAACGATTAAAGTAGCCGGCAAAAAATTCAAATAATATAAAGAATTCTAATGTAAATTATAATTCGTAGACGAAAATATCCACTGATTTCAAGAATATGCGCCGGCCCTATTCTGGCTTTCTCTGGGAATAGGAAATGGGAAAAATATTTTCATAGCATTTTTGTCAAAATTATATTTTTCTGGCCGACTGAAAGAATAAGTAATAATCAAAACAAAGTGAATTGGGAATCTTTTGTTCCACAAAATTTTTATAGGGAAAAATTATTTCCCATTTAACTTTGTTTCGAAAATATTAACACCAAAAATGTTCCCTCAGTAGGCCACAAAAATACAATTTAGACAAAAATGCTATGAAAATATTTTTCCCAATTCCCAGGGAAAGCCAGAATAGGGTCATAGGTTTGGTTTTCGGAACTTGCAGTTTCTGAGAACCATGAAGTAAAGCAATTCATATATTAGGCAAAACACAGTGATGGTGCGTAGACAGTATATTGACGAAGGGTGGTTTCCAGAGCTCTCTTTTCAAGGAGTTATTAAAGCAAACCTATGTCAAAAGTATTTTTTGTTATTCACATATGAGCCTATGTAGCGAAAATCACAACGGTAGGATTATCTTGAAATTTTTAAGGTCTATAACGGACTTGATGATAAGTGGTTACTACCAGATTTGGTTTAAGGAACTACATGTTCCAGGAAACCATGAAGTAACACATGCATACATGCATTGAAACAAACACATGTGAGCCTATAGCGCCAATCAGAATGATACGATTAAATTCAAACTTTTATAGTGCGTCCAAAACATAGTGACATTGTTTTACTTCATGATTCCCAGAAACCTCTAATTCTGTAAACCAAACCTGATAGTAATCACTTATTGCTATCAGAAACAGTACTGACCATAAAAATTTCAATATATTCCTACCGCTGTAATTGGCGCTATAAGCTCATATTTGAATGAGCCAATACATTTGACAGAAATTTGCTTTAATAACTCCTAGAAACAAAGAGTGTCAGAAACCAAACAGTAATTACTCGTCATTATACTGTTCACACATCATACAAATTTCAAGTCAATAGTACAGTTCTGAATTTGGCTACAGGCTCACAAGTGTCTGGCCCAATATATGAACTGTTTTACTTCATGTTTCCCAGAAATCTATAGTCCCTGAAGCCAAACCTGGTAGTAACCATTTATCATCGTGTCAGTTACTGACAATAAAATTTACAAGATAATCCTACAGACTCTGAACATGTAACTTTAGTGTTGCCTGATGCAATAATTTATTTTTTCTGGGAAAGTAAATCTTTTTAATTTTAAAATAAATTTTTTAGGTTAGTTTGTTTATAAAATTATAAAAATTATTTTTAATTTTCAAAAACATATTTCTCAGATACACGAAATAATTATTGATAATTTTAAAAGATGTTTTTTTTACATATTAATATTTTTGATAAATGAAATAATCGGCTTAAAAATACTGTTTTATTTTAATTCAATACAATTGCATTTTTTTTTTGATTTTTTTGATTTTTTTAAAAATCTAAAATATCAAGCGCACAGAAGTCTGATTAAATTTGGGAAACGAATTTTCTTGTATTACTATAAAAACAAATACTTATACAACGGGACTTAATATTTTTTTTTTCTTTTTCAAAATGTAACACATAAAAAAATGTACCAGTATTATCAAACCAATGGTTTTTAAATGCAAATCCTTTTTGGAAATTTATTGTTTTCGTCAAATAAATGTTTTCTTTAAATTTAAAAGGTATTTTTTAAACAATTTTACAAAATATTAATACCAAATTTTGTTTTTATTAATTTTTAAAAAATTCATTTAATAACAAACAAATAATTTTTAAATTCAAAAAGAAATTCAAATATTTAGAAATCAAAAACTTTGTTTTTCAATTTTACAAATCAAAATGAATAATAATGGCCCTATTCCATTCTATACTACGAGATTTTGTACAAAATTGAAAAGAGACAAGAATAAAATATCTACATGAGAGTGACTGAGACACAATTTTTTTTATAATAGAACATGTAGGGGAATTTTTCGGCTGCGATACAAATATAACCTAAAAATTATTTAAATATGTGCAGTGAAAAATCGAAATTTTTAATAATTGACGGTGTATTTAAAAAAAATAATATTATTTTTACAATGGCGGAAATAGTCTTGTTTTATTTAGTGTCTTTAATTTGGACGAATACGTAAAAAGTACTCTGCAATAAAATATGTAAGGGGAAAATTTTGATAAGTTCCTCTATAACCTAACAAAATCAAAAAATTTAGGTTTGTGTCAAGGGTGAGGTTGTCATTTGTCAGTCAAGTACAAAAAAATAAATAAAAATTCGGAAAATAAAACCATGTAAATAAAAATTTAAATTTATAGTATATTATGGTATACTTTTAGTTAGGAAAGAATTTTATTTTTAATTGCAGTCATTAAGAAATGGAATATTTTGGCCACATGGAATTTATGCGAAAATAATTAGGAGAACCAAAATTTAATAAAATCGTTTTAGTTTTTGGTTTAGGTGTGTTGTAACCATGCCAAGAAAATATGTACATATGTACATACATACCAAAAGATGAACGTCAAAATGTGAAACTGTTCTTATTGTCGCGTGCAATGGTACCATGATCGAACGCAAACCATCCGATGTTCTTACGTTACTTAGACAAGATTATGAATATCCATCTTAAAGAGCACCTTCATATAAGCTCGATGATAGTCTTTCGTCGATAGTAGTGGATGGACAGAAAATAGTTCAATACGAATTAATTTAGGTAAATAATAATCCCTTCCAACTAAAATGCGGGTTCTGCTAGTTTTAGAAAAAGTTAGCAGAACCCATATCAAAAAATGATTTAAAAACAATTGGAAAATTAAAGGTTAATTTTAGGCTAATTAAATGCCCTATCTAAATTTTTTTTATTCTGCTCGATTTAGAAAATGCAAAATGCTTTATTTTTTCAAGGCTAGCAGAACCCAAATTGGACCAAACCCCAAAATTAGAACGCAAAACAAGATCTATTGACTATCAAATAATTTTAGGCTCATTATGGGCTAATCAAATGCTCCATTAAAAATTGTTGGGCTCCACCCGTTTTTGACCAGACATTTAATTATTCCATAGTGAGCCTTAAATTATTTGTTTATCAATAGATCTTGTTTTCCGTTCTAATTTCGGTTTTGGTTTTATTTCCGATTTGGGTTCTGGTGACTTTAGATTAAATGACCTGAAGTCTGGCCAAAAACGGGTGGAGCCCAAACATTTTTAATGGGGCATTTGAATAGCTCATAGTGAGCCTAAAATTATTTGTTTATCAATAGATCTTGTTTTGCATTCTAATTTCGATTTTGGTCCGAATTTCGATTTGGGTTGTGCTAGCTTTGAAAAAATAAAGCCTTTTGTATTTTCTAATGCCAGGTTGCACAGAAAAATGAGTAACGGTCGGTTAGTTGTACGCCAGTTAAATGTTTTGTATGAAATATGTTTTCGCAGTCAGAAAAAAATCATTGCAAACTTGATTAAATATATTTTATTCTGTGGAAATTTTTAGCATTTGTATAGATATTTAAATGGCCAATTTTGATTGAATAACTTTTTACCTAATCGTTATATCTTTCCATTGAATAAAACATATTTAATCAAGTTTGCGATGATTTTTTCTGACTGCGAAAACATATTTCATATTAAACATTTAATTGGCGCACAACTGACCGACCGTTAGTCATTTTTCTGTGCAACCGGGCATGAATCGAGCAGAATAAAAAATTTTAATTAGGGCATTTAATTAGCCTAAAATTAACCTTTAATTTTCCAATTGTTTTTAAATCAATTTTTGATATGGGTTCTGCTAACTTTTTCTAAAGCTAGCAGAACCCGCGTTTTAGTTGGAAGGGATGGAGTTCAAAATTATTTAATGGAGGTTTTAATTATCCTATAATTAGCCCATAATTATCCATACTATCTTGTAATGTTCTGCTGTATGGGTTCTACTAGCTTAAGGGACGTCCGCACGAATCTATTTATTAAAGTTCCTAAAATCACGGCACATAAAGAATTAAAGTTCTAAAGTCAAGTAGTCGGATTTCTGTACACCATAAAAATTTTTAAAAAGTAAATTAAAAAGAGAGTGCGAAATTTTTATTTTTTGATTTTTATATTTGGTGCCATAAAAAATACTCAGCTTGATATTTTTCAAGGAAAAGTTATAGCAACTCAACAAAAACAAAAAAAATCGGAAATACCATTCTCACAAATAGAAATGGTTTATTTCGGTCTCTTTTTAATTTTGCACAAAATCTTGTAATTTTGAATGGAATAGGGGTATAAAGGTGGAATTCTATTACTGCGTTTTTTTTGTGCAGAAAACCAGATAAAATCAAAAATCCTTATGGGTGTAAGCGGCTCAACAGCAAAAATTTTTAATATTTAAAATTTTTGTTGTTGTTGCGATTTGGTAGCCATAAATATAAATAAAAAATAAAAATCGAAGTATTTTTTATGGCAACCACAATGAAAAATGCCCCCCCCCCCCCCCATTAGTTTAGTAGTATTTTTATGGTGAGCACTTGTCGTGTTTTCATGATAAATTTGTATTAATGTTCAAATTAAAATATTTTGCAATTTATAATTTTTATTATTTATTCTGTATTACATAATTTTAATGCATGTAAAATTATTTAGGTTATGTTACAAACGTGGTCAAATATTCTCCTATCTTTTTTTATAGGAAAGCGTTTTCTTAGTTTTAAATTATTGAAAGAAAATATTTAAAAAACAGAATAAAATGATGCCTACAAATAATATTTAGGTTTTTTAGTAATTTAGAAATAGAAATAAAATTAATTTAGCAATTATTTTCAATTTTTAACAAATTTATTGATCATAATTTCATTGTTGTCAAATGTTCCCTTTTAAAATTTCGCTATAAAATAAAATTAATCTGTCTTTGTTGGATTTTTGATTTTATCTCTTTCTGATTTTCTGCACAAAAAAGCTGCAATTGGATGCTGTTAATCACGACAGGACAGAACAAGATTTTGGTGAAAATAAAGATTAATTTTATAACCAGCTGAGATGCTAGCACCAACCAAGGAAATGTAACAGTATCTTGACTCCATAGTTGGGCGCGGTACGTAGTTTATTGATTTGATCCAATCCGGTAGTTTATCGGGTTTCAACTATCTTTCTAGACCCAGCGTTACTATAGGAATGGTTTTTTTCTTACTCGCAAAGTAAAACCAAGCGTATTGGTTAAGCAAAAAAAAAAAGGATTTCATTCTAATAGTTTGAGTAATTTCATATAGTTCCATTAAAACTTCTATTTTTCTAGAAAAATATCCGGAACTCATATTGGGATTCCATTTTCCAATATCGGTCTATAAGATTCCAATATCAGAATAAGATTTTTTATAGTTTACTGGTTTATCTGCTTTATAAGAATCATAATTTCTGTTGTCACCTTCCATTGACGTGGAAGATATTTCAGTGCGAAGGCTGCATTAACTATGTGACCATAGATTATTTTCAACACACTTATAAACAAACAACACCTAATTATTGAATTCGACGTTCATTTTCGAGCGCTATCGTTTTCCTATAGCAGATAAAACAACAAAAAAGAAAAATGTATGCAATTTTTATTATTCATTTCTCTTTTGTTTCCACGCTTGCTATAGAAAAACGATAGCTGTCGAAATTGAACGTCGAATTCAATAGCTAATCCCCAGAACTCTATCAAAATCGTTTAATATCTTGCCTCGATTCAAACTGGCATAGTTCTAGAGCAATTTTACAAAATCTCTTTCTGAACTCCTACTGAAATCCCATGTTTAACATAAAACATATTGGAACTACATTTATTTCATAAGCTTCTAGTTTCACTCCCATTTATTGAGAAATGATAAAGTTTAATTGAAATTGGAACCTGATATAAAAGCAACCGAAGTCGAAAAAATTGAAGAAGAAAACCTGTAATCAAAATATCCAGCTGTTGGTATGGGGTTCCATGCTGAATTTCCTGGTGGACATTCAGATTTTTGAAGTAAAACTTCTTTAGGCACGGTTGACTTGGGGACTAAGCTGGCAAATGCGTTACGAAAAATGTAATCGAACGAGGCGAACGAAAGACAAATGAACATCTACCATTGTTATGAATAATTACAAACAATAAACGCAAAACCAAATCATCTTCCTTTAGTATCAGGATGTGCCATGAGAAGTCATAAATCCCAAGGTGGAACATTAAATGAAGTTGTCATTTGTTTGCCGCCCCGGTGGCAAAGTGGTTAGCATGCTTGCTCCAGCGACCGGTGGTCCCGGGTTCGATTCCCGGTGGTGACAAGGGAAAATTTTCACGGCTGGTTTAGGATCAATGAATTAATCACTCATTATCCGAAATGAAAATATGATTATGAAACCTCATGTGAGGCGGCCAAATCCCTTGATGGGATATAATGCCAGAGAGAGAGAGAGAGAGTCATTTGTGTGTTGTTTATTTAAAATGAAATGTGTCATTTATTTTTCGTAATTGCATTTCATTCTTGAACAATTATAAATTAATATTTTGTTGAATATTCAACGTGAAGTGCAATAAAAGTGTTTAGTGGATTGAATGTTTAGTGAAAGTGTTTAGGGAATAAAATTGGAAATTCATTTTGAAGTTCATATTTTGTGAATTATCGGGTGAATAAAAACAAATTATGGCAGGAAGGGACACAGATTCTGAAAATGAAACCGATGCTCCAGGACAATCAACTAAAAAGAAATTACGAACGGAAA
The DNA here is from genome assembly GCA_947310385.1 of Nephrotoma appendiculata. Classification (NCBI taxonomy): domain Eukaryota; kingdom Metazoa; phylum Arthropoda; class Insecta; order Diptera; family Tipulidae; genus Nephrotoma; species Nephrotoma appendiculata. Next base: position 86,628,562 of record OX371225.1, read on the forward strand.
TTGTGCATAAAAAGTGTGTGACAACATATTCAAGGCAAGATTTTAAACCTAGTGAGACCCAATCAACTGATAATGAATCACGAAGGTGCGTGCGTATCTCATACTAGTTGCTGGCGTCGTAGTGTCATATGCAGCGTAAACATAAACTTTAAACATAAAATTTAATTAGTACGTACGCTGAGAAAAATTTTGGTTTGTAAAATTAAAAATCGAAGTTTTTAATATCTCAAAGTTATAATTTTTTTTGAATTTCAAAAGTATTTTTTTGAAATTAAATGAAATTTCTGCAAACTAATAAAAAGCTTTTTTATTTTAAAAACATATTTTGTAAAATGATTTATAAAATACTTTTTAAATTTAAAAAGTTTATTTATTTAAACTTAATAATTTATTTCAAAAGAAGTGTTTTAGCATTTAAAAACAATTGTTTTGATAATAATGACAACTTACAAAAATGTTTATATTTATTGTTTTGCCAGAAATCCCGTTGTATTATTTTTCAATACGTCTATATTTTATTTTTTTTTTAAAGTTTTTTCGGTTACTTATATAATTCGCCAAATCGATATGTTCTTGTGTTATACTAAAGGTATGAAGGTTTGAATTTTTGCAGCTTGGTCGTTGCAACTTAATTAGTACTGACTGAATAGAACAACTTTTTATCAGTACGAAATGAAATCAAGCTGCCAAGAAAGAACTTGAGCAGTGTTGCCAATTTAGCACTTTAAGTGCTAGATTTAGCACTATTTTGTTTTGTTTAGCACCATAAATATGTGTTTTGCACCTAGGTGCAATTTAGCACTATTTATATATTTTTAGCACTAAATCTAGCACTTTCAAATTTAAAAAAAAATTGGTTGTGTAATATGGACGAACTACATTATCGATATCTATTACTTCATTTTTGTTCTAAACTGAGTTTTCTCCAACCCTTTTGGGAATATTGCCAATTTTGCATTAAAGTTATTGTCACTTCCTCATTCGAATGGAGATACTGAGAAAGTATCTATCCAAATGAATTTGGTTAAAAATAAAACGCGAAATTCAATGCAATTAATAACCCTTAATGCTATTCTTAGCATAAGGTTTGGGCTTCAACGCTATGAGAAATGTTGTAATAATTACATTTTACCAGAAGATGTTGCAGAACAAGTCGGTACTATGGCTTCCGATAATAAGGAAGCTGAGGAGGAGTTGTCTGTTAGAGAACTATTATATAATTTAAACTAGTTTTAACTTTACTGTTGTTCAGTATATTTTTAGTTCCATATTTAACGAAATGTGAAGTCCTATATTATTATTTCGAATAGCTAATATGATTTAAAATTGGTGATAATTATATATTGTATATTCTATGATTTTTAATTAATATATTACATTGTTATATTATTTTTTTTTTACCAGATTCATATATTAATTTTTTTTAATCTAAATTACTAAATTATTTAGATACAAACTTTTATATAAAAATTGAATTTGAAAAATTAAATTTTGTCTAAAATTTGTTAAATATTCTATTATTATTTATTATATAGTTGTGTGTATACATAAATTTCAATTTTTTCAGTTGATGTCTCCCTTGTTAAAGGTTTAAATCAATATATCTATGTTGATTTATTTACACATTTTCTAAGTCGTATAACCACAATCATGTTTGGATATGGTTTTGTAGTATGTCTGTAATTAGAAATTTTCGAATCTCAATAAAAATTCCAAACAGATTGACATCTTTGAAATAATCTAAAAACATGGAATTTTAGCAAAATATTTGCTGTTAAAACATAGTGTAACGCTTTTCTTGTGATTTTTTATGAAATCATATTTGAGAAGCAGTTTTGCGAACACCTACATTAATATTCAATTTCCAGTTTTTGCTGATTTTATTTTACATGGTGAGGACCATTTTTACTTATAAAATAGGTACTAAAAAAATTTAGCACTCTGTAAAAGTCTGTAGTGGTAATCTAGCACTATTTTGACTTTAATCTGGCACTCACCAAAAATAATTTTTGGCAACACTGAACTTGAGGAGGTTCTCATTATATTTTTTTAGGGTTGTATTTTTACACAATGGCCCTGGGGGTTAAAAATTGGGGAGGAGGAGGTAATTTTCTACTTTACGTGGTAGATATGTTATGTTCTTACGAGTAGATGACCCTTTGGTTTTGCTAGCTTGAACAGTCGCAAACATTGATTTAAAAATATTGTGACATTTGTTAAAAAAATTATTTAAAAATTAAAATAAATCTTTTAAAACTAACCAATAGTTTGTTTATTCTTAAAAAACAATCTCTTAAAATTTAAGAAAACTACTTGACATAAGTAAAGACAATATTTTTGAAAATAAAAACAATTTTTTTATTTTTATAAACAAATTTGGCGAAAAAATTTGTTTTAAAAATAAAAAGATTATCCTCTTGATTTTAAAAACGAGACTTTTCGATTAAAATATATATGTATATTTTTTTTGATTTTATATGTATATTTTTTTATTTTACTGGTTTTTTTTTCTCAGTGAAATAATAAAATAATTTTATTATTAATTGTAGAGGTTCACCACTACAAATAATTGGTGACATCGTGATTGAACATAACAATAATCAAATGGAAGTTGATGATGAAAATCCCACTATAGATCATGTACAAAAACCGAGACAAATTATTGAAGTTAGGTAAATTAATTATTTATTAATTTTATTTTATTATTAATTTACTAAAATTTCCAAACTACAAATGATGAAATTATAGGTTGAATAAAGCGCCAAAAACTTCTGTAGAACGTGGTCGAGAATTCAGAGAACGAAAAGCACTGCTTAAACAACAAAGTAAGCAACAACAGGAGTCAGATGCAATAGTTGAAATTGCTACAGAAGATATTCGAAATTCTGGTCCATCAGGAGACAATCAAGTACCTGGAACCTCTGAAATAAGGACAATAGAACAAAGAGCAAAGACTGCAGAAGCCACACGGCGATGCAGAGAGAAACAAAAAGGCGTTACTGAGTCATCAAAAAACCAGGCAAAAACTGCAGCTCAACGCATGCGAGAATACCGGGAGAGAAAAAAATTGTAAATATTAATTTATTTTTATTTATAAAACTTATGCCATTGAAGGCTCGTAAAATTCTTATTTGTATTTTCTTACTTAGAGCAAAGAAAATACTGTTGAAGCAGCAAAGTGATCAAGATTTAGATGCTATAGTCAGCACATCATCATCAGAAGTAAATCAAAGGGATGCTCCATCAACAATAAACGGCATATTCGCAGAGCTAGCTAGAAGAGGGAATTCACAATCACAGCAACAAATTGAAACATCAGAACGTACGCGAGCATATCGTGGGAGAAGAAATGATAATATTAACATCGAATCGTAATTATTATTGCAATTATATATGTTTTGTTGTTGATAGATAAATTTTAGGCTCATATTTTATGTTTAAATATAAATCTTTCTCTGTTCATAGTAATAATCCGTCGGAAAATAATGAAGAACAATCAGACCTCTATGATTCAACTTTGACTTTGAAGTACGACGACATTACAAAACATAAAAAGGCTCATGAAAATTTCGATCGAAAATTCCGGAAAAATCCATTTGGTTATTCATGTACAGATTGTTCAATAGATTGTGGTTTAAAAATGACCTGAAAAAGGCATCTGACAATTATGAAGATCTGTTGAAGAAAAAAGTGGTAAGAAATAATAATATTATTTTGAAATAATATCGAAATACACACATACTTTATCACTATGCCACAAGGTTACCTCTTGTGGCATCAGACATAAACGGCTAGGTGACACTCGAGAACGCACAGGGTGACCATTGTTTTTTTCGATATAATTTTTCTATATTATATTAAAAATATTAAATATATATTAGAAGTTTTACTTCAGTAGTGTGGTCTAAAGCGCACTTAATTTTTTTTATAGAAACGCCTTCAAAATTGACAAAAATACGTTGATGCAGGTGATCATCAAATGGCGAAACAAAAAGGTGTAAATGAGTAATAAAAAGAACTATTTGAACTCGTCATTTCCGATTAAATGAAAAAATTATCTGAACTAATTTGAAGTTTCATCCAAATCAGCCGATCCGTCTTAGTTGGCAGACTTTTAATCCAAAAACTTGCCATAGTCCATAATTTTATTGAGGCAATTATTATTTTTAACATCATCAATGTTGTCAGATAAAGTATTGCTCCAAAACTGATTGAGATTTGGATTTTAGAACGACATTCTGTGTGGCGAGGAATGTGAAGAGAAAGAAAGCAGTTATAATCGGAAGTGATAATCATGATTGAAAATACCGAAACTAACAACAAGCTTTAATCGTCAAGACAGTGAAAATGACGACGTGGAATATTCACCTCGAACATAAGTACATGAAAGTAATTTACAATTGCAATACACATAAATTGTCAGATGCAACAAAAATAATAATCTCGAACAGCAACGGACATGGACCTTTCCGCCAAAATTGTGGAAAATGAATTAGAACTGAACAATATCGGTTTATCTTCTAGTTTATAGTCGGTTTTCTAAGTTAAAAAGCTCCTTTGGAAGGTCGTCGCTCTTCCTAACTAAGATCCCCAAATTTATAGAAAAAGTTTAAGTATAAAGTTTCAGTCCGGGATGTACAGGGCCGAATTTTTCTTGAGAACAAGTTTGTTAAATTTTGGAAAATTCATCTGGCCCGATATTGTTGTAAATTTAATTTAAAATCTCTTAGTGCATAATCGTTTTTCTCGTAAATGCTATACTCTTCAAAATACTTACAAAAAACGTGGTAGCTGTCCCTTTCAGTGAACTGATTTCGGATGGGATCTCTAAATTTGTGGAAAAGGCTTAGATGTGAAGTTCCAACCCGATCAAATAATCCATTTTGGCTGTATAGGGCGGAATTTTTGGTGAAAAACCTTTTTGTTATAATTTACATTTTCCCTTAAATTTTAGATAATTGATCTGGAACTGTATTGTTGCAAATTTTAATTAGATTCTTTGAATTCATACATTTCCACGTAAATGCTATACTTTTCAAAATATTTGCAAAAAACGAAAAAGGTCCCCCAATCAATCGGTTTTGGAAAAATGGTCTAGGCCGATAAAAGAAAAACTTAAGAATAAATTTTCATCTTGATTAGCGAATCCGTCTGGGCTGTAAGGAACTGAATTTTTGTTAAAAAAAACAGTTTTTTCATCGAAAATAATCATTTCCGGTTAAATCGTGGAAACTTGATCTAGGCTGATAATATTAAAAATTTAATTATAAATCTTTTATCTCTAGATGTTGGGGTCTCATCAGACTGCAGTGGCCAAACTACAAAAATATTGAAAATACTTTGAACTTTCATACAAAGTATAATCACAATGCCTTAGTGAATTATTATGATTCGCTCCAGCCTCGAATTCGCGAACTCCCAACGTCTTGGTAACTCACCTCGATGTAAAAATAAGATCGGGCTATCACCCAGAATAACTCAAAGTTTTATAAATCTTTTAGTTTATAATCGTATTTTTTGTAAATTTTCAAAATACATATTGACAAAAAAAAAAAGCTCCTTGGGCAACTGCCACTTTCGGTGGAGCTATTTTGACAAAAATTTCCTAGATTCTCCCAATTTATGGAAAAAGCTGAATTTTTGTTAAAAACAGTTATTTTTTTGTCGAAAATATTAATTTTCGGTTAAATTTTGGATAATTGGCCTGGGCGGATATTGTTGCAAATTTAATTTAAAAAGGTGTAATCAACCTATACCTATCAAAATAATTAAAGAAACACCGAAAAGTTTCTGTGGAAGCTGAAACTTCCGGTGAACCGACCTCAAAACACCGGAGTTTTCGAATTAATGAAAATAGGTTAAGTATGAAGTTTCATCCCGATCGGACAAAACCGTAGAGCGGAGACAATATTTAGTCTGCACGATGCACTCCCACATACACACAGGCTAACACACAGAGATTTTTTTACAACCACTTTCTTGACTTCGGCGATATAGCAAATCTGCAAAAATTTGGAGGTCAAGAATTTTCATGGTTACTATACTTTATTTTACTACGTAAAAGGAAGTAATAATCAAAGAAGTGTAATTTTCTGGCCTACCTGCAATAATTTTAATTGCCTATTGTGAAATTAAATTGAAATTTAAAAAATATACAATTTTCAGTCTCATATACTTCAATACGTTAAGACATTAGAATGGTGAGGTTGGCATTGGTTGCTACCAATTAGTTAATATTTTGATACACGTATAGGGTTACCATAATTTATTTACGATTCATATAATAAAAATTCATTGAGAGTAAAACAAAAATCGTTTTATTCATAAATTAATTTGCAATTACAGATCGTTATTTTATATATCTTGCAGATGTTAAAAGCAACAACACAACGTACTAATAAAAACAAATCGCACAAAACTGAAATTCGTGCTTGGAATTATTCATCGCACAAATATTGCAATAAAAATTGTAGTAGATAGCGCATAGTATAAATTATCTAGCAATGTCCTTGAACTAGAAGTGTATTACCTGCTTTACATATATTATTTTAAATCATGCTGCGCGCATGTGGGAGCCATAGGGAAAATTTGTACGATCTGCTTGCTATACGTTACTTATACATAACTGGATTTCTTCAATCCACCATTGTGAAATGGATTCAAACGTCTTAAGATTTAAAACACAATAAACAACAAGATAAGAAATGTTAAAGAAACATAAATGTTTAAAAAAATGACAAGTTATATACGCGGAATAAAGTAAGATACTGCTGCAGGATTGGGTGCTTTGGTTGAGATGCTCCATTTTGTTCGTTAGTGCAGAATTTCATTACAATTTATAGCTAATTTAACCAAAAAATTCTAATACACAATATGCATGTGCGTATATATCGTTCATATATAAAGATAATATCCCACCGAGTTTAGCCATATGTATGTGTATTTGCGCCCCCCGCATCCAAAAACATCACAAAACACAAAAAACAACATTTTGAAGCATACGAAACGACATACTCGTACACTCACTTTGTATAGTGTACATAAAAAATTCAAAAAGTTGTTAGAATCGAGTTGAATTTTGATCGGGATGGTATATAGTATGGTATGGGGAGCACGATTTCGAAAATTTTCATTTCGTTTCGGTTATGTATGTGGTTCTTGATGTGTTCATTTTTATTTTACCCGCATCTAACATTTTAGGAATTTTTTCAGCACACAGTGCTCCTCTTCTGTTTAAAAAAAACGAAATCCAACAACAAAATCGAGGTGATTTATGAGATGGACACGCCCACAACTGAAGTATTTTCTCGTTTTGATTTTTATATTTTTTCGGTTTTTCTGTACATATTTCCAGAGGAAAAACAGAAACCTATATACCTACCCGCATATATACAAAACATTATTATACTCGTAGTATTATATATAAAATGAGGGGGTGGTGGGACTGAAATGGGTGAACAATAAAATCATACCACCCGAAAACATTCAAAAGTTACAATTATTTGTGGTTGTTGTCGGATTCGAAATGAATTTTCTACTCTCGACTCTTGTGATGGTTATAAATGTTCTTGGATGGTAATCTACCAGATAAATTTTATGGAAACAAAATTGGGAAAATTAATGAATTTTCTTATATACCAATATTTAGCGATGTTGTTATGTTTTCTAATCGTCGTTATGTAGAAAATATGGCATAATGGTTTTATTGGTGTTTTTTTTTTTTTTAATTTTCTTCCTCGCATTTTCCTTCGGTCTTAATGCGTTTCCACTTAGCAATTTTATTTTTTATGGATTTTGATTAAAAAATCATGGATATAAAAATAAATTTCCGTTATTTGTCAATAATTAAATTTTAATTCAATTTGTTGACGTTTAGAATGGAAATTCTGTATTTACTTCAATAATTTGTATTTTATTAGGGTGCACTGTGAAGAGTTCCGGTTTTTGTCGTTTTATTATACAAGTGGAAAATAAGAATCGGTAATTTGTTTTATTATTTAAAGCTGGAACTTATAGTTTGTTTTATAATTATGATTAAAATTAAAGAGGTTCGGTTGCAACGAGCAGTTCCAAATGTGCTGTATCGACCTGCTTTCAGATAGATTCAGCGTAAGTATACCCGATTTAGTAACCGAAAACTATAGGGCATAGGTATGAGTGATGCAGGAAATCAAAGTACCAAACTTAGATTGAAAAATTTCATAAGGATGAGGATGGGTACCCGTTCCTTCTTAAACTCCGTAACTTCAGAAAATTACCAAAAAATCTCTAGCAAGAACATTTTTTCTTCAAATTTAATTTTATTTCTCTAGATACTCTCCTTGTTAGTCGGTACACTTCTCCCAGCGAAGCTCCCATCTCTTCAACCTGTCCAAATAGTACTCGGTGTCTTTCTCTGTGAAATATTTGTTTACGAAGGTGACGGCTTCCTCGTAATTCGTGGATTTTCGAAACGGCAACCGTTAACGTGTGAGACGGTGCATTGTCTAGGAGAAACAAGATTTTTTTTTTAATGTGGCTCGTTTTCTGCAATTTCTTGCTTCAGCTTATCAAGTAATGATGCGTGGTATGCTCCTGTAATGGTTTCCCTTTTTGAAGACAATCGATTAAGATTACTCCATGACTGTCCCAGAAAACAGTATCCATCTCTTTCCCAGCAGAAGGAACAGTATTTTCCGTTTTGTAGTGTATTGCTCCTAAACTACCCCAACAGCTTTCATATGCCGTTCATTTTTGACGACGAGTGCTGTCATGTTTATATAGACGACGAAAACTTTTCAGAGAGCCCTCGTGCACTGTACTGCCGTCGTAAAGAAGAAAGTCGCAAACGCCAAAAATCTAAAAATTAGTTAGAGACATATTTGGATTCAGCGGACGAATACCTATTTATCTGCTTAACTGAAAAGTTCCATATCCTTCTTTAAATGCCATAAAATTACGTTTATAAATAAAGAGTTTAGTATTAAGCCGTGGTAAACCATAACCTTAGACAATCAATAGATTTTTCATTTGAACTACAAAACGAAAACAAAACAAACTTCTGATAATTCTAATGTCATCGTTGTATCTGTGATTTTTCGATAAACTGCGTATACGTATACGCAAAAAACAAAATATTTTTGATTGTATGCGACTATTTACAGAAAATGAACTCGCAGTTTAAATTTTTACGTTTACATAGGATGAAATATCTGTTTTAAGTTGTCTCAGCCATAACATTAAAATTGAAATTACTCAAAATAACAAAAAGGCAAATACGAATTTTTTTCTAAGCACGGCAGTGTACTGTACATCATAATGTAACCGAAACACTTCTACAGGGTGGATCGAAAATTATTTGTTTAGTTTTAAGTGATGCTAACGAAAAAACAATGTGCTACAGAAGCGTGACCAACTATCAGAAAAATATGCGACATTAATGAAAATTTTAAATTGGTACACATCGCGGTATTCGAAAAAAGCGGTTTTTGATTACTTACTCTAAAAATGCTCTTAACAAAATCTTAAATGCTAAAATAGCTACTTTGTCAGAAATAAAATAAATCGATTAAAATAACAGTAAACTAAGTACAACAATTTTTTAACCACGCAAATTAATGGCAACGCCCGAGCTGCGGCAAGGCAATACCAGAGATTTTTTTTCTCAATTACCGAGTCTTTCAAAACGAAGACTGAGTGCAGCAAACGTAAACTCCCTATAGTCACGACCTATCTACATGTATTCAGCGTCATATTCTTAAACAGAATCAGTTGCACCCTTATTATGTGCAACTTGAAAAAACTGTTCACCCAGTGACTATGAAAACGGGTGCAATTTTATAGAGGAATGTGCAGAATATGAACATGTTGGCGGAAATGGTCGATGGAAAATTGGTTGGCTCATTTCAATTACTACGTGTATCAGCGGGAAGTCTATTTAAGTTTCCTACAAAATGAGATGGATGCATTACTTCATACCGTGTATTTACACGGGAAAATATGTGGCGGCCGAAAGAGACCATTCCACGGCCATTGCCGTCTCGTTTCCTAAAACCTTTCATTTTTTTTTGTGTGCTTATTACATATAGTTCCCCGATGAATCTTATGATTCCATTGATTAACTTTTTGTTTCAGCCTGAACAAGTTCTTAACTGGTTTACAAACCATGTCAACGTTACTCCTTGTATATCCTTTTGGTTATTTGGTGGTCATAAACTCTTGATGTGACAAATTCCTATTTAGATAGGGTCGTTCAATGTTAAAATGTTCACTATACCATCCGCTTCTGACCGGCTACTGTTTGTAGAATTTTATTGTCATTTACTTCGCGATAGGTACAAGAACTACATCATAATGTTGCCCAAATTATTGCGGATAACCTTGGGCTACCAGACGACCTTACCTACTATATAGCCATTTGCATCGAGTTTTCTCTTTTATATACTCATTTACTTCCTATATAGCTGTACTTACTGGTGGTAATTTTCCGATTTCTCATATACCAATATTTCGTAACGATATTATTTCATCGTACATTGCAGGCTGCCATTTTACTGCTTCTGGACTTTTCATAGCTTCTTCGAAAGTAGTTGCATTTTTACTTCTAGTTTGAGTTGTTACATGCTGCATTGCCCCAATCAGCCTTGTCCGTGGAATATTTTTATTGATGCACTTTTACATCGTCATCTGATGCTGTTTGAATTTCCGTTTCGTCTGCTTACTTTCCACTCTGGTTGCCTCAGTTGATATGGCGTTACTTCCTCACTTTTAGTCGGTAATAGATTTACTAGAAAATTCACAGTTGTTACCTCCCAGCTCCAATATTATTTATTAAGCTCCAAACTTGATAACATATATCGTACCATTTTGATCAACGATCTATATCGGTCCGATCGAGGCACTTCTGGCATTTTGTTATACTGGGTATAGCTGTCATGTTCACAAAATCCATTATTTTCGATTTTACGTCTGATTTCATCTTTATCAAGTACATGTGAGTGTATTTACTGAAATTGTTAGTGTTGGTTATTGTAGTGGTTCACAAACATGTATATGTGCCAAGTCCAAAATATTGCATGTTCTCGTTTGTGATTCTTTAGGAAAAGAATCCTGTGTTAATTTGCTCATCAAACACGTCTCAAACACATTACCAAAGTTACATTCACTGATGTGCCCGTTTCTAGCTAGAACTGCTGTTTTTCGTATATCATTCAAATTTCGGTGTCCTAAAATTCTGTGTAAATCATATTATGCACTTTAAATCTCTCGCCTGTCTCACGGTAAATGCTTGAATTACAATTCAATTGTATGTAAACTCAACTACACCGGTGCCTGCGATTGGTAGACATTTTCCTTCTACAAATGTACCAAGAAATATTTGCTTTTCTTACACATATGATGTTGCGCTGGAATCTATGCACCACTCATGACAATTGAAAATTTTCAAAACGCTTACATTTAAACAAATATTAATTCTTATTATTCGACTTGTTTGACTTTATGTTCGACCTTGGCGTTGACGTACTTTTGATGTTTTTGCTACTTGTTCCACTGCATGCATTTTCAGCAGTCCCTTCGAATATGTCCATATGGTCTTTGCAAAAGAAACATCCACCTCTTGCTTTATTGCTAATTTGAAATGCGTTTTTATTGAACTTGGTTCTTCACTCTTGCTTGCGTATTCTGTTCAAATCGACACTCATACTCATGCAATGAACTTTTGGCTCGGCTGTGTATGTGAACTATCAGAACCACTACAAAATTAAATTCTTTCTAAGTAGGACGTGCGAATTCGTGATGAGCCCACATCACGGGAAACTGCAAAATAAATGTGATAAAAGGAAAAACAGCGAATTTCGAAATAAAATTGTGCACGGCGAAACAACAACAGTTCAGTGTATCAATTTAGTGTGATTTCGAGTGGAAAGTTACTTGTGGTATTTCGCGGAACAGCGCAGCGGTCAAACAGTAATCTTGCGCAGTTCAAGAGGAACATTCCAGAAATGGAAGGTGAACGTGTCAGCATTGAAAAATTGGACGACGTTCAAAATTGGCCGATGTGGAAATTCCAGATGCATCAAATTTTGGAAGAAGCTGAATTTTTCAATTACGTCGATGGCATAATCGATAAACCAACTGTTGCGAGTGCAAATTATGCGATGGAAATTGTGTCATGAAAAAGGGCAGACGCAAAAGCAAGGCGGACAATTTCAACTACATGCGGAAAACAGTCAATAATGTTAATCATGGGCTGTGAGATAGCAGATGAAATGTGGACGGCGCTTACAAGTACGTATTAGCAAAAGTCGGAGAATAATATATATTTTCTGCAACAAAAGTATTACAACTTCAAGAAAGAGCCATCAGTGGCCCTATTCTGGCTTTCCCTGGGAATAGGGAATTGTGAAAAATATTTTCATAGCATTTTTGTCAAAATTATACTTTTTTGGCCTACTGAAAGAAGAAGTTTAGTGCAAAAATTTTCAAAGCAAATTGATTTGAGAAACTTTTGTTCCACAAAACTTTTATAGGGAAAAATATTTTCCCATTTAACTTTGTTTCGAAAATATTAACACAAAACATGTTCCCTCAGTAGGCCAGATAAACACAATTTAGACAAAAATGCTATGCAAATATTTTTCACAATTCCCTATTCCCAGGGATTTCAATAGCGTATGGGAGTCTGCAAGTGCAGCCGATCGAACATTAACAAATCTGAAGTCGCGTTTGATGACGGGAGAAATGCGTCTCAAGTCATAGGGCTAGGTCGAGGAGGTGGCAGCGCTTATGGCCATGCGAACTTTTCAAAGAAGGGCAACAACAACAACAAGGGAAATTCGTCGAATAACAACAACAAAGCGGCGAAGAAAAGCGACAAGCCAAAAAGAAAGTGCTTTAAGTGCGGAAAAGGCTACCATTGGAATTGTGGGACTGCCCAGAAAAGATGAACAGCTTGGACGAAAAGCAAGACGACACTTCAGTGGATGCTTTCATTTGTCACGCGGAAGCATGTGATGACAGGAACGCCTGGGTTTTGGATTCAGGAGCAACGAATCACATGAGTCGCCAACGTGATTGGTTTGAAAACTTCACGGAAATATCTGAATCGGTGAAATTAGGCAATGGTGATAGAATAATGTTTCGAGGCAAAGGCGACATCAGTATTCGTGTTTTCAATGGCAACGATTGGATTCTCAAGCGAGTAATGGAGGTTCTATTTCTACCGGATTTGCATGTAAATCTATTTTCATCGGGAAAGGTGACAGATCATGGACACAAACTGAGCATGGACAACGAAGGATGCGAAATACTGAAAAACGGAAACGTCGCAACAGTGAGAGTTCGCAGAAAGGGTTTGTACCAGATGTTTTTCAAAACAGACGAATCACCACAGTTCGAGGCTACAGCAAACGTAGCAATCAAAAAGACGTCACTTCAATTGTGGCACGAGCGACTGGAACATCAACATATCACACACGTGAAAAAGTTCCTGCAAAGCCGAAACATTGAATTTTTCAATGAGGATTTTACATGCGAAGCTTATGTTTTCGGCAAACATCATCGAAGCAGCTTCAAAAGTCGCGAAGAGAAGTCGAAATCGTGCGGCGGAATAATTCACACGGACGTGTGTGGACCATTCCAGGAAAAGTCAATTGGCGGAGCCAGGTACTTCTTGTTATTAAAAGACGATTATTCACATTTTCGTTTCCTTTGCTTCATAAAACAAAAACCTGAAGTAGCGAGTTGCATCAAGAAGTATGTCCAGCTGATACTGAAAGACGATAAGCATAAACTTCGTATTGTTAAAGGCATATTTCGAGGATAACGGTATTCATCACCAACGAACTGTGCCGTACACATCTGAGCAAAAATGGTGTGCTGAGCGAGAAATGCTAACGATCGTCGAATCAGCGAGAACGATGCTTCAGGCGAAGCAAATGAAAAAGAAGTTTTGGGCCAAGGCGGTGAATTTAGCAGTCCATGTGCTAAATCGAACTGGAACGAGGACTATCGTCGGGAAAACGCCGTATGAATTGTGGCACAACAAGGAAGCGAAGATTGACCATTTGCGAATTTTTGGTTTGGAATTCTTCATGCACATTCCAAAGGAAAAGCGAGAGAAACTCGATGCGAAGGCCACCAAATGTATCCTCGTTGGATACGACAGTCCTTCCAAGGCATACCGAGCATGGAATCCAAAGACAGGAAAAGTTGAAATATCATGCGACGTGGTATTTTTGTTGGTGGAATCCATGGCGACGCTCGACATCGGAGCTGAAGAAAAAGCTGGCGCGAATGATAAAAAAGCGAAAGCGAGTGACGGGAGCGCAAATAATGGAGACGCAGACGATTTCACCACGCCAGACCAATGTGAACAGCGTGGCGCGTAGGCGTGGCATCACGGCACGGAAGCGTCTAACATTTTTTGCATCGACGCAACACAATCAGCGAAGAGCCGAGGAAAATCGACGATTGATTATCTTCAACGAGTAGACCAATATGCTCTTGAGCCTTTCCATATTTTGTTCACCATGCCGCATATGCATCATCTTTGTCAGCTATGGTGCTACATAATTCATATCAATAATCGACCATGAATTTTCTTTCGTTAACAGTAACTCCAACATATCCACAATTGATAATTCGCGTTGTTCAATTTTGTTATTTGAATTTTCATCGAATCTGTCATGTCGGCGCACGGGTTATCACACACAGAATAGTAGTGAAACTGTCATTTTTATTAGTGGTGCAAGTAGAACTCGGCTCTGAACTTGATTGCATTAAAATCTACTTGAACGCATTCAAATCGCCCGCCATTTTCGATATATGTAGCTCATTGCTGTTTTATGACATAAGTTTCATATAGTTATTTACAAGCTGTTGTTGTTCCGTGTGCATCAATTTGAGATGGATGTCGATAAGCATTCTATTCTGTTTCCAAATGAAATTCTGTTTCAAATGAAAATTGATTAATTCGACGTTGAGTGAACAATCCTTCATTCAACAGTAAAAAAGAGGTTTGCAAGATTTCGTGATGACAATTTTAGTATTGAGGACGATCCACGTCCAGGTGCATTACAACAATTTGGAGACGAAGAACTTAAGTTTTACTGCATGAAAATCCGTGTCGAACTCAAAAAGGACTTGCAGAACAGATGGAGTTATACACACCAACCAATATCACTTCGATTGTATGCAATGGGAAAAATACAGAAGGAAGGGAAATGGGTTTCTCATAAATTGACCGAAGAAAACCAAAACCGAAGAGTTGACATCTGCATGAATTTGCTTTCAAGGTACAAAAGAAAGAATTTTTTGCACAAAATCATTATACGGGTGGTGAAAAGTGGATTTTGTAGGCACATTTTTAAATCTCATCGGAACCCTGTCAGACCCAATAGAAAATCATATAATTTACTAGGGACACTCGTTTGTACTTATACAGTCTGCCAATGTCACTGAAGTTCAAGCTAAATGCTTAGAAAATACTTAAAATGATTTTGGAATGTACCTAAAGCTAATTAAAAAATCACATCTCGTCTACATTATACAATTTAAATTCGCCTGAATGTTTACTTTCACCAATACTATTACAAAAAGTTTTTGTTGTTGTATTTTTTGGATTAGTTTGGATAACCTTCACTAGCATGTGACGGCAACTTGTATTAGTACATTCAATTCGGTCGGATATTTTAAAGCACCCTCTTTACCTGCGCGGCAGATAAACGAACAGTTCGAATATTGTTCGCTGTTTAAAACGAAAAAACCACCCACAGTTTGCAATACAATTTTCACTATTGTATTTATCATCTTCATTTTCTTCTGCATGAACAGCATCACCATCAGTACCATCAGCATCACCATCAACATTCTTCAAGTCATTGAAAGACTTATAGCCTTAGCTTGAATTTCCATTTGACTGAGCGGATTTTTTAGTCAAATAACGCGTCAAATTTAGCAAATGATGCGCCTTCTTCGTGAGCTTTATGATGTTTCATGTTTGCTCTAAAGTAAGCCATTTTCGTTTCTTAGTTAAAGAATCGCTATGTCATTTTCATTTTGTACTGCACTTTTAATTATGAGTATTTTTATTTCAAAAAGGACTTTACTGTTTCACTGCATACATAAAACTAATATAAAGCACAAATGCAAATGCTACATATTTTATTCGTGCATTTGTATTGGGAATCCGCGAAAAAATAACTTTAACGCAAAAAAAAAATGGAAAAAACCGAGAATTTTGATAGAAACAATATTTTGTTGTTGTAAAATAAACCGGATAAAAGTGTGGATTTTTAAATTTGGACGATCGTGAATCCGGACTAGTCGAAGCCGAGCTATACGAAGTATTGCTGTAATGCGATTACTCTGACTGAAGTTTCCTTTAATTTATTATTCTATAATTGTGTATTAAAAGTAAAACATGCTTTTGTCCATCTTAAGTCATTTTAAAATTTATTTTCCTATTTTAAAATTATAATAAAATCTAAAGATTTTATTAGTTTTATTATAAGAACTGTATATTAAAATTATATTATGTTTAATTAATTAAAAGAACTGTAAATTAAAATTATATAAAAGGCAAAGTATTCAACATAAATATCACATTTTGTACTAAAAAATTAAAACTATTTTTAACGTAAAATAAAGTGACCGAATCCATTGCACTTTTAAATATCTAACTACTCTACACTATACTTAACTCTTATGTCGGTTTCATCTTCATCAGCTATTACACATATTTCCTCCTGTATCGACCGTAAATCAGTTCCTTCTAGTACATGTTTGCAGAAGGCAAGACTTCCATTTGATTGAAAATGTGTTTTTTGATCAACATCACATCATCAATTGATCAACAGCCTTAAGTTTTCCCACTTTTACCGGCACATTGAGAGAGAGAATACCAACTATCATATTTCGTAAAGATTTTTCTTTCTTTGAAACAGATTTGGCTATACCTAAATGCGACAAGTAAGCTATTTCTCCACGAATAGGAACCGTATTCAAGTCGATTTATGGAAAATCTCTTCGACACATTGAATTTTAAATGCCACTGACCAGGTGGCTTTAGTGTTATAGATGTCACATTTTTCCAATCCCTAATAATGGTTCCATTCTCCTTGTTAAATTTCTGATTTAACGATTTTGAAATGGATCAACACATCGGGTTTGTTTAGCGATTTGGCCGTCATGTGATGTTCCACAATAGAAGTCATTCATTTCTCAATTATTCGTTTTAGTAATCAATTTTATTTAAAGTTTATTTTCGAAATTGCACATTCCGAATCTAATGTCATCTACGAACGAACATGCATATATTTTCGGCTGGTATTGTAGGTTATTTACTTTCGGCTGTCAACTTTTAACTAAATTTTTCAGGCTAATCCATAGAATGTATGAAACCAGTAGCAATCGCATGCAGAATTATGAAAAATTCTTTAAAGCCATACCATTAGATTTGTAGTTATTAACATTTACCTTAATGTGGACTTTGGCCAATATCTGGAAGTTGGACGAATATATTGTTAAATCTATATTCCATTCAATTCTGTGACATACTGATTGGGTATTTCAATTTCATCGTAGAATACAAAAATTCATGGCAATATGTGTAGAGATTGAAATTAAATGTCAAGCGCAGTTTCCTTTAAGCTTAGATATTATGACTCAGGAACGAGGTTATAAAACTCAAATATAGAGGCATATTTCTGTTTAATTCGCAACACTTGAGCATTGCTCTTTCATCTTCAACAAATTAAATTCTATATTAAATAAGATTCAGTGAAAAAGGTTCCGAAGAAACAGTATAATGCCGACTGAGAAACAGTATAATGCCACCGTGAAATTGCAACATACAAAATTGGTTTTATTACTATTCCGAAGGAGGTTGTATATACCAATTGTCATTGCCATACTTAAACCAGAAACAACCAAAAAAATTTAAAATACATACTCAATCAGTAACTCAATCAGTTTATTCTACAGAGCTGACTTTGTTGCGACTCTTTTACATATATTTATTATGTTAACAACGACCCTTGAGAATATGGAACTGAATTGAGAAGTTTTCGTCCCACCCACCCAAGAAAATAGATTATTTTATATTTCAAAGGTTTACCTCATTTAGTGATTTTACTAACTCAATCATTGTAATCGGCTATATAAATACTTTGAAATATTAGCACACCTGATTTGACATACCAAAACTTGCCCCTGATACAACTATTTCTAGCTTTTTTATTGATCTCCAACCCAACGGCTATGGTCGTGGTTTTTCACGATTATAATTTTATTGTTTAAATGATTGAACTCCCGCAAGCATATTTATGGCATGCACCGCAACTATAACAACAGCAAATAAAATACGATAGCAATGAAAGTCGTTTTGTAAGTGATTATCTAAGTTAAAGATGCATAACTATTACAACAATATAAAACCTATTAAATTAAATAGTTTGAGATTAATCGTATGGAACTGATTGATGTGCAAGGAGATGGCTTACAAAATGACGAATTAATTACAAATACCGAAATTTACTAATTAATTAATTTTGGTATATAGATCAAAATTTCGAATGAAAGTTTTTGTGGTTATATGATCCGTACACCATATAAGTGTATACCGCGTACAAAACTATTTAAAAGGTAACAATGTACATAAATTAGTAGTAATCAGAAGAAAAAAAACTATATAACAAATGATAGTAATAGTAGTAATAATAATCATAATCATAATAATAGTGAAATAGTCATTATTTTTGAATTAACAAGGTGTGGAGAAAATTACCTTTCTCATATTCGGTGTGTCTATTCTATAATACACGTATTGTTGTATAGTTAGTTGGGTTCAGTAGTGGCGTTTATTTTGTTGTCTTGTGTTACACTACACACATACACACACCCTTAATGTTTATATAGAGCTTAATTTAATATAATATCTTGTTTTACTATTTTACAGTTTAATTCATAGTTTTATGATGTTTTGTTATTAATTTGAATTTTATTAGAATTGTGATTACACATAATTTACATTTGTATGAGATATATGGGCATTAAGATGAATGAATTATTAGATTAAGGAACGCAATTAAACTTGAATAATAGTTGTTTTCATAAAATGGGAACACTTATTTTATATGATGATTGATAACTTTATTTTGTGATTAGAACTTAAATTCTATCAGGTCGGAATTGATCACATTACCTTCAGTTCAATAGAGTTCTGTTGTAACAATAGCAATTCGAACTTCTCGTATATACGGTTGCCGTATACGTTGCACACATAGTCACTATATATATTCGTTATGACAAATCCGTTCTAATTGACTTGATGAAACTCAAACTTTAAAGTATAGCGTAATTAAGTAACACTAAAGGGTAACTACCCCCTGCTATCACTACACCCTCTACTACCAGCTACCTAATCTCAAATAGCTGATATTTTTGTGTGAAGATCCTTGCAAGCGTCAATATCGCGAAAGACGTTGTGAACATAACATTCATAATTCCATGCGTTAAATCAGAGTCGTCTATGATTTAAAGAGCCGAACTATTAAAATGAGAGCTATAAATAGAGAGGAAGCTTTTATTGAGTTACTATACGAAACCGTGGTAAATGAAAAATATTTGAACATAAATTTATGAATAAAAAATTTAACAAATCATCTAAATTTTAATTTTATATTTTTCATAAAATATTCAACAAATATATATTTGAAAATCAGCCATCATAGTGTAGTATTTAATTATTAATTTAATAATAAAGCGGAGCATAAGTTTATTAATTTTCTATAAAAATGAGCTTTGAGTTTAGTTGTGTAGGTTGGTAAAGTAAGTTAATAAAGGGTGATGCCGCAGATTTCTCTTACATCCTTTTTAAAATTTAATTTTATACAAATTTAACTTCTTTAGAAAATTCTGGTCTTTATCAAATTGGTTTTTATCAATTTGTAATGGTGTATTGTGATTGTTCCGTATATTGGTCGTACGCTACGCAGTAATTCGCTAGTTGTACAACTACATGGTATTGCTCTATATATATAGACAATATTTCATTGTAATAAACAACATCAGTCGTCGCGACCTGATGAGAAGACTGATTTTTTCAAATCATTAACCTCATCTGTTCGAAACTGATTGTTGTGATTCTTACACATTAGCTATCTATAAGTCAAAAATTCAAATTTATCCGCGATCCAGCGTTAAAGGAAAGAAAAATGTATGGGGTGGTTGGGAAGTTGATTGTGTATAAGTAGGTGTCGATTATCATAGTCGTTGTCATACAGATTGACGCAAATGGAAGAATTTCCTACGGTTGTGTAATTAATTCGAGAGTGCTGAAATAGACCAATATACGGAACAATCACAATACACCATTACAAATTGATAAAAACCAAAGTAAAGTAAATATTTTTGACTCATTTTTAAAATATGATTCTCCTGAATGTTGAACTAACCATTCATAATTGAAAATTTAAACGAAGCATTTATGATTTTATATACAAAAAAGCTTCTAATACGATATTTAAATACACTGATTGAGTTGTAAATGTTGGGTTGTAATGTAAAAGAACAAAAAGTTTCCCCTTTATAGAAAGCTTATGGAAAAAATGATGGAATTTGACTGGAAAGTTTCACCTTAAACGTCAAGAACTTAGTTCAAAATGTATCTCAATTGCGTTGTTTAAACCAAAGTTGGTCTTAATTATAAGTTGTATCCAGGAAACTTCTAACATTCGGTCGAGATGCATGACCAAAACCAAATTGTCAATGTTATTGAAATAATCAAGAAAAAAAACTGTCCTTATTCCATTCAGCACAGCTTAATTACAAAACTTTGTTCAAAATGTATGTTAAAGTACTATTTTCATGTTACGAGTTGCAATGTTAAAAGTTCCAATCATTTTAAAATAATTCAAAAGTCTTAGAGTATTCGCGATTTTCACCGAATTTAGAAATCGTTGGATTCAATATCTCCAAAGGGACTGAGACTTGTTCAATCCAATGTTTTGGCAGTTAAAACCTCCTTGATTTATAAAAAAACAAAAAGGTTTGGTTGATCGATTTCCACCAAATTTCACTTGGACCTCCTAATTTATAACGGGTGATTTTTTAAGAGCTTGAGAACTTTTTTTTAAAAAAAAACGCATAAAATTTGCAAAATCTCATCGGTTCTTTATTTGAAACGTTAGATTGGTCCATGACATTTACTTTTTGAAGATAATTTCATTTAAATGTTGACCGCGGCTGCGTCTTAGGTGGTCCATTCGGAAAGTCCAATTTTGGGCAACTTTTTCGAGCATTTCGGCCGGAATAGCCCGAATTTCTTCGGAAATGTTGTCTTCCAAAACTGGAATAGTTGCTGGCTTATTTCTGTAGACTTTAGACTTGACGTAGCCCCACAAAAAATAGTTTAAAGGCGTCAAATCGCATGATCTTGGTGGCCAACTTACCGGGCCATTTCTTGAGATGAATTGTTCTCCGAAGTTTTCCCTCAAAATGGCCATAGAATCGCGAGCTGTGTGGCATGTAGCGCCATCTTGTTGAAACCACATGTCAACTAAGTTCAGTTCTTCCATTTTTGGCAACAAAAAGTTTGTTAGCATCGAACGATAGCGATCGCCATTCACCGTAACGTTGCGCCCAACAGCATCTTTGAAAAAATACGGTCCAATGATTCCACCAGCGTACAAACCACACCAAACAGTGCATTTTTCGGGATGCATGGGCAGTTCTTGAACGGCTTCTGGTTGCTCTTCACTCCAAATGCGGCAATTTTGCTTATTTACGTAGCCATTCAACCAGAAATGAGCCTCAGCGCTGAACAAAATTTGTCGATAAAAAAGCGGATTTTCTGCCAACTTTTCTAGGGCCCATTCACTGAAAATTCGACGTTGTGGCAGATCGTTCGGCTTCAGTTCTTGCAGGAGCTGTATTTTATACGGTTTTACACCAAGATCTTTGCGTAAAATCTTCCATGTCGTCGAATAACACAAACCCAATTGCTGCGAACGGCGACGAATCGACATTTCACGGTCTTCAGCAACACTCTCAGAAACAGACGCAATATTCTCTTCTGTACGCACTGTACGCATTCGTGTGGTTGGTTTAATGTCCAATAAAGTAAACTGAGTGCGAAACTTGGTCACAATCGCATTAATTGTTTGCTCACTTGGTCGATTATGTAGACCATAAATCGGACGTAAATCGCGAAACACTTTTCGAACCGAACACTGATTTTTGTAATATAATTCAATTATTTGCAAGCGTTGCTCGTTAGTAAGTCTATTCATTATGAAATGTCAAAGCATACTGAGCATCTTTCTCTTTGACACCTTGTCTGAAATCCCGCGTGATCTGTCAAATACTAATGCATGAAAATCCTAACCACAAAAAAATCACCCTTTAGAAAGAGCTTAAGCATAAAGTTAAGCATCCCAATAAGTCAATACAATTGGGCAGTTGAGAGACTTTATTTTTGGCGGGAAAACTTTATACCATTAAATACTATGGACTGACAGCGGTATATATTTTTTGTTTCCAACATCTGTGAGGGCCACAATTCTTTTTGTGGATATTTTGTATATTATTACATTATTATTGGTGTTGTTGTTATAAAGCGATGATAACAAGAGAAAGAGAAAACAAAAGGGAACAACTACGAACAGTTAATGAACATAGTTTTTACATGTTTGTAAACATCATTAATTCAGGACGTTAGAGATCTTGGAAACAACAGAGATGATGGCAACAAATGAAAAGTATACTGATTTTTTTTTTTTAGGAACGGAGTACTGAATCTAGCTTTAAAATATTTTTGCGCGTTTACCTGATTCACCAATATATCAGCAATTAAATTTCAAGGCAAATTCAATTCAGCCTGATTGAAATCACATCAAAGTAGCATTTTGCAGGAGCCAAGGTGTGATTTTAATTAATACGTACTTGCAAAGCCGACATTAGGCAATCATTAAATTAATATCCATATTCTCAGGTCAAGCAGTTTTCACGAATCTATGGTGTATAATAGCAGTAACGCACTCTCCTACACAAAACAGAATGCAAATAAATATCAAGAAAAAATAATTCCTGCGCCTTATCACCCAACCACTAAACCTGTAAGACCGTTGATAGAAACATTCATGTTAAATAACAGAATCGCAGATACCTCTGAGCCCAGCATTACTGAAAGTTATTACGAATGGCTGACCTCCAGAATTATTGAGAGTACTCATCGATCCCGGGTGTCATCATCCTTTATTACTAGCGGAATAGGTTACATAAATTAAAGCCTGTATAACATGAAATAGGATGGATAATATTTGGGCCACTGCACTACAGCAAGTCAAAAAACAAATAGTGGATGATAACACAAACGGAATTAGAAAATACATTAAAGAAATTTAAGGCGACTGAAGAAGTACAAAACGAAGGAGTATTAACGAAGAAGCAAAGTAGCATCATCATCAAGGCATTAGCGAGAATTGAATGTTAAATAAATAAATACATTTACGACTCTTTGGTCATAACATTTGATTTCTTTCCCGATTTTTTATTTTTTTTATTTACTACTGATCGTTATGGCATTGCCCTCTTTGTATGAGTAGCAACACTATGGTTTGGTTCGATGGGAATTTAACGAGCTATTTTTGTTTATGTCAGCTTGATCACACTATAGCATTGCAAAATATTGGATCGAGACCAATGACAATGCCTTCTAAACTACTGGCCTTTTACTACTCTCATTTTTCGCACATGACGTCAATTTAAGTCTAAACCGAGACTGCGCAATAATAATTTTAACCCTTAGTGCGCCGATAAAAGGAATTTTGGCCAAACTTGGTGATTCGACGGAGCTCAATGAGTTAATCTAGTTTAATATTGGGCCCTATTTTGAAAAATAAATAATTTTCCTGGAAAATCAAAATATATTAATGTGTCATATATGACACAAAATGTAGTAAGGACTAAAACTAAATATTTCGTTTCGAATTCAGTAGATATATATTTAGATACGAGTATATAGTTCTACATATATTTATTTATAAAATAAATCACAAAAATCACATAATTAACTCATTTAGTGTAAAATAAAAAATAAAAAATGAATTTCATATCACAGCACTGTTGCTGCAGTCTTAATAATAATTAATTTATAGGTTTGTTTACTTGTGAAAGTCCATAAAACAGTTTCTTGCCGCATTTAAACATAAGCTGACTTTACATTTCGAGCATTTTATAAAAGTTTGCTCCTTACACGACGGTAATTTGCAGCTCGTTCGCTTGTCTTATATTGCAAAGTGATCTACTCTATCGATTCTAATATCTTTAATCGGAAGATTTTGAGCTGATTTTTTTCGAGTCTTTGTCATTAATGCTTGGTTTACTCGTTTTGGTGAAATTGCTGATGCTGGTTTTTCATAGGAGCCAACTAAACAAAGGTCTATCGCTACATCGGTCCCAAATTGAAGTAAAGTCATTGCTGGCATATTTCTGGAAGCGCACAGTTGCTTGTAAAGAATCCACGAGCTTACTACTGATACATCCAGAAAATGGAAAAATATCCGTAAGTACCATTTTGACGATTTAAATTTAATTCTATATCGTCCGATAAAGCTGTCATGCAAATCGACACCTCCCATGGCCGGTTATACTCTTTTACTATTTTCGGGCATTGAATATTTATCGATTTCCTTTTGGTTTTATCCCATCTCAGTACAGTTGAAGTAGTAAACGCTCCGCAGTAAGACGATATTAGAGTAACACTTTTATTGTCTTTCCAGTGGACGAGCGACATTGGAACATCGTCAAATGTGGATGAATACTCCTCGTAAAACCCCCTAGTACTTCTCCGCATTTCTCTCTCTGTTTTTAATTTCGAGTTCGGTATGTGGTTACTTCTGATAGTACCAATACTATGAATACCATCTTTCTGTAAGAACATAATGAGAGGTACTGTAGTGAAATAATTATCACAAAATACAGTATGATTCAAGTGCCTTGGTATTATACGACACAATCGAATAATGACATTAGCCGAGGCTCCTAAATTGTCTTCCTCTATCTGACGGTACATGTTTTCTTGACCCGAGTATATCTCGAAATTGTACATATAGCCTATGATAATAGATAAATAATTTAGTTTCGAGAAAACATACTTTTACATTACACATTTAATATAAGCCTAATATTTACCAGAACTGCCCCCTGTTAAAGCAAATATCTTGAATCATACTGCTCTTGGACATACTGCTTCATATAACTTCGAAGTTTCGTGCTGCAAATTTGCTCGTCTATTGAAAGATTTGCTTCCAAACGCGTTTTTCAATTTTTTTTTTTTTAAATATTAATGAATGGTCGGATTTTAAATAACCTATCATGATTTGGGTGTTCTTTCGGCAGCATTAAATGGTTGTCGGCGAAATGCAAATTGTTTTTTATTTTAATAAACGTCTTTAATGACATTGCATCTTGCACAATTTTGTTGCCAACATCTGGATCCCAGTAGAGTCTCGTATTCGGTGATTGATGAATTGACGATAGAATGCAGATGCCCAAAAATTTCTTAAGTTCCAATTTAGTAAGTGTGTATGGATTAGAAATATTCTTACGAGCGCTATACGGGTTGGTTTCATTTAGAATCATATCTATCATTTCATCATCAAAAATATAATTAAAAAATGAGAGTGGTGTCTCAAGTTCTAAAATATTTGATGGTAGTGATGCATCGCCTTTGAATTGGGCTAAATTGGACTCGATTTCAAGCGGTGTATTTTTCCAAATCAATTTCTTAAATCTCTCTCTCAGATTTTCAACTCAACTTCCTCATTTCGCACATCATTTCCATTTTCAATATTTCGTCCATACTCCATATCATCAGCATCAAAAATATATGCATCTTCCATATTTATATCATTGGCGAACACGACAGGAATAGTCTCGATGTTTAAATTTTCGATTAATTCATCGTTATTGTTATCACATTCTTCTGTTTGTTGTGGTTGAAATTGCTCCTCCTCATTGTCTTCTTCAAGATCATCTTCACTGTTATCAGACCACTCCTCTACAATTTTTTCAACCTCTTCTAGAGTCAAATATTTTTTTCGAGACGACATTATTGCACAACTTTATCATAACAGTCCTAAAATTGAAATTCGTCTAATGGTTATGAATATAAATTTACCAAAATTATAAAGTGAGCATGTATGACACATTAATGAAAAATTGCTTAACGAGTTTTTGTGTCAAATATGATACATAAATTTGTTTTAAGTTTTTTTCGGCTTTTCGGACAAAATATCATTTTAATGGACACCCATACAATGTTTTACGACAATTTTTGTCGCATAAAAAACAAAGAGGCCATTTATTAACAATATTTCTACCACCAAAGTAGAAAAGAAGCTGCCAAGAAGCTACCTAAGGGAGTTCTCATTTTTGTTAAGGGTTTGTGTATCTTTGTGTACACAAGTGCCCTGGGGTTAAACGTGGGGGAGGGGAATGCATTTTTTCTACTTTGGTGGTAGAAATATTGTTAATAAATGGCCTCTTTGTTTTTTATGCGACAAAAATTGTCGTAAAACATTGTATGGGTGTCCATTAAAATGATATTTTGTCCGAAAAAGCCGAAAAAAACTTAAAACAAATTAAATTCACGGACGTCTTTAATTCTTCTTAATGATACATAAATTTTACTTGCCAATAACTAAACAAATAATTCAGGATTCGTTGAGGAAATACAATCAAAATGATTAATACTTATTGAATTATAATTATAATTCATTTGTAAAAGGATAACACTTTTAATTATATTTTATTTTTATATTTGAACACCACACGATTACATAAAACTAAAACCATCAGATTCCCGCCAATTTTAATGAATAAATGTCATTGCCATGTGAAAGTAACTCACGCATACAAACGAGTAAATCCTTCTATTTGAATTTGTTATAAACCATTTGTATGTGATAGTTTACATGACGAAAAAACTAATCAAAAATAAATATGTGTCATATATGACACAAATCTGCATTAAGGGTTAAGATATTTACACTAACAAAGCAACTAGAGAAAGCAACAACAACGTCGACTTAGCGTGTCGTCATCATTTGGTGTAAGCGGCCAGTAGTTTAGAAGGCATTGCCAATGAGCACCCATTGTGCGTATGTGCGAGCAGTTAATACGTAGATGAGTATTTTTTTTCCTGTGTTTTTTGTTTTGTACTAACGAGCATCAACAGCATTTGCGAGAACAAGCGAGAGAGACAAGAGTGTGAGAATTTTTTTTCCGTAAAGTAAGTCTCGCGTTGGTTTATACAATGCTTTCTAAACTACTGGCCTTTTACTACTCTCATTTTTCGCACATGACGTCAATTTAAGTCTAAACCGAGACTGCGCAACAATAATTTTAAGATATTTACACTAACAAAACAACTAGAGAAAGCAATAACAAAGTCGACTTAGCGTGTCGTCTTCATTTGGTGTAAGCGGCCAGTAGTATAGAAGGCATTGGTTTATATAATGGACAGTCTCGTGTTGATTTTTGGTAAAAATAAGTCTAGTGGTGATTTTCTTTAAAAAGTTGATTTTTGGATTTTTATAAATCCAGTTGTATCGTTTGGTTGAATTTTTTTTTTTTTTTGAGAAAAGAAATTAAAATAGTATTGGAAAGTGGAAGATCAACTTGGTCAATTTTCTCGTGATTTTAAGTGTTTTTTTATGCCGCATACTATTGAGTTGAGATCGCCAATTTCAAAATCTGGATTTTTTTTCTTTCATGTTGTTTTGGTGAAAACAAGTTAAGTTATTTATGAGGATAACCACTAAAACAGCGTAAAATAAATTTAATCCGGGTACAATTGGAAATCATCTTTTGTGGCCATATTACGAGAAGTATAAATTTTTTTTTCTCTCGCTTTGAATATCAGGTGACGAACAATACGGTGTTGCCGGTTTGCTACAGTAGCAGTTTAATATCATCGGGATTCGGATCGGTGGGAGTAACAGTGCCGGAGGCTTGTCTCACATTTATGATTACCGGTGGCCAGGTGAGACCATTCGAATAAATTTTATATAACGACGGACAACGCCCAACTTTTGACGGCCTACCGAGGCGAGGCGCAGATTTTTTTTTTTTTTTATTTGGCGACATAACGCTCAATTATTCTAATTTTTGGCAATCAGTCGGGGCCAAAATATTTACTGACTGTTGGGCCCCAACGGTGGAGCGGGTAACGGTACAATCAAGCCTCAATGGCCCAGGTGGGACGTCGTCTGCGGCATGACGGCAACAAGGCCGCAACAATCCACAGTTCTAATTTTTTTTACTTTTTTCATTTTTTTTAAACTTTAAATTCACAATTTTTGGTTTTTCACGCCAATCGCCTACCGAAATTGTGGTGTGCGTACCTGCAACTGGGGGGTGGTACATTGGTCTCGCTCCATAATTTTGGAGGCGCATATTATTCTGTTTTGAATTCTGTCGCTTCATTTGCTAGGTTTATACATTTCTTGATTTATTTTTTCTTATTGGTTCCATATAATGAACCCGAAGTCATTTCTTGTCCTCTCTTTTTTTTTGCTTGGTGAATACAAAAAAAGGAAAAAAAGAAGAAACAAAATAAATATATTTATTTATTTATTTTTCTCTTTTCCTTCCTCCTTAGTCGGTTTGTTTATTTTGTTATGATTTCGTCGTTACCTCTACTTTTCTATGTTCTTTATTTCCGTTTTGGTCGTGAAATGAATTAATAAATTTTTACGGGTTCGGTATGATGGGAGGGGATACTCCATTCTGTGTCGGTTCCATATGTACAGGCTGGGCTTGCCGCTCCCCTTCATTTTCTTGGAAGGACATCCACAGGGTCGGAGTGGTGAGTCCAGTGAATGTGTAGTCCATTCGGGGGGGAACGTAAACTCCACACGGTCTTCTCTTGGCATTTCGGCGGTTTCATGCTGTTAAAGTGTGAATTGTGGGACATTCGCTGGAGGTCTTTCCGGGTGAAGAGAGGCTTGGTCTGTTGAGAAGATGTCCCTACCCTCGAATGCTGCTTCGTTGCGGCTGGGTATCGGCCTTTCAAGGTCATTGGATCATTTGGGGGGTCTCCTCGCAGCAAATTGGGTGCTTATCATTCGGGAGATCCGGTCGTCGTCGGATGGACACACCCGGTTAAAATTATTTTATACTATTCCTCAAGTTTCCCAATACCTTGAGTATTAGCAGGCAAAATCACGGTGCGTGAAACCGCTGCATGACTAAGTTTGTAACTGCGAGTTGGCTAAAAGCCGCCCGTAACAAAGGCTACGAGAGAGATATCAAATAGTACACAGAGCTAGGGCCCAAGAGGCTTTGTAATAACGAAGATGAATAAAAACATTAACGGCAGAAGAATACTTTGGGATATAAATTGATCAAAGAAAGTAGCACGACTACAAAACTTAGTGTTTTTTTTGCTGCATCCGTCAAAACTAGCCTCAATGATCAACAATTCATTAGACCAACTTTACAAGAAGAACTAATATCAATCCTGCTGAGATGAAGGAAACATAAAGTCGTCTTCACAGCAGATATTGAAAAATATACCAAGACACTATGAAGAGAAAATGAAAACTTTCCAAGTATATTAGTTAATAACATAATCGTTTGGAGCAGCTAGTGCTGCTTATTAGCCATTCGTACTTTGCATCAGTTAACGAACGATGCAAAAGACAATTTTGCCATAGCCTAGGAAATATCATTTTAGAAAATTTCCATAATAACTACGAGCTTAGTAGAGATTCTATTGAAAACGTACAAATAGACCAAATTCCACAAGAATCACGAGTAATCAATAAAATAGATATAAAACTAGACGAAACTATAAAATCTCCGGGGATTTCATAAAACAATAACATAATAATGACACCTTTGAATTCAGAATAAATATAAAATTAATCGGAGACCATTATGAAAAGGAACCTGTTAACCAAGTGCCATAATTATTTGATCCACTCGGTTGGTTATCACCAACCATCATCTTAGCAAAAATACTATTGTAACAACTCTGGTTAACAAGATTATCATGGGATGAACAAATATCTACAAAATGGAAAAGTTATAAAAATTAGTAACATGTCCAGGATGGATGGAAATAACTGCCATGCGCCGGCAAAACTATTTGAGTGTAGTGATGCCTTAATAAATGCTTATGTTGCTGTAAAATATTACCTCCAGAACAAGGATAAAGGAAGAAGAGGACGTCCTTATTGACTTGTTTCAAAAACTAAAGCTGCGTCCTTAAAGTCCAAATCAAATAATTCCTAAATTAAAGTCTTCGGATTGCCTATAGCTAACTACATTATGTGCATTTATTGATTCAAAATTGTACTCGCATATGAATTAAATCAGAACCGAGTATCCAAAATTATAGTTTGACAAATCCGGTAATCTGCGACTGCGCATCAAGGGGAGTATATAAGATGATAACATCAGTAATCATGAATTATGATGGAGCGAACCAGATTGGTTGACAAACAAATGAAATACATGGCCAACTAATAATTATTGGAAAGTAAGAGCTGATCTTGGTCATACGATGAAAAAAATCCTTGTAGAAATCTTGTCAGACGTCGCTCTAGTAAAACTATTTAAATTCAATTTAACAGAAGCAAAAACAATTTCTATACCATTCCTAAAACAGGAAAAAATAATTCTCGGTAATTCAGCGGGAGTGTATCAAAAGTTTTTTTCCCTTCCCAATACATTTTTTAAGGGCTACCTTGCAATTTTTGTGCGTATGACCAAGAAATCTGTCCGTATTAAGGTGACATAAAACCGAAAAGTTCATAGCGGCATATAAATGTTTCACTTCAGGTAAAGGAGTACGCACTGATATTTTTGCGACAACGACACTAATTTTATGGTTACTACCAAGGCAATGGATCTAAAAACATTAAAATTAACAGAAAAAACGGCTCCAAATATTATTAGGCTGTAAAATCTGTAAAATACCACTGACTTTCGAAGAACTAACCACCTTTAACATTCCAAATAGAGGCTGTCTTAAATCAAGACCCCTATCACTGATGACCAACGATCTGACCACAACAAAAGCGACGGACTACAAATACACTTGATTTAAAGGTCTTGACTAATAGTTCTTGTTAGGCAACAACGTTTCACAATCAAGATGGATAACTGGGTGTATAAAAGGTTCACCCATGTTCGAATGGCAATACTCCGTGTTTCAAATCTATTAACTCAAAAAATCAATAATCGGCCAAACGGAACAGTGGTTAAGGCTTTGGCGGTTGGATCGGATGTACCGAAGGGAAGGATGCAAAAGGACTTTTGAATAATCAGATTACGATCTGTTATGAAAATGACCACAATTAAACTAAAAAATTTACTCACATTTGAAGAATAGGGCGCGGTTCTTAGTTGTAAAGATACATCAGTAGCGTTTGACAGTTTCATAGAAATTTTCTCTAACCATCTTAGTAGCTGCACAAGTCACGTAACTAGATCAAAATCACATAAATTGAATGTATGGATGTCCAATTATCTACTAAATCTCCTATGCAAACGAAATAAGTTTTGTCAATTAGTTAAAAAACATCCTACTAATGCTAAATTACGAAACTACAGCCTGAGTGTGAGTTAGTACACCGAAATATAGATTTATCCAAAAACCAATATTACAAAAATAAATTTCGTCTTAATGGCAAAAGTGCTCGCAAGAATTGGAAATCCGTTAACGAAATTATAACCGGGCATCCAGAGTCAAATGATATTTAAGAAATAAATTCTCAGTCAAGATACAATGTATCCAGATCCAGCTGCAATTGCCAATGAATTTAATGTATTTTTTACGAGTGTAGGTTCAAATAACATCTCAACAGTTGATTAAGCAACCACTGACAAGGAACGACTAATTATGGACAGTAACAACACAGTAAACAGTTTTTATTTCATGCCCATCACGCCTTGCGAATTATATTATGTGATAAATTCCATGAAAAAAAAAATCTTCTCTTGGAATAGATGGTATAACCAATAGTGTCATAAAGCCACTTGCCTGTTTTTTAGTGGATGTCCTAAGGTGATAAATCGTGTATTAACAATTATCGCCCGATTTCACTCCTGTCTGTATTTTCGAAAATATTTGAAAAGGTTATGACAAAAAGAACTTTAAGTTTTTTAAATGTCAATAACTTACTCTCCAGATCGCAATACGGGTTCAGACAAAACAAGAACACCGAAAAGGCACTTTTATCTTTTCTGGATCAAATAACTGACCATATGGATAATGGCCAAACTGTTCAGCTTTATTCATTGATATGACAAAGGCTTTTGATTGAGTTGATCATACAAGTTTTGCAACAAATCCTTTGTTTTGTTTCCTTATGTAAACTGACATTAAAATTGAAATTATAAATAGCAGTACAACAGATATTTAATAATCACATAGAATAGATTACGTGTATTGATAGAATCGGTGCCCCTGAAACGAGTTCAATTTGAACCAAAGAGACACCTATCTTATCAACTTAAAATTAAAATTTATAACATATAAATATAAATATACATATATCTAATTATTAGGAATTAATAAAGTTGATAGTTGAAATTAAAAAAAAAAAATGATGACCTCTCCTCCGAGTGCAGAACACATGTACCGGCCGTTCCATGCCAGTACTATAAATAGGCTTGATAATATAATCGGACCTATAGTCGTGTACGTCCTTGATTAGGCTACTGCATAAGGTAGGACGTTAAAAGCAAATCTCGAAAGAGTTGGAAGTGCTCCAGCCCCTGAACAGATTGCATAGTTATAAAAAGAACAAAAGAATCGAGCAGTTCAAAACAGTTAACCAAACTAGAATTAGAATTTGAAATCTTGAAATTTCATAAAAATTTAAAAGTTCGTCAAAAATTGCTATGATCGATTCAAGGAATCCTGTCGCCTATCGTCTAATATTATACAAATTTAGCTGTTCAAAACGGTTAACCACAATAAATTAATAAGATTATGGTTGCTCCACGTAAATTTTTAAAACTAAAAATAACTAAATAGATAAAAAATTTCATATTCGGCAAAATCACTGCTAC
Source organism: Nephrotoma appendiculata (assembly GCA_947310385.1). Lineage (NCBI taxonomy): Eukaryota > Metazoa > Arthropoda > Insecta > Diptera > Tipulidae > Nephrotoma > Nephrotoma appendiculata. The sequence continues at coordinate 86,661,631 of OX371225.1, forward strand.
ACTAGGTTGATTCTAGGAATCTCAGAGATGTTACCAAGAAGTATATGCGTATATTATCTGTTAGTGGACTAGTTAATCTGCTTAAAACATCTCTGAGATTCCTGGGATCGGCCTTAGTGTAGCAAGTATTTTGACGAACATTTGAATTTTTTGTGAAATTTCTTGAATTAAAACTACGTGGAGACTTCATATTGGTATTTTGACGAATATTTTAATTATTTTAGAATTCAAAACTTGTGTGGCCAATACAAATATTTTTGTTTAAATGACGAATTCAGCTGTTCAGAACAGTTACCAAACAGCTGAATTCGTCCACTATTAACTAAAATATGCCCACACTTGGTAACATCTATGCAATTCCTACAATCTGCATAGTCTAGCAAAAGCTTTGAATAATATTTGAACTTTTGTGAAATTTGACGTCTTAAAACTTGTGCGGAAACACACCAAAACTTTTCATTTTAATGTGGTTAGCCATTTAGAACAGCTTAACTCATCCACTACTAGACAACATATGCCCACGCTTGGTAACTTCCTTGAGATTCTTTTAATAGGCCATAGTGTTACATATGCCATTATTGCTATTTACACGTTTTCATTGCTACACTTTTCAGCTACACTTTTCTTTCACTCTTCGTTAAAAAGTTTACTTCGGTTTGACTGTTTAGACTTTTTTACAAGTTTTTATGGCTTTCCTAATTGGATTATAAGATGACCGACCAAATTTTGTTTTGAGTTATAAAGTTTGATTTAAATAGTAAGGATTTTTGAGTGAACCATGGCGAATTGAAAACTACGTCGGGTCATAGCTACAATCATCGTGAAATACAGCTATTGTAACATATCATTTCAAAATTAAAGCACCGCAATACCAAAATAGAAAATTGTATTTGCATGCTATTTAAAATACGTTACATACCACTCATTAAAATTTTGTGACCAGAATAGGGGCCAATATTAAAATCAAGGTCAAGCATACTCGTAACAATATTAAATTGTAAAAAGAAATCATTTTTCTCTAAACCGATCAAATAGGTTGGTCTTTATTTATCTTACATAATACGATCTTCCTATTCCCGTCTGCAATGCCGCACACACCGTATCATCAATAATAAATCAGACCTCACCTCTTTCTCCCGCTCTGTTGGATGTATCAAATACACAACTTATGAATTATAAATTTAATTTCTTTAATAACAATATTTCTTGAATGGAATCGTTTTAACAATATTATGTAAAAGGTTGTAAAGGTCACATTACACGACGATGTACAAGACACAAAAGGAAATATTTGAATGTTTTATGTCTTGTGTATATACATATATCCATACATATATGTATCCATATATAAATATTTTCCAAGGGGCGGAGATTTTTATGATGTTTTCATATTTTCTTCATCTGCGCGTGAAAATTAATTTTTCTCGAATTCAACATTCTTTACAGGAAATGTCTTTGGAATTTTTCTTTTTGGCAATCACATATACGACATATTTATATGAGATATACATACTAATTTGTCATACTACAAGTGTTTTGGGTTGGTGGTCGCATTTCGATATATAAATTTAACATCGCTGGTGGTCTAGTAATGCAAAATAGCAAAAAAAACATTTTTGTGTTTGCTGTCGTCCTTTGATCATCGCGCATAGCCATAATTCATATATGGCAAACTACCCTAAATATGTAAACGAATCATGTACGCTTATCCAAATGTTATGAATTTTAATCTTCCCATTATAATATAAATTGATCGAGATCGATCACCTAACATATTATACCGGTTTAGTGTGGGCACCCCCCGAATTCCAGATACCGCACCATTATTAAATTGGTAACATTTGTTTGAGTTAAGACGTTAAGTACTTTACCATATGGCAATCGTGTGTATCGTAAAATATTTTGACTAATTGACTTATGTATAATATGCGAGTACAATACCCCAACCTTATTTATAAGAGATGCAGTAATTATTTAAGAAACTCTTGAGTCACATTGATTGTATTACTAATAGTCGTCATCTAATATAGAGCTCGTATCATTATGTTGTATCGTATATGATATCTAGATACGAAACCCAAAATGAAAATGCAATAAATTTAAACAACAACAACAACAATAACCAAAGAATTGTGGGCGTTTTATTTTGATTTTCTTTTCATTTCCCTCGTCACTAATATCTTTCTCCTCATCGTATTCCCTTTAACTTTACCCTTGAATCAACCTTCTGTGTGTTAGCTACAGCTATATAAAGACGATAAATTTTTATTTCATTTGGTTTCATCGTCATCATCATCTTCTTGATGAACATCATCATCATCCCCCTGTACGCATTTATATAGAGAGCATTGAAGAGTGGTTTTTTCTTTATTGTGAATTTTCTATTCGGTGCGAGAGTTTCATTCAAATGGTAAAAATAATTTTCTTTTTATGATGATGAGGTTTTTTCGGTATATTAGGTTTGTGGTGTAAATAAGGACGAGGGGGTGGCATTTTATATGTTTCAAGATATTTATTACGTTCACAAAATTATTTAAATTTATAGATTTGGTTGTTAAGCAGCCGTTAAGTAAATATTTAGCTAAAAGCGATTTACACAACAATAACAAATCAAAGATAAATGTTTATTACATGTAGTGATGTTATAATATACGACCGGGTGCACAAGGGTAACTGACTCTTCGTTTATGTACATATATAGATATATAGCTGATGTAAAGGGGTTCAAGAAACTTTCAAATCGGAAAAGATAAAAGAAAATCTTGGCCATTCGCATCTTACGATGTATATTACATACGTATTTATGTACATAAATCTAAAATAAAAATTTTTGGTTGATTGACAGCCGTATGTTGCTGGTTGAAAGGTATAATATGCGAGCACTCAGCGAAAATCTAAATGTTATAATTATTTTCTAAAAGAATTTGGTAAATTTTTTGTATTTTTCGTTCGCTTTATGTAACAAACGATATCGCGTCTTTTTTTCTATAAACGGCCATTTGATTTATTACTGTTTGATTACTCAAAACTTTCAACCACAAGCAACATTTTTTCTGATCACCATGTTGCTGCTGATGATGATGATGATGATTAATATGTAATCAATTATTAATTTTAATGATAGTTTAGGAGAGAAAATACTTAATAGTTTTTGGCTGTGCCGTTTTTTATAGTACGCACAGCTGACGTGGAAAATCCCCTAAAAACTAATAAATTACGTAGGCCAGACTGGAATTTAGGCGAGAAGTTCCGAATGAAAAATTAATAGAAGGAAAAGTACATGTGGAGTACAATAAGAAAGCTTAGAGTTTATTACTGCTCCAAGGTGACGATGGCATCTTGAGTGCGCCGATACCGGTAGATGCGCGGCTGACAACCTGAACAACAAGGATGTGGATGAGGAGGTAAAAACGCTCTCTACAAAAATGGAGATATCCACATTGATTGGATTTCTTTATGGATCTCTGGAGGAATCACAGTTTATGATTGCGAGGAAACAGACACTAGTGAGTAAACAATCATCTCTGGTCAACGTAAACACAAAATAGTTGGAACACTTAACTATAAAGGAACCTCGATTGCTATCATGTCTATGAAGAAAGATTAAGCGACAAGCCTGATGTCTAGAGTCGAGGTCGAGATAATACAAAGATATTGACCAATCATTGAACCAAGTATGACGAGCTTCCTGCATGAATATATCTTAGGTAAATTTTTTCAGAAATTGATTACTGGTAATTGATAAACATATTCCATAGTAGCGGAAGATACAGCAACAAGCAATTCGGCTTCAGACAAAATAGGTCCACAGAGGATGTTATGGTGCAAATGGTCAACAAAGGAGTCAGAGCAAAGGTACATCTGGAGATTTTGATAATCTGTAATATCCTATCTTTATTTCATCATTATAGCTACTTCTCTGACAAATGAGCTACCGCTATGTCAAACCACGGCACGCTTCCCAAAATCGTAAAAAAAGATGGTTCGCAAGGTTCATTCTAGGGCCCATACCTAAATTATAGTATTTAACAGGTAGTATGCAGGATTGTGCACCATTCGCGGGCGACAAAATCACGTTCTTTACTCGACAATGCAATACTGAGCATCCAAGAGAAAAGGCAATACGCCATTTACAGAATGGTTAATTGGTGCAATAGCGAGAAAATGGAGCTATCCTCCTCCAAAACCGATGATCCAACATAAAGGTTCCCTTGACATTAGAAGTCTACAAGTTACGAATTGATTTTGATGAAAAGCTTGGTGTAACTTGCACGTCAAAAGAGTTAAAGCTTAAAACTATAACTTGCTAAGTACTTATTTTGCCAATCTCATCAGTGTGTTCAAGAAATTCTCGGACAATATTTTAAGCGCGAGACAGACGGACACGACACCGATTGTAAGGTAAACTTTAATACTTTTAAATTTTAAAAGTTTTTACTTTACAAAGCCAGGTTTTTATTAAATTGAGACTTTAATTCATTCTAAATATTTTATTGTTTTAAATTTTGACGTAAGGAATTATTCCTATACAGCATTTTAAAGAGGCTAGTAGAATGAAAAACCAGGGTTAAACCTCAAACCCTTAGTAAAGCAACTAAATTTTACAAATTAGGACAATAATAACATTACCAGTACATTGCGCAGGGTAAATTTACCCCTGTTTCATGTGAACTTCGAGGTGAAAATTGGAAGATCACGTGCAAAAATTAAAGCTGCTTCACAAGTATATTCAAGGGAATTTACAAATGTTATACAACCAGTATCTAAAATATTATCATTTGTGCGTCCTCCAATTTAGTTTGGTATACTATACATAGGGGATATAGACCAGATTTCCGGTTTTTCCGATTTTTTAATAACAATGCACTTTTTACATCGGATTTTGACGTTTTTGGGAAGGACGGTTTATTCCCGTTCTAGCCTTAACCGGAGGAAGAGTTCTCATTGCGGTGCATGGCTGTTTTCATCCTTTGCTGCAATAAAATACTAAGAAGATGTTGCAACCTTATTGAAATAAACTATGGCAAAAAATTCAAAAATTCAGTTAGAGTTAGATTACTCTAAATATATGGACATCTAAATTACCGACCAAATGGCACAGTGGTTAAAGCTTTGGTGTTTGGATTGGGAGGTACCGGGTTCGAACCGGATAGGGGCATTATGCAAAGTGAAATTTCATCAATATATTACGATCTATGGTGAAATGTAACACATCTATGACCCCCTGTCAGCGTGCAAAACCCATGGGCTCACCCATCTTCCATGCCAGTATAGGCACCATAACCACGGAAGATCAGGGTGAGCCTTGAGCTGCAGAACAGATCGCATAGTTAACAATAAAAAAAAATAAAAAATAAAAATAAAAAAAATTAAGAAATACAAACCGACATTACCTTAGATGTTAAGCGCTTCTGGCAGTTCATTACTTCTAAGCAAAAATTCAAGAGCTTCAAGACCAACCAGTTCGCTAAATTTTTTAGTTCAGCTTCGGCCAAATTTGACTAACTATATGTACTTCAAGTATATGAATAACAGCGTTCAATTTTTCATCCAGATTGACTACGACACTGTAGTTGGGGAAATTACCAAATAAAAGATGGTTTTTCATGTGGTTACGATGGTTAGCCGTTCAGCATTCTAAAAAATCCAGTGGTAGTTTGGCTAAGACACTTATACGGCTACTTTTCAAAATTACTCTCGGTATTAAGTTTTCCGTCTATCTGGAAAACTCTTTTATTGCCGCTATCCATAAGAACGACTTCAAATCGTCCAATTGCAAAGCTAACGTATATTACATTTCGAAATTATTCGAAAGCATCGTGTATGAGTGGGTCATTGTACTTTCAATGTAAACCTTTGCTTTCTCTCTTTCAATAGGGTTTCCTTAAAGGTCGTTCCATGATCACTAACTTCACCGAGTTTACATAGTGTACATTAAATGCCATGGAAGCGAGAATGAAGCCGATACAGTTACCACAGATTTTCGTATAAGATATTCTTTCTTACAAAATTATTATATTCATGCTCGGAGCGCTATGGTTTCGATCGCAACTACTCATGTGGGTGCAGGAGTCATATTTGAGATCAGCTGCAATGTCATAACTGGAGGTTCTTCGGTTCGAGATTTGTTTGTTATTTGAGACTATGAACTTTTAGGAATTTAGGAATCACATCTATATATATATATATAAAAAGAAGTGTACATTTTGATTGTCACTCCATAACTTGAGAACGGCTCAACATATTGCCATAACAGTTTTAGCGAAGGTGCAAGGAGGAGTGATGATGGTTAGTTGATTTTGAAATCCAAACTCGGTTCAGCCATTTATTTAAAACAACAACAAATACACGAATCGAAAAATTGCAAATATCTCGAAAACGGTGCCTCTGAGCGAAAAAATAAGGTCACTTTCCCCACACCCCATGCACACACTTTGTTTGTTGTGATCGCTTGGGTATGGTCGTTGGTGACCACGGATACCCGTTGTACCGACGTCGGTCACCGGAGGATAATGGCCATACAACAACAATTAAAATACGCAATCAAGACATTGAAGTTGATAATCGTTGGATTGTGCCTTATTCTCCACTATTGTCAAAAGTATTTCAGGCTCACATAAATGTTGAGTACTGTAATTCTGTGAAGTTGATTAAATACATTTGCCAATATGTGAATAGAGGCAGTGATATGGCTGTTTTTGGAGTAGCTGATGACAATAGCATTGATGAAATCGCCCAATATCAAATGGGGTGCTACATTAGCACTAATGAAGATTGTTGGAGAATTTATTCATTTCCAATTCATGAGCGATATCCTGCTGTTGTTCATTTGGCTGTTCATCTTGAAAATGGCCAACCTGTGTATTTTATCGATGCAATTGTACAGCATAGAGCAGCACAGCCACCAGCAACAACATTAACTGCATTCTTTCAATTGTGTGATAGCGACGAATTTGCCAGAACGTTGCGCTGTATTCAGATGTAACGCATTAATTCACTTGGACTGCAAAGAAATGGCAACGACGTAAAAAAGGAACACCTGTTGATGGCCATCCGGGTATTTTTTTGCAGATACCATGGGAAGATTATACACAGTTCATCCAAACAATGCAGAATGTTATTATTTGCGGTAGTCATTTATGTGTGACGTATCGTGAAGCATGTCAGCAATTAGGTTTACTTGAAAATGATGCGCATTGGGATTTGACGCTTCATGATGCATCGATTGCTTCTTCTCCACATCAAATACGTATGTTATATGTCATAATCATATCAACATGTTTTCCATCAAATCCACTTGAATTGTGGAATAAATACAAAGATTTTATGGCATAAGACTATTTGATTGGAATGCGTCATCACACAAGAAACGCGGATTTGCTGATTTCATTGGAAATGATAATGAGGCATTGATATAGCGATTGAAGATATGTGCCTAACAATTTCAAATAAAGCATTAGAGCAATTAGGTTTGTCACCACCCAATCGTCCAATGCATGATTTATTTGATCGAGAATTGCAACGTGAACAACAGTATGATCCCAAAACATTTGTGATATCACTGATTTTGGCAGCCATTTGATCGCAACGAAAAATTGCATTGGCACTTGCTTCGTCGGGAATCGCTGCTACTCTATTGGATGGTGGACAAACAGCGCAATCTGCATTAAAATTGCCGTTGAATGTGCAGGTGTGCTTATATATTAATTGATTGATCACTATAAAATATAATCGTTTATTATTGTAAAATATAATTATTCTCAAATTAACAGGCGATTGAACATCCCACGTGCAATATTTCAAGAAATTCTGCGACGGCAAAAGTTTTGCAGCAAGCAGCAATTATTCTTTTGGATGAATGTGCAATAACGCATAAAAATCGCGGGAAGCATTACACTGTACAATGCAAGATCTACGTCAGAATCAAGAAATTGTTGGTGGTGCATTGATATTATTGTCAGGCGATTTTCGTCAAATATTGCCTGTGATTCCACGATCAACACCGGCGGATGAGATCAATGCATGCATAAAGTCTTCTCTTCTGTGGCGGCATGTGCAAAAATTGACATTTAACATAAATATGCGCGTTCAATTGCACAACCTGCAGATCGGTTCTCGAAGCAATTGTTAGATATTGAGAATGGCAAAGTTCGAGTCGATAATACAAATGGATTGATTATATTGCCGAACAATTTTTGTACCATTCTCCAATCAACAGAAGAAAGTGTGTTCCCAAATATTGTTCAAAATTACAGGAATCACAATTGGTTGAGAGAACGCGCAATACTGGCACCAAAAAATGTACACGTCAATGCAATCAATTATCAGATTCAAGAAAAACTACCAGGTGCAGTGACATCATATAAATCTGTTGATAGCGCAATGAATGCAGATGATGCAGTGAATTATCTAATTGAATTTTTGAATTCATTGGAACCACCTGGTATGCCAACGCATTGTTTGAATTTAAAGGTTGGCTCTTTAATTATTTTAATGTGGAATTTAAATGCACCAAAACTGTGCAATGGCACAAGATTGGCATTAAAAAACTGATGCCGAATTTAGTTGAAGCCACAATATTGACCGGAACAGCGAAAGGTGAAATTGTGCTCATACCATGTATTCCACTAATTCCAACAGACATGCCATTTAAATTTAAGCGTTTGCAATTCCTAGTGCGTCTATCATTTGCCATGTCCATCAATAAGGCGTGCTTTTCACGTGGCCTGCCCAAGAGTTGGAACTCGAAAGTTTGTTTGTGCTCGCTTCCAATGGGCAAACGAAAAATATTGTATATCCAAATGTTTTGGATTGACATTAATAATTTTGAAATACAATGCATTTCATAAAAAAAATCAAGAATATTTCATTTCTTTTTTTGGTTGGTTGCAACGAAGTGCATCGGGGTTCGCTATATAATATAATTTTTAACAATTAACATTTTAATTAAAATGTTTAATTACCAAATTTTAAACCAAACAAATTTTGAAATAAACAACGTTACAATAAATTTATACGAATTTCATTTCACATAAAATATTTATTACATTTTTGAATAATATTCTTCCATCAGGTATCACTGTGCGGCATATAATACGAATCATCTACATTTATCTTTCCATTGTCATCATTTAACAGCAGTTTGCATTCCAATAGCTCATTAACAATATTGCCAAATCAATTTCCCGTTATAATGTTTACACTCTAATACAATGTACTTATTGTACAGATATACGAAAAATTAATTTTCAATAACTAAATGCTGTGACATCTCTTTAAATCGAGAGACAATACAAAAGAAAAGGTTTACTTAGGACCACCAAGGCGGACCGGGCTCAGCTAGTTATTAATATTATCAAATGTTAAAACTCTGCGCTTGGTTTCGTAACACATCACCACATTTTGCATCTAAAGAATTTCACAAACCTCTAGTATGGCTCTGTACACAACCATTATTCGTTCCCTACTGGAGTATGCCGTCAGGTGTGGTTCCCTTATCCTGAAATAAACATAAAAAGAATAGAGGTAGTGCAGCGAAGATTTCCTCGTTTTGCTTTACTTTATCGCTGCTCTATAGGCGAATTTATTCACCTTACCCCCATTCGCTTAAGTAGTTTAAAGAAGTATTTCAAATCAAGAATTTCTTTACAATATGATGACCTTTGTCATCTTTAATTAATATTTTTTTTTTAAATATTTTTTTCATTATTTAAACTTCAAATTTTAATTTTTGTTTTTAGAATTATGAATTCGGAATTTGTTTTTCTTATTTATTGTTTCTTGGTTTTAGTTTTTCCACTATGGACGTTTCACATTTTCTAATATGCTTTTCACTAAGTAGACCAAACCGAAAATTTTCTCTCCTATTGTTGCTGTGGGTGATAACCAAGATGAACTATTTTTTAATCACTTAAAAATATATTTTTGTTTCGTTTTATTTTAAAATTCATTGCATTCTCAAATTTTCAATTAATTTTTTAGTTCGGCAGGATGGCCTCGATTTAAAATAAAGTTTGTCCAATAAGAAGTTCAGATTTAAAAATTTAATAATACAAAAACGGCTTAATATATTTCCAAATTTATTTTTTTGTTTGAAAGTACAATCCTCTTGGTTATTTATGAAAATGATTTCATTCAAATGGAAGCCGCGGCTGGCCTTGGCGAACTCCATTCAGTCGGTCCAATTTCTGAGCACATTTTGATTGTGTGCGGATCTATTTCGGCAATGGTTGCAACAATATTGGCTTTCAAATGCTCAATTGTTTGTGGATTGTCCGTGTTACGCTTGTCCTTCACGGCACCCCACAAAATTCAAAGTTGTCTAATCACAGTTTCTTCCCGGCCAATTCACGTCACCATTTCGACTGACAATGCGGCCATGAAATTTTTGACGCAGTTTTGCTATTGTAACGCCCGATGTGTCGCATGGCGCACCATTTTGCTGGAAGCAAAGGTCGTCCTAAGCAACATATGGCTACAAAAAAGATGTTAAGATGTGGCGGTAGTTGATTCCGTTGCCGTAACGGTCGCGTCAGCCTCATTTTCGACAAAATATTGCCCAATAATGTCGCCACGCCACAAGTCGCACCAAACAGTAACACGCCATGGATACATTAGCTTCTCCACATATCCTTGTAGATTTTCCTATCCCCAAATGCGACAATTTTGTTTGTTTACGAACCCACCGAGATGGAAATGCGCCTCGTTCGAAAAGATGATTTTTTGAGCAAAATCCTCATTAATTTCGAGTTTGTCGCATGCCAACACAGCGAATCAATTGAAGCGGGCCAATTGAATTTTATAGTTGCATGGAAGACCGGCTGATGTTCATTTCCGATGCACGATGACGAATTTTTGGCTGAACGAACACGACAAGCACGGGTACGCGTTGGGTGTGAGTCCCGTGTTTTGATCAAATTTTGTACGACATTTTCTTGCGATTTCGAACCAATTGTCTTTGTTGTTGAAGCAAATTTCCACCATTTCTTACTTTTGTTGAAGCATTTAGCGACTCATTTCGTCAACTAGAAATAATATACTGAGTTTCTGTCAAGAAAGAATGACAGTAGTGTTGCCAGAGCCAAAATAACCAATATGTCAAATCTGAACCGTTTATTTCGCACTCGAAAGAAATCAATGAACGAATTTTTTTCAAAATAGTTATTGAATATTTTGAAATAATTCCGTTGATGCCAGTGAGGTGTCGTGTGATTAAAATTTGATCCTATCGATTCTCTCCTACCAATTCTCAACGGGTACAAGTATCCAATACACTATTCGATTTTTGGCGACTTGGTATCGAGATATGTATAATATTCCTATCCAACTCACCTACGCTGATGAATTAATGAATCATTCAACACTAGGACTAATGGGAAAGACAATGTTTTCACCGTAAATGCTCAATTCGAAGCGTAAACAATCGTCTATGTTATACCACAGAGGTACAAACACCCCCGATGAAGATAAGGCCAAAATAAATTTGTTTTCTGAAATTGGTTTATGTGAATATTGTCAATATTTATGTGAATAATACGTCGCTCGTGTGTAAGCGCGACAAAGTTGGGAAATATTTGCAAGTTGCAAGCTGTGCAAAATCACATGATGAGGAAAGAAATTTTGGACAATCTGAAATCGTGGGCTGTTGTTGTTTAATTTTTTTTTGTATGTTTTCTTGCGTCACGTGCTCTCGACGAGCGAACGGCACGTTGCAGGGCTCTGGAAGTGCAACAATTTGGTCATCAGAATTTTAGTTCAAAAATCTACAGTTTCGAAGCGAAACTAGAATAGAAAAATATTCGGTTAAAATCAGCGAATTATCAGATTTTCTAAATTGTATTTTAGTGCATATCTGTCATTAATAGATGGCAGTAGTAAAATAGTACAAGCTGTACCTGGCTATTTATGGTTCGAAATTAGAATCTTTCAAAGGTTAAAGTTTATTCACAAAAACTTAACTTCAAGCCAAATCAAAATAACTCAACATAAGAATGGAAATTGACAGTATTTAAAAAAAAAATTCCTTCCGTTTAGTGTACGACCAAAGAGTTCTGCATAAAAGGCATAGATATAGATCTGATAAATTCTGTCCTCTTGGATACTACATAGTTACTAGGCGATAACGAATATCAATATGCTTTGACGACAGTGACTATAATAACTACTTTTCGAACAGATCATACACTAACAATCTTCTACTAACTTGTCGTCCTCGTTAGCTTAGGAAGTTGTGTGTTTCCAGTGTTACTCGGGGTCCCGGGTTCGATTCCTGGTGGTAACCAGTAAAAAAATTACGATTAGGTGTTTTTAACGTGTCATGTGTTATTTATATATGTTCGTTCATTTCAGATTTTCAGAATTACAGCCATAGTAGTTACGGCTTTCTCCTTAATATTAACTACTTCTTAACACATGTTAATTTAAGGGCAAGATTAGCGATTAGTGACATCTGATGCTAAATAGTGGCACTTTATAAAAGCTTTGATGTGTAGCAGATTGTTATAGTTTGGAACAGATCGATGTATAAATACGAGTACAACAATCCACAATAGGTCACCCTTGGTGCGCGAAAGAAAAACAGCAATAGTGAATTGCGGGAAAATAACAAGAAGTGTTAAGTGAAAATAGTGGTGTAATTAAAAATTGTAAATGGTGTATAAAGTCAATTAATAAGTATTTGTTGTTGTGATTTAGTGTTGGTAAAATAAAAGTGAGAAAATTATTGTTGGAATATTTCGGGAATATTCCGCAAATATTAAGTAAATATTTTGAAATTATACAGAAATTATTTCCACTATTTTCGCGAATATTCCAGAAGTGTGTGAATGTCAAATTTTATTACGATATTCACAATGCAGTGATACGGACGGGATTTGACAGGGACAATTCGTAACAGTATTATACTTTATTTTACTACATAAAATAAAGTAATTTATTAAAATTTCGACCGTTACAATTATTCGTTTTGAAATTTCATAAGTGATTATTTTTCCAAGCATAATAAACAATAGTGCCAACAGCTCCGACCGTAACAAAATCCTTAATTACATTTGACTTAAAATTCGACGCACAAATAATAATAAAAAAAAGATTTACCATAAAATTCTATATTAAATTATAGCATCTGTAATTATTAATTTTCTGGATGGCGTCTAGACTTTTCTTAAAGTCTATATTGAAAAAAAAAAACACAAAAATTAATTTAATTTGACCTGCTATCTATCTTTGGTCCATTGCCTCTTACAATATAATGTCTTTCGCTCAAACCATACGCGTACACACATCAAAAATTTAATTCAAATTTGTTTTCATTCTTAAAAATTTGAAAGATCTTTTTCTTTTGTAGGTATAATAAGATGATCGAAAAAAATAAACAACAACAAAATGATCATAGATAGATTTTCTATGATGTACGATCATTAATTGAGCAAAGTCATTTCTTCCCTTTGTAGAAATGTGCGCGGCATCTCCAAGTTATTAATTATATAGAAAAGTCATTTTCGACATTAGAAACAAAAAATGATCATTTTTGATCTTCTGGATTTTTTGGTTAGGAAGATGAAAACCAAAAAAAAAAATCATTCAATTTGGCCTGATGATAATTCGGTATATCATTATGATTATGGTTTTTGAGGTCGATACGTTTGATAATTCATAGAATGAACAAAAGTTATTAATAGTTTTTATGGGTCTGTCATACACCACTCTATATAGCTTTTTGAAGATAGTTTACTGAATGAAATTCGTTGCCGTATATCTCGGCGGTTAATCCGATTGATAAAAAAAAATGTTTGTAGAAACGGAAATTGATAATGAAAAATATTTAGTTCGGGAAGGAACCGTAATAAACTTTGAAAATTGATTTATTTGGCTCGTTTGGGACGTTCGCTGGAAAATTGTCGGAAATGAGAATGAAATTTAGTGGTTCAGATTCAGATTAGAATTTTAATTGGATGGGTATCGAAGTCACGAAGATTAATTATAATCTAAATAAATTGGCTGCTAAATGTCGAATTGGTGAAAATTTGCAAAAGTGCAACAAAGATCACTTTCAAAATTACATGGCACACAAAATATAAACATTTCCGCTAAAAACACTTAGCTCTTTCTTACTTCCTTTCATTTTGACAACATTGGATGTTACTATATATGTAATACATAATTTTTATTAAAAGGCGACCGCACGCGCTTATTTCTATAAATTACAAACATGAAATGTAATGAATGCGTATAGACTCTTTATATAGTATGTAGTTAGGTGATTAGCAGTATGTCAAATTTTACATGTGACTACCGCAGAGTGATTTTTCGGTTCCGTGGTCTAATTGGAATGTGTCAACGTAACGTATACGCACATACATACCTGATTAATTTACAACTTTATATGTATAAATAGTCGAGAAAGGTGTAAGGGACTCATGTACGACGTGTTGTTTCCCTAATAAATTTCAATTTTCACTTTTTAGTTTTATTATTTTTGATTGATTTGAAAATTACAAAAACAAATATAAAATTGGAATATAATTACATCCGGCTTTTTCCCACCTATGTATATAGGTGTAATACGAATATAGAATGTAGATACTATATACGTGCGGGAAAAACAGGCATGTTGAGTGCCTCATTATATATAACTACATACATATATATATATATATATTGGTATATAAATGGCGCGCAACAATATTGCAAACAAGAGTTGCAATAAACCGATTATAAAAAACTGCAATAAAATCAGACACAAGACGCTGTAAAAAAACTAAAATCTAATTTCCTGCCAACACTGTATGTATATTTAACTCGTATATATCTGCTAATTCGATAGCTAGAGATAATTTTGGTTTTTATTGGCAATATCCTGGTGTGAGATTTTATATGAAGAAGACACATGATGATGCAATTAGGAAACTAAAATTAACTGTGCGGTGTTAAAATTCTACGTTTACCTAAAATTTATCGATCGATATAATCATTCTATACGAGTATACATAAAAATTTTATGTTTTTGACACATCATAAAAGCATAATTTGTCACAACATATTTTTAGAATTTTTATTTTCCATATAAGTAATTCATTCGTTTCCTCAGGACTTATTTCTTATTTATGTTTATGTGCGCGTAAATACATTGTAATTACTTAATTGAAAAATTTAAATAAAATTTGAAAATTTTTTGAGTGAAAATGAACGCAAAACAGAAAATGATTTGTTATCCAGGCGTTTTTGATGGATTGATGAATGATTTCCCGCCAAAATTTTGACGGTAATGAAATATTGCGTGTGGAACATAAAGTTTTTATAAAATTCAAATTTAGATTTTTTTTTTTCGTGTGTAAAATAAGAAAACTGATAAAGGGTTTCAATTAGTTTGCAGGAACAAAACGATATCACATTAGCAAATCGTGGGTGTTCGATATTAGTGATGCAAGTGATGTCTGTTAATTTCGCCCGAAAAAAACCATCCCGAAAAAACTTTTTTTATGTGGTGTGTTTCCATTATAAATTCAAATGTCAGCCCGAAAAAAATAAAAAAATTATCAAAATGTGAGTTTCATCCTGAAATTTATTTTCTACCCAGAAAAATAATTATCAACAAAAAAAATATGTTTTAAACATCCCGAGAAAGTAATATTTTTTTAAATATGTACATATATTCATAATTACGACATCATGGGGAATACTGATAGAAATAATTTATTGAATCATTCTACCACTTGTGTATTATGAATTATTATGAACTTTAGTAAATTTGGAATTTTCTAGCTCCAAATTCAGAAATGTCTGGACCAAATGGATAGTGATTTCAGGCGTCTGAATCATTAGACAACACGACCACAAAATCTCATTACGATATCATGGGGAATACTGGTAGAAGGTAGAATATTAAGCGAACATTCGAAAGAAATAGACACCAATCAATAATATATACACTGAGAAAAAAAAAACCAGTAAAAATAAAAAAATATACATATAAAATCAAAAAAATATACATATATTTTTTAATCGAAAAGTCTCGTTTTTAAAATCAAAAGGATAATCTTTTTATTTTTCAAATAAATTTTTTCGCCAAATTTGTTTATAAAAATAAAAAAATTGTTTTTATTTTCAAAAATACTTTCCTTACTTATGTAATTTTCTTAAATTTTAAGAGATTGTTTTTTAAGAATAAAAAACTATTGGAAAGTTTTAAAAGATTTATTTTAATTTTTAAATAATTATTTTTTAACAAATGTCACAATATTTTTAAATCAATGTTTGCGACTGTTCAAGCTAGCAAACCCAAAGGGTCATCTACTCATAAGAACATAACATATCTACCACGTAAATTAGAAAATTACCTCCTCCTCCCCAATTTTTAACCCCCAGGGCCATTGTGTAAAAATACAACCCTTAAAAAATAGAATGAGATCCTCCTCAAGTTCTTTCTTGGCAGCTTGATTTCATTTCGTACTGATAAAAAGTTGTTCTATTCAGTCAGTACTCAATTTTTTTTTTTTTTTTTTTTTTTAATATTTCAAAATTTATTTTACATTTGCCTTAATACTAATACATAGATTTTCTTAGCCTAGAGTCTTAGCAGCAGCTTTCTCGTCTTATTTTCTTTTTGTTTTATTTATTATATTTTATATTTTTATTTTATGATTTATTCATATACAATTATTTTGGCTTAACCTAATTACCTTAAAACATAATTTTCTTGTGGTTCATGCATACGTATAAACCGGCATATGTATGCATGCACCTTCCGACATTTGTTTGAGTTTTATATGTAGTTATGTTTGTTTATTATTTTACTGTGCCAGGTAAGCTTAGTGACTGCCCCTGGAGTTCCAGATCCCATGGATAGAGAATATTGCGGAGGAACGGAGTCCTAGAGCGTAACGTTTTTTCTACAAACCTCGCTTGGAGACATCGGGCGTGGTCTTGAAGTTTTTCACTCCTTGCACGGGATTCCAGTTCGGAATTGCGAGTGCATTTATAGTTTGGTGGTTTGGGCCAATCGTCGTACACAAATCGCAGGGCGTTTGCCTGGATAGAGGAAAGACTTTTCCACTGAGTTTTGGTCAAGTCTCCCATCCATACAGGTATCGCGTAAGTTAGGACGGGCCTTATATACGCTTTGTATAGCCTTAATTTATTTTTGGAAGAGAGAGGGCTGCTTCTGTTTAGGAATCTGTAGAGTTGTTGCCGAGCGGCGAAGGCTTTTTTCTTGATGAATTTAATTTGCGGATTTTGAGAGAGTTTCTTATCAAGAACGACTCCTAGGTATTTTACGTGAGGTTTGGGTTTCAGAATGCTTCCTTCGAAGAGAATGGGTTCTGCTTTAGGAGCCTTAGAGTATTTATTTTGGTGGAAGTGGATAATTTCGGTTTTACCGTGATTTATTTTGATGTTCCATTTTCTTGCGTAGTTAGAATACCGGCTGAGGTATTCTGAAAGGCGGGAGGTAGACTTTCTAGCACTGACAGAAGATGTGAAAATGGTAGTATCATCAGCGTAAATTTGAATCTTGGTTTCTTTGTTGTTTGATTTTGGTATGTCGTGATAGTAAAAACAGAAGAGGTGTGGTCCTAGGACCGACCCTTGTGCGACTCCCGCAAGCACTGTTTTGATGGTGGAAGAATAGTTGTTCAGGTGAACGTAGAATTTTCGGCCTCTGAGGTAAGAGTAGATCAGCTTGATAAGGTAGTAAGGGATACCGCAATTGATTAATTTGTAAATTAGGCCATTGTGCCAAACTGTGTCGAAGGCTTTTTCTATGTCTAGAAAAGCAGCAATTGTCGATCGTCCAAACCGTTTGGAGTTTTTAACTGTATTTTTAAGCCTCATGACAGCTTGGGTGGTGCAGTGCCCGGAACGAAATCCGAACTGTTCCTCAGGGATGTATGGTTTAATTAAGGGAAGTAATCTGCTAAGAATTGCTATTTCTGCTACTTTGCTTAATCCGTTTAGGAGTGTTATAGGTCGGGTGTTCTCAGTTTTATTTGACGGTTTACCTGGTTTAGGTATGGGGACAACTTTGCCTATTTTCCAACAATCAGGGAAGTGGTCTGTTCTGAATATTGCATTAAGGAGATCTGTGTATTGACTGATTGCTTTCTCAGGTAGGTTTCTCAGTACAGCGTTGGGTATGTCATCGTCCCCGGGGGCTTGTCTTTTATTTAGGTGCTTCAATATATCAGCAATTTCTTCTACTTTGACTGGTGAGATGATTGGATTGACTGGTGGTGCCGCTATGAAACTGGTTACTGTAGAATTCACGAATTGGGAAAAGTGGGGGTCTTTTAAGACTTCATTCTGTGAATGAACTTTCTCGAAGTGGGATGCAACGTGTTCTGCAATCTGCTTTGGATCAATGATTGGGTGTGGATGATGAGCGATCTGGCTGATCTGATTGTTCGCTTTGCCGTTGAGCTTTCGAATCTCATTGAATATTTCTGGGGAGTTATCGGGTATTCTTTTCAGTCTAGTTTTGAAATCTTTGTTCTTTAGTTGTTGAAACCAGAACGAAATTAATTTGGATAGGAAATTTATTTCGGATTTTACCATGGATCCGGGATACCTGTAGTGCAGTCGGTTCATGTGATTTCGTTTTTTTATGAGACGTTGCAGTTCGGATGGGAGTTCAGCTTTGTCTTTAACTTTAGAGATTGGTATGGTTTTTTTGATAGAGTGCTGGATCGTTTTTGAAAAGTTGGAAGCGCATGCTTCGATCTGGTTTGTTGTGGTCATAGTAGGATTTGTTGGGAGGTTTTGATGCACATGAACTTTAAATGTTTCTCAGTTTGCTAAAGAATAATTTCTAAATATTTTTGGTGGGCTAGCTATGATTTTGACTGGGATTTCGAAAGTTACTGGTAGGTGATCGGAGCAGAATTCATGCAGCACCTGTGGCTGCTCTTTAAGGATTAAATTCTTGGTGAGAACTAGATCAAGTACTGAGGAGGCTTTTGGAAATGTGGGCTCGTCAGGAGCATTTAGTAACAGATTTGATTCCATGCAGATTTTTTGGAGATCCTCTCCATTCTTATTGTTTGAGCGGCAATTCCACAGGGTGTGCCTGGAGTTGAAGTCTCCTGCCACTATAATTTTATTGCTACTGTTAGTGAGGTATTTGATGTTGTTCTTATTGATTTTTCTGACATATATGGAACAGGCTGTAATGTGATTTTTGGGGGTTCCAATGTTTATTAGCGTTGCCTCAGTTTCGCCAGAGATGAACGCTCTGGCCTTGAAATGCGGAATGCTTTCCTGTATTAGGATAGCAGTTCCTCCTGATCCAGCCGTGCGGCCATCCTGCCTCGCTGTGACATAGCCGGGGAACTTTAATCTATGCCGTTCGTTAAGGTGCGTTTCTGATAAAAATACTAAGTGGGGTTGATGGCGAGACATCAGACACTCCAGTTCACCTCGTCGAGCCGAAGAGACTAGGCTGTTGACATTTAGAGAAATACATAGAAGTTGTTCCTTCATTTGAGGTTGGGTAAGGTGGTTAAAAATCTCATAAAGGCTAGGCGTTTTTCGGCGGCGTTAGTTTGAGGGATGTTATCGTATTCTGTGAAGAATTGGTCGCACTTCTCCTTGAGATCGAAGAGGTTAGACCCAAACAGCTCCGCGCATTCCTGCATTAGGCGATGTACGCTATTGCTGGAAGGCGATGGAGTGGGGATGGCTTGAATGGCTTTCGCGTATGGAACTCCGTCTCTCCGCAGTCCGAGTCCTGAAGGGAATCGGGCTTGATCTGGTTTACGGGGGGCAGTTCTAACTAAATACTTTTCTCTTACCTGGCACTTGCTGTAGTTTGCTGGATGCTGCTCCCCACAGTTGACACACATTGCTGGTTTCTCGTCCCTGTTGGTGTTTGTGCACATTCCTTCGCCATGGCTTTCTGTGCATTTTATGCATCGGAAGATACGACCGCAGTTTGATGAGGTGTGGCCGAATCTCTGGCAATTTCGACACTGTGTTACCTGGGCTCGACCTCTTTTCTCGTATTATGAATTATTATGAACTTTAGTAAATTTGGAATTTTCTAGCTCCAATCTCAGAAATGTCTGGACCAAATGTATAGTGGTTTCAGGCTTCTGAATCATTAGACAACACGACCACAAAATCTCATTACGATATCATGGGGAATACTGGTAGAAGGTAGAATATTAAGCGAACATTCGAAAGAAATAGACACCAATCAATAATATATACACTGAGAAAAAAAAACCAGTAAAAATAAAAAAATATACATATAAAATCAAAAAAATATACATATATTTTTTAATCGAGAAGTCTCGTTTTTAAAATCAAAAGGATAATCTTTTTATTTTTAAAATAAATTTTTTCGCCAAATTTGTTTATAAAAATAAAAAAATTGTTTTTATTTTCAAAAATACTTTCCTTACTTATGTCAAGTAATTTTCTTAAATTTTAAGAGATTGTTTTTTAAGAATAAAAAACTATTGGGAAGTTTTAAAAGATTTATTTTAATTTTTAAATAATTATTTTTTAACAAATGTCACAATATTTTTAAATCAATGTTTGCGACTGTTCAAGCTAGCAAACCCAAAGGGTCATCTACTCATAAGAACATAACATATCTACCACGTAAATTAGAAAATTACCTCCTCCTCCCCAATTTTTAACCCCCAGGGCCATTGTGTAAAAATACAACCCTTAAAAAATATAATGAGATCCTCCTCAAGTTCTTTCTTGGCAGCTTGATTTCATTTCGTACTGATAAAAAGTTGTTCTATTCAGTCAGTACTCAATTCAAACCTTCATACCTTTAGTATAACACAAGAACATATCGATTTGGCGAATTATATAAATAGCCAAAAAAACTTAAAAAAAAAATAAAATATAGACGAATTGAAAAATAATACAACGGGATTTCTGGCAAAACAATAACTATAAACATTTTCGTAAGTTGTCATTATTATCAAAAAAATTGTTTTTAAATGCTAAAACACTTCTTTTGAAATAAATTATTAAGTATAAATAAATAAACTTTTTAAATTTAAAAAGTATTTTATAAATCATTTTACAAAATATGTTTTTAAAATAAAAAAGCTTTTTATTAGTTTGCAGAAATTTCATTTAATTTCAAAAAAATACTTTTGAAATTCAAAAAAATTTATAACTTTGAGAAATTAAAAACTTCGTTTTTTAATTTTACAAACCAAAATTTTTCTCAGTGTAGGTACTTCCAAAAGAAAACCAAATTTCAGAAATGTTTCAGATTTTCACCTCAAAAAATATATGTGTACTACGAAATGGAACAAGCACCTAGCACCTGCAATTATTTCAAAAATACGTGTACTTTGTATGCTTTGTTGCACGCTCTAGCTGTCGCGGTTGAATCTTTTGAGCCAAGTCGGTTAATTAATCATCATAGTGAGAATGGATTCACAACAATTAGTTCATTGTATTTTGCAGAACAACGCCAAAAGGCATGCAAAATTAGAAAACAAGTTCTAATAAATATTTTTGAAGGCACATCAGATTGCACATGCAATGTAGCTTACCCGATTCTTGAAATTTTTCCTGGTGCTTCTCAAGAACTTCATTGTCCAAATTGCAAACATTCCTGTTCTAGTAAGAGAGGATTTATATTTGTAAACATGTGCAAGCTAAATGACCTCAGATTTTCCAATTTAAGCCAATGTATTGATTTAATTACTATTGAAAAATTTGCTAAAAATGTTCAAATACTATGACAGAAACAACACGTACATATCTAGATATAATAAGCAAATAAGCATTTACACTGAAAATGCTTTACCAGTTGTAAATCAAATCGACATTATCTATGATAGAGCCAATATTATGTTTTAGCGGCGTGTAAAGTCGATCGTTAGCTACTCTGCATGACGCGGGGGGAACTATATAAGTTACTGTTTCAGAAATGGTAAATGGCTCAAATATGACGATTTAGATGCCTATGTAGTAACGGTCAGAAAGAGTGAAACACAGAATGTAACAAACCACATGATAATATACGCCAAATCAGGTTAAAAGCATGATCAAATAAAACGTTAGTTCAATTAAAATAGAAGAGCGTTCAAGTGAAAATTTCTGATGATTTCTAATTTATCCGTTTTTGATAAGTTACAAGTATCAGGTAATTCACTCATCGTAAGTCGAGTGAATTTTTTAGTATATTTTAATTTATCGGTTTTTGATCAATTAAAATAAAACAACGTTCACCACTGGACATTTCCGAACGTATTCCGACATTTCTGAGTTTGGAGCTACAAAACTCCAAATTTACTAAAGTTCATAATACGCAAGTGGTAGAATGATTCAATAAATTATTTCTACCAGTATTCCCCATGATATCGTAATGAGAATTTGTGGTCGTGTTGTCTAATGATTCAGAAGCCTGAAAGCACTACTCATTTGGCTTATTGTATTTTGAGATCGGCGCCACTATATATCAAATTAACAGAAGTTTGGCTTAATTTGCATCTGATAGAATAAGGAAATATATGGGCCCCCTTGTTATTTAATTGGTAGTTGAACGGTTATTTATCCTAACTAATTACATAGTATATTTATACTAGAACTATTTCGCACAGATATTTATGGGATCGGCATAAGAAATGTTTAAAATGTATGATTGTGACATTAAAGCAATTTTTAATTGTATAGAAGATTTTATTTTTAAATGTGTGAAATATGAATATCAGTAATATCTACGAGGATTTTATAAATACTTTATACTTTTTTAATTTTACAATTTAATTTTATTCTTATGTATTTAATGAAATGTTGTTTAATGTTGTAATTTCTTTCGATTTTTTTTTATAGCTAAGACACGAATACAAAAAGCCTTTTCGGGCTGAAAAGACTTCTTGCTAAGTTATCATACGTGAGAAAGCATTGGTTATTAATAATTACATTTAGGTGAATTTTTAAAATATTTGAATCAATTTTTTTAGTGTTGTACTATTTTGGAAGGAGTTCTCGTAGTTCGCAATCACAAAACAAAGGGTTTTATTAAGAAATTGAATATCATCAAATTTAATATGTCAGGGCAGTATAATTTTCTGAGAGGCCAAGATTAGGACTCACAACCTTCCAAACCATTTAAAAATCTAATGTGAACTCCAATCAAGTTCCTAAGAAAATCTAAAATTTTCAGTATAACATAGGATATGCAAAACATTTATTTGATCACCTGAATCCCATCAGATTTTTAAATGATTTGAACATTTGACCTTTTAAAAATCATATGGAAATTTGTCATGGAAATTTGTCGCCCTCGTTAGCTTAGTAATTAGTGTGCTTGCTCTGTGACTCGGGGGTCCCGGGTTCGATTCCTGGTGGTAGCCAGTAAAAAAGTTGCGACTGGGTGTTTTTAACGTGTCATATGTTATTTATATATGTTCGTCCATTTTCAGATTTTCACATTTACAGCTATAGTAGTTACGGCTTTGTCCTTAATATTAAAAAAGAATTTGGTGATAAACATATTGATTAAATCACAAAATATTCAATTTCCTCCGAAAATCCGAAATTCTAAGTGAAGCTCCTAGGTTACAAAATAATTTATTTAACCATCCCATTAGCTTTACATATTGTTTGAACATTTGGTAGCCCTAACCTAGACCTATCAGAAAATCGGACAGAACCTGGTGATAAATATATTAAATCTCCAGATATTAAATTTCTTAAGAAAATCCACAATTCATAGTGATGCTTAGGTTAGTAAAGTATTTATTTGACCATGGGAATCCCATAACTAAGACCCAAACTAACACCTCTCAGAAAATCATAATAGAACTTGGTGGTAAACTTATTAAATCTTAAATTATTTAATTTCTTAAGAAAACCTTAAATCCTTTGAACCATAAAAATTTCGCAATAAATTGTTCGTATATAGAGTCATTTTTAAATTCAGCTTGAGATTCGAAATTTTATTTTCTTTATCTTCACTACTCAAGTTATTAAAAGGGAATGAGTACAAAGGGGCCAATTTCAAAAGGTCGAATGTCGAAGGGCCGAATGTCGCAGGGACGAATGTCGAAGCGGCGAAT
Source organism: Nephrotoma appendiculata (assembly GCA_947310385.1). Taxonomy (NCBI): domain Eukaryota; kingdom Metazoa; phylum Arthropoda; class Insecta; order Diptera; family Tipulidae; genus Nephrotoma; species Nephrotoma appendiculata. The sequence goes on from OX371225.1 coordinate 86,685,663, forward strand.
GTCGAAGGGCCGAATGTATCAAGGGGCCGAATTCCGAAGGGCCGAATGGGTCGAAGGGCCGAATTTTTTTTTGTTTTTAGAAATATAATTTTTTAAATTTGTTGTATTATGGAATATTTTGTAGTTTTTTTTTTTATTAAGCATAACTGAATTTCCTATGAATTTATGTATTTTACTATTTTTCATCTTTCAATATTCATGAAATTCCACGTATCCAGTCAGCGATACGTTTTGGTGAAGGCAAGTTTTGTCATGCACTACCTGAGTCATTTCGTCAAAAATAAAATAAATAATTAAATTAAATAAAAAAATTAACAAAATATATTTCTAATACCAAAAACAAAAATAAACAAAAAAAAATCGGTTCTTCGACCCATTTGGCTCTTTGACTCATTCGGCCTTTCGACACATTCGGCCCTTTGACACATTCGGCCCTTCGACACTTTTGACCCTTTGAAATTCGGCCAAAAAAAATATTTTGATTACAATTTAATTTTTTGTGGTAGTTTTTACAATTCCAAGTTCTATCGGGCTTAAAAAACATCGTTTAGAAGGAATTGGATAAATATTATTATTGTAAAGAAGATTAATTAAAGTTAGAAGTCAATTTCTTTTTTGCTCTTCTCTTTTTTTATTTATTATCCATGCCATCCGTTCTGGGCCAAATCCCTCCCAACTCTTTTACGGTTTGCTTTTTCTGCCCTTAATGTTATGCCAATTCGAGGACTTACACGTACGGTTATAGGTCCTATTTTATCACCATCTGCACATTACATAGCTTCATGCCAGCTTGCACTGGTATGGAATATGGGTCGGCCTATGAGTTTTGCACTCCGACAGGGGATCATAGATATGTTCCATTTCATTATAGATCGTAATCTGTTAATGAAAATTCCCTTGGCATCCTGCCCCTATCGGGATTCAAACCAAGTACCTCCCGATCCAAACGCCAAAGCATTAACCACTGTGGCTTTTTGGTCGGGTAAATTTCTTAATGCTTTCAATGTGATATTTTCTGTTTTACTCCGCTAATAGGATTAATCCGGGATAACTGCGAATTAATTAACAAACCAAGATATCGGACAAAGGCGACACTTTTAATTGATTCTTTTTGAAAATTAATGTCATTAAATATTAATGGAGGTTATATACTTTAAATAAAATAAAGCTAGATTTGAAAACATTTAACGCCAATTTAATATGTATTTTCAAACCGCTAGTTATGATCTAGTTAATTATGATCATATCACTTACTATGCCAGGTCGAAGCCGCTCGAATGATGTAGAACTATATAACAGAGCAGCATCGTCCGCAAAAATTTGAATCTTACTTTTTATGTTTAAGTTGAAAATGTCATTTACATAAATCAAAAACTACGTAAGCCCTAGAATGGACCTTTGTGGAACGCCACCTTATACACGTTAAGAGCAGAAGATTCATATTTTCCGACCCGAACAGTTTCTTTCCTATCAGTTAGGTAGCTGCAGAACAATTCCAGTGCATGACCGGAATACTAATATTAATTAGCTTGTCTTTTAATATCGAATGATCCATGCGAGCAAACGCTTTCCTAAAATGATTAAAAGGGAATTCCAATTTGTTATGGTAAATATCTTATATGATAATTTAAATTTATAGGATCATTACTATGCAGGATTAGTATTTAAAAAATAAAATTCATTATAAGTTAGAATAACCAAAATTCGAATTCAATGAAGAAAAAAGAAGCCCAAAGCAGGTTCAAATATGGTTGAAAACCCACTAAAATATAAATAGTCAATTAAAAAAGGCTGAGACTTCCTGAATCTTGACGATTTCCACAATCACTTTAGAAGCTAGACCGACCCTAAACATACATATATTACGGCAAAGCGCGAAATCGGTAAATGCCCGAATAAAAATTGGAAAAAACTGTTTTGATGCTGCGAAATCTATGAAATTAGAGTTCTATATTCTCGAAATGGTTCACCCTTCAGCCCAAGGAGTATTTTTTAAGGTATTATTGTAAATTTTAATTTTAAATAGTAGGGTTCAGTTGTGTCACTCAAGAAGCTTAGTCTGGGGAATAAATAAACTTACGGGGATGAAGAGAAGGTCAACAAATATTTCGTATCCATTCGACCTCTAGACAACCGGTTTTTAATCGTATTCAAACTGGACTTTTCCACAACCGAAATTCATACTCGTATATTAAAAATTTACTTAAAAAATGGATGTCTGGATAATCGTTGTGAAATAAATTAATTTTATACAAATTTGCTCTTTCTCAGATCAGAACCACACTTCCATACGCACTTCCATACGTAGTTAGATGTAGTTAGATATGTAGTTAGATGTTTTGCATTGCAAAATGAGGCTACCGTATTTAAAGTGATTTTAATGAGAAATTTTATTTTCTTCATATTTAAGTGAATTTTAATTAAGAGTGGTGGTGAACCAAATTTTACCTATTCGATTGGTACGTTTCCCAAACATTTCAAAATTTCCTTTATCGGGCAGTACGAATTCAAGCAGTTTTCGTACGTACATGAACAAACGTCATCCATTTAACAAACCAAAATCAAAACAGACAAACCGTACAACAAAATATTAGAAATTTCACCCAGATTAAATATCTCTCTACCTCCACCACAAAAATTAAAATTTTTTGTACGTTCGTATACAGAAATACCTTTTTCATTTTCGTAACGTATACAAAAAATAGAGTGCCAGACCTTTCCATCAAACGAGACTATATGTGATACCTACGAGTTTAATTTACTCAAATTAAAAGTTTTAAGTGAGAATATCAAGAAGATTCTGAAGAATATCCTGATACCTTCAAGTATAATTTGCAATATTTGCAATGAGTTTGCAAATTTTTTCAGTCGAGCTGTCTTTAACAATGATTTTGAACTAGACATGGGCTGCTTCAAGTATTTCTATAATCATGCTGAAACAATTCTAATTTCCGTAAAAAGCGATCTAGGCACTGTGCTCCACAAGCCACTCATGGTCCTAAATCATATCTGTAACTATAGGTCAATTGCAAAACCATCTTGTATTACAGAGCCACTTCAAAGTATTGAGCCATACCAACTGTATTTCCGTATCCGCAACCGCTAATATAACTCATTGAATTTACATCATATTTCTTGAAAATCTTTAAGGAAGGAAATGTGATTAAAGTCATCACCGCCGACTTCAGCAAGGCATTTAACAGCTTTCCCATAAAATTGTTTTATTTAAACAAAGAGCCCTAAGATTTTCAGCTCAATTTCTGTTCTGAGTGAGCTTATAGTTGGAGAGGCGAAGGTGTGGTTTTCAGGTCAACTATACGACCTTATAAATCTACATCGAGAGTACCTCAGTGGAGTTATTTGGGGTCAATATTTTATATATTTTCGTCCAGTTTTCTATATTCACCGACGATATTAATAATTGTCGAAATTGCCCACTTCCATTGATACCGGTGATCTACATGACAACCTAAGTTGGAGTTGAATTGCGAGCAAACACAACCCTTCACGTACTCTGATAAACGCGAACCGTTACCCCATTTTATACGATCTTCATTCGACCCTTTAACGAGTCCGCTGATAAGTCTGGTCCCCATATCACTTAGTCCACATAAAGAGAACTTCGGAAGTGCAACGTAGATTCCTCGATTTTGCTCTACGAATTTTGTCGTGTACCAAATTTACAACTTGCCTCCTGAAGTCCTGACATCCATATCGTTAAAAACTAAACTGCTTATAACTGCTTAGTTATAGAGTCGACCTGTTTCAGATATTGGTTTTGTTCACCTATTACTATCTGATGGTATTAAATTGCATTTTATACTTGAAAAGATTAATATAAATGTAAATTCTAGTGCCTCGCGGCATATGGTGCCCGCTTTTAAAATCACATATACATCATAGAACTAATTATGGTCAAAAGAAGTGTATTAGTAGAATGCTGCGTGACGTTAATGAAAAGTTCCTAACTTTTGACTTCAATATTCTATTTATTTATTTATTTATTTATTTATTTAAAGAAATCTATTTTGTAATATACATGTATGATTTCAGATTATTTACAGTTATAGTTAAAATTATATTAAAACAACAAAAAACTTTAAAACAGAATAAAAAAAAAAAAATATAAACCAAATTTTGGTTTAAACAATTAAAAATTTAGAAAAAAGTCTTTAAGGATATTTTTAAAGTTGTCCTTTGATAAGTTGAAGTCAAATACATCGTCAATTAAGTTAAAAGATTTAGACATCCTATTAATTGGGTTGTTTTCTCCATAGTTGGTGGAATGGTGTTCAAGTGCTAAAAATGTATGGTTTCTAAATGTTCTGTATGGCACGTGAATTGATATGTTTTCCAAGATGTAAGCTGAATCTACGTGACCAAGCAAAACGTTACCAATAAAAGCTGCTCCCAAGAGAAGTCGTCTATTTTCAAGCGTGCATATTTTGTAATCTGTGCATCTTGTTGTGTATGGAGGTAAGCGAGCCACATTTTCATGGAATGGTAAGTTGTGGTCGTAATCCCAGTCACTTTTCTTTAACAAAAAAATCAGGAACTTCTTTTGAATGCTTTCAATTCTTTTTATGTGTACAGCATAGTATGGATTCCAGACCGTTACAGCGTATTCCAGTTGAGATCGAACATAAGCGAAATAGAGTGAACATAAGGTTTGGATATCCTTAAATTCACCTGTCCATCTTTTAACAAATCCGAACATGGCATTCGCTTTCGCAATACAATTTTCAATATGCCTATTGAAACTGGCATTTTCGACAAATGTAACACCTAAGTCTATAACCTCATTGACTCTTTGCAGTACTTCGTTGTTGACTTTGTATGAAGTAATTATTGGATTTCGTTTACGATGGAAAGACATGATTTTGCATTTCTTAATATTTAAGTATAGTGAGTTCCGATCACACCACTCACTTAATCTATCTAAGTCTTCTTGAAGTTTCTCCGTATCTAACAATCCATTAATAGTACGAAAAATTTTCACATCATCTGCAAATATGAGCACGTCTGAGTTTTTGATTATCTCGGTTATTCGGTCTATGAAAACAATAAAAATCCAAGGCCCGAGGCGTGATCCTTGGGGAACACCAGATGTAACTTTAATACAGTTTGATTTTTCATTTCCCATTATCACAAATTGGCACCGGTTTGATAGATATGATTTAAACTAATTTATGTAATCGAGAGAAAACCCAAAATTGAATAAACTCTGGAGTGCTTTATGATGACAGATAGAATCAAATGCTTTACTAAAATCCGTGTACGCTACATCAACTTGACGGTGTTTTTCTATCTCGTTAATTAGTTTACTGGTGAATTCAACCAGATTAGTCGATGTGGATCGGCCAGGCATAAACCCATGCTGGTTTATTGATATATGACGTGCAATTGTGGATTTAAAGCTGTTGCATACGTAAGTTTTGAATTGAAAACATTATTTGCTATATACTTAACCAGAAAGTTATTTAGTCTAAGTCATTTTTACCTTATTTTCTTCTAATATTCGTATTATTAATTACACTTTTACTTTTCTTAAATTTGTTTGAACCATGCAGACCTACGGCCCGTTTTCCATGCGACAGGGTATCACGCTTTTAAACAACTTCTACCTAATTTTACTTATAAATCCTACTTGTTTCTCATTATTTCTCTATAATTTAATTCGTTTTTCGAAATCTTAAGCTTTTGGCCATTTTTTCCAATATCAATTTACCAATTTTTTCATTGATATGGTGTCTCTAGGCGTGTGTCAGGGAAGGATAATTGATGGTTGGAAATTACTATTATTTCTCTTTTTAATGGAAGAAGGTCCTCCCATTGCATTATGGACCCTTTTAACTCACTTACATGGCAGATGCGGCGGCGTTGGATTCTGCACTCCAATCATATCCTTTCCCCATTAATTTCACTGATTGTAATCGAACGAAGAAAACTCTCTTCTCCTCCTATGGTGGGATACAAACTCAGTACCAAGTCTAAAGGCGGATTCATTGTTGTAGTTCGTTGTGTTCGTTCCGTTCGTTGTGTTCGGTATTTTACTATACATCATGTATATATACTATACTATTATACTATATATCATGTCGTCTCTTTCTTGCCATGTTCCTTCGATAAAATAGTTGAAGATAGATCAACTTGATGAAAAAAATACCGAAGAAATAAAACGTCATTTGCGACAAATCCTATTGGTTTACAAAAAAGCATAACAAACGGAACGAACGGAATGAACACAACGAGCTACAACAATGAATCCGCCTTAAGTCTCTCAGCTTTATCCACTACACCATGTGTAATACGATTCGATAAATATCTATATAAATATTTCCATTTGCAGGAATAATACTAGTAAGATGTAAAAGCATTAAATTTTTGAGCCATTTAATATTTAGTTCCACCAATCGCGTTCCAATAAAGCATCAAAAATAAAACGAGTGTTAATTTTGAGCCAGAAAATTGTACGACACGATCTTGTCTCTTGGCTTATCTATGGCTTATTCCTGAAAAGATGTTTTTTTCAAAAAAATAACTCATATAGAGGGTTTTAGACGGCCATATGTTGTCGTTGAAAAATGACTAAAAAATTTAGCTTTGTAAATAATCTTATTTTTAAAATTAATTTCCCTTAAATTCCTAACGGATACTGATATTTCAATTTATTCTACGTTATGGCACTAACTCTCAACCTATTATAACTTTCTACTCAAAATCCTGCAATAGTTTATGAAAATATTCAGACAATCCTCTCTTTTAAGGCCAAAAACGTCAATTAGACTGCTCAAACTGTCCAACACCTTTTCAAATTGCCTTTAGGCAATTTACGAAGGATTCTGATGACCAAAACTTTTAACTTGGCCTTTTAACCACATTTTTTTGATTTTTTGACCAAGTTAATTTTAAAACTAAATTTTCGATGAAGTTTTGTTACAGAAATAATATCCAGTTTCGAATCTGAATCGATTCAGTTGCCATGGCCTGATGATATGATAGAATTTGTTCATGATCTTATCAGATCAAAACTAGATATTACTTCTGTTACTAATATATTACGTGTTATCTGAAAACACATGCCAATCACCCAAAAGTCCTGATAAACTGGCTCAGATTGGCCAATACAATTGATTTTTCACCTGACGAAACCACTTTGTGTTTGGTTTCTCAGACTCGATAATCTAGATGTTTTCGTATTTCCAATAATAATAAATTTGGGAAGCAAATTTCAACTTGAATCCACTTTCGATCATGTAAAACATCATTTTAACTTACATAGCACTAAATATGAACTGCGGTAAAATTGCAACACGTACGTTGTAAAATCAGATTAGCATCAAATATTATTGTAAAAATGTAACAACAAATGCGTAATAAAATTTTGAAGCAAATTGTCACTGAATTTAATTTCACAACCGTCCGTACGTTTTTGTGGCTACCTAAGCCGGTAGCCCCTAAAATTCTTCACGAAATCCTCTTTATTTTAAATAATTCATAATTTGAGGAATTTTATCAAATTTCTTTCTTTTCCGCTTAATAAATAAATTTTTTAAGGTTATTCGATACTTTTTCTGGTTGCATCATTATTAAAATTGAAGTAATGGTAACATGTTATCGTAAACAGTTTCCGTAACCATTTCCATAATTATTTTTAACAGTATGTTCTAGTTTTTTTGGAATTTTAACGATTTAAATTTTCATATTTTCGGGATTTTTATTTTCGCTATTTTTGTCTGATTTTTTAACTCGGTAATTCTCTTTTTATTACAGTGAGTTCGGGTTTTTATAAACTTAAATTTAAATAATAACTTCACAGTTCTTCTAATAATATCTGCAATTCTAATAAAATACTGTAGACAATTGCATTCAACACAGAAAAACTAAAAAAAAAAATTAAAATTCTATTTTCTTTTCAACTAGCGAATACATGTCGTTGCAAAAATTTGAGTTACTTATCTATCTGTACATTTCCCATTTTACTTGGCTGGTTTTTCATCACTCACCTAGAAATAAACAAAAAATAATTAAAATACCTCAATAAAAGTTGTACTATTACTTATTTGTAAGATTAACAAAAGAAGAAATTTACATAGAAAATTGAATTTTTTTTATGGTTGTAAAATATACAACTAAATGTTATAAATGTTTTGTGTTGCTAAGATGGCCAATACCTCTTAACCAAACTAAAACATAATTATGCACGATTTACATGTTCCAATTTTTTTTCCCAGCAAATTTTTTACTGAAAAATAGAGCTGCACGCAAATAACAAAAAGCTACTAGTTAAAAAGAGTCAACCATATGTAAACAACATTTGCTCAAATTGAAAAGAAAAATGTCCAATTTCATTTTACTGGAATTTGTTTCATGCTCCTCTCGCAAAAGAAAATCGTAATATACTTGACCCTTCATTTTTTACTGGAAAATAAAATTGGAACATGTAAACCGTGCATTATCTAACCAAGCGCATCTGCTCCGCAGCTACTGTGCGTATTCTACCGTAGCATTTTTTGTCAAAAATATCTGTGTTTTTATTGAACTTAATTTTACGCTGCACACAGAATTGTCTTAACCCTCGTCAGGCACCATAGGTACAATTATGCCTTTTCCGTTTTTAAATACTAATAAGTCTTCTTGAAGAAACCGGAGAGGGTTCAAGCTTTGTGGGATCTTTATATTTTAATAATGTTGAAATTCTAAATATTATCTTTTTATCTTAAAAAAATTATTTCTACAGTGACGACTTCCATATATGAAAGTACAATTGTACGTCTGCCTCCTTTTAGCTTCTAAAACTATGCCGCTAGACGAGGGTTAAAAGTTGGTTGTGTACACTCGGTTTGTCATATTAACTTCTATCTGTAGAACCAAATTATTGAAATCCTGACAAAAAAATGACCTAGATCAAACATCATTTTTCTCGATCAAATCAAACGATCACCTCGATCGTCCAATCAAAAAAAAAAGTCATCAGGTCATATCGATCTCTGGATGTCTGAATATTTGTACCGATAATATCTCGAGAATGGTTTGTAAGTTTTCAATTTATTCTCTATTAGAACCTGTAAATCAAGGGTATTTGCCATTTGAAATAACACATAAAAGCCACGCATTCGCGTAATATGTCTTTACAGTCTCTTTATTATTCCTGTAATATTGTATATCATTTGAAAGATAACAATTACCAATACCACTAAGTTCCTACATGTACCGTTCTAGTGCTACTGATTGTTGAAAAATGTGAATGTGAATACCACTGAAAGATTTTTAATTTTTTTTTTTAATAGTTAGCTGCAGCATCTTCATGCAGAAGAATTAATGCTTTAGCTCAAAAATTACCGATTAATTTTACTTTGATGACAAACAATAAATTTATTATAGATCATACCAGCCCTATATTATTGTCAAGATCTTGAATAATGTCATATTTCACCGAAGCGCTTTAACCTATTGCGCAATATCAGTTAGTTAGAAGAAATGTGTGCCCATCCACTCAAAGAATTTCCAAATGAACTCCTCCTAAATGGCAGGACCGATTTTAATGAAATTTTATGAGTGGGTTCCTGGATGGTTTAGAATCACAATTGGACCCGGTAGGTGACACTGCAATCGGGTTCCAGGAATTTCTTTATTTTCGAAATTTTATTATTTTATTTTTTTTTTTAGATTTTTCGCACATCCGAACATATAACCACAAAATTTCACCACCCCCACCACCCCTAAAAAGTTAAAATATAAATTCTTTCTTTTCGAAATGTTAAAATAACAAAGTCAAATTCGCTCGTAGACGTGCGCTGTACGTCATTTTCAGTATAGAAAAAATTACCAGTGACGTACATTGCACGTCAAAATAGTACAAGAGGTTAATACTCAAAACTACAGCTAAGGCGTTGGAGGCAAATACATTTTCTTAAATAAAGTGTAATCACGAAGAATGTACTTTAAAATATTTGAGTAAAATCTAAACAAAATTTTACCAGTATTTTACCGGCGATAGTGGCAAATTACACGATCGTTGTAGAATATGTATGTCACATTATTGTTATCATCTTGAACAATACTAAAAAACACATCGCACTTCCTTTATTCATAAATTGGTTTTAATTCAAAAAGTCACTTGTAACAAAAAATATAACAGAAAAAAATATCGTAATGAATATTTAAAAAAATTGGGGTCCTTTGATTTGTTTTGATGATCGAATAAAATACATTATTCCACTCACCAAATATTTTTTCTTAAACTGAAACATTCCTTCGTAAAATTTAATCTAGTAGCTTGGTTTTCCGAAAAAACTATTTTTTTATAGAATATCATTTTCACTAATATATGCTCTTATAGCTCCCAGTCGGGAAATCATTACGAAAAATAACAAATTTTCGATTGTTCCGTATTTCACGTGATTTTCCTATATTTATATGGGTTAATCCAAAACTTTGATTACCTCGTGCGGTCTCTTATACGTGTATCACTTTTACTTTGTATTGCATGCAGTGTTGTACCGTGTTGCCTACTGCTTGTAGATAATTAATTTTCTACACGTGTAAAGAATGTAAGTAGACAACTTTAAAAATGACGTCGACAATGTAGAAGAGGACTCCTATGTATGTGTTACTATATGCTCGGAAAACGGTATTATAATAAAAAGTGGGTATTTCTAGCATATAATTTAGCTGCCTTGGTACAATTTTAGAAATATACCCAAAAAGTTAAAACCTATGCTAAAAAGTAGAACTACCCACACAGTTAAATTTTTAAACCAACTATAGAGCTAGGATACGGATTATTAACAGCTACCACACAGCACCAATTTAATTTCGGTAAAACCATTCAAATACCCTAATATTTTTATGAAGCTCATAAATACAACGGGCAAACATATTCGACACTACACACAACCACTTTGCGTGGCCGCCATACCTGTATGCCACAATTTTGCTTAAGAAATAGATATTAATCTTAGGTAATGAAGGTTGATACAGTATCCTTTACAAAAATGAACATAACAGACGGCGTTGCCTAGAAAATTACTTTCAAAGCTTCGAATTTAGCCTCGTACAACTCCGATACCTAACCACATTTTATTTGGTCTCTAGAATTGAAACTTGCTGCAATTTAATTTCAGCAATTGATGCTGAAAATTCTTTGAAGATGTTCTAATTTTCCGGGTTCCTTCACTGATTACTCGAAGTAGATTACATCGACAACGGTGCAGTACATGTATTAAACCAGGCGTTAAACACCTGGGATTAAAGTTAAGGAAACTACCAGTGTATGCTTATTTAACGATATGCAAATCACGCGATTAGTAGCTTGCACGGCGTTTGCAAGGTGAAAGATATACGAGGAATAATTAATGAACCAAATTCAACAAATACGCGAAAACTTATGTCGAATCTTTCTCACACAAAAACTGGCTCTCAGATCAAAAAATTTAATGCCATTGCAATAAATTTTGGGGATACTTGATGAAAACTTATTGTTCTAACAGTGATTTTTTCTGAGATCAAAATTTTGCTTGAATTGAATTATATTAATCCAGTTATTTATATATACTAGCATTTAATAATCATTAAATTTATGTAAAATAATAAATCGATGTGAGTTTTCAAAAAATTTTAATTTGCGAGAGGGAAATGGAATCGCTATAGGTTGTCCCAATATTAGAAACATCGGTCAACCAAGTGCCAAGTATAAATGTGAGTTGGATATTATGATCAGTAAAATAAACTTATATTCTTAGACATTGCACGTTAAAATCATTAGTTAGTGGTCCTCAATATTAATTTCAGAGGGCAGAATCTAATTTTTGTATTATTTGTGTGTATTATTTTTTTGTGTATTATTTTCCCTGTGAAAAAATGATTAGCTAATATCAAAATGCCGCACATTCTCTACTTAATTTTAACGCAAAAATTGTAAATTAATATTTTTATTTGAAATGCCGAAAGTAAGCAATTGAGGAACCTTGAGGAATTCACTTGAAATTGGCAAATATTGCAAATTTCCAGTAAGAAAATTAATCTCTAAATGACTCCGGAAAACATGCTCTTATGATCATCGTTAATTTTGAAATTAGACCAGTCTTAACAGTTGTACATTATACAAAATAAATCGAAAAACTTTTCTTACCACCCCTTACTTAAAACTTTTAGTTACCATTGCATCAACACGGAAAATTTACATAAAAGGAAAATCGAAAAATTCTCATTAAATAATTTTCCACAAAACTACTCAACATAAATCTTCTGACTCTTCATTGATTTTGTTAAACTTGGTTTTCAAAAATACATCTTATTTTTTGACATTCGCCAAAACCTTTTCACCTTTTCACTGATATGAGGTACATATTAATTCTATGCCAAAAAAGAATTTGCCACTCATGCCAAAACGCTGAATTTATTTCTCGAATTGCTGATAAAAATTTTCCATTGTCCAAAATCTTAAAAATCTTTTCATTTGCAATCAGCGTCTTATAGATATTTGTAGTATTAACATACTTCAGGTAATTTGTCATTCATCAAGACTTTTTCATTGACATGTCACACTTATATATTCTATAATAAATCAATTATAAGTTCTAAGGGCAGAAACAGTGGATTTATCATCTAAAGGGATAATAAAATTTACATGATTTTAAAGGAATAAGAACAATTAAAACTGCTTTCAGCGCTACAACGGTAGTTTTGAATACAAAGGTGTTTCGGAAAAAATTACAGCATTCTTCAAGACCTTTCCAATGATATACGATACCTATATTATATGTTAACGAAATAATTAGGTACCAGCTCCAACACGGTGAACTTATGAACGGTGAACTTATGAAAGAGCTGATTACATAATCGTTGGTTTATCAAAGACCTTTTAAATGATATGCCACATAATTATATAGGAAGAATAGAAGTTGTAACCATTCCCAGTGCCATCACGCTGGTGTTTATTATTTAGGGTTTCTATTATTGGCATAGTTCAAGACCTTTTGAACGATATACGATATATATATATATATATATATATATATATATATATATATATATATATATATATATATATATATATATATATATATTTATAATAAACGAGAAATTGTGTACTGATCCAAGATCTTTCAAACGATATACATATGACGAGTATATGTATAAGAAAAATGTAAAACAATGTCTTGGTATCAGGTGATTTAAAATAGGGTAGAGATAGAGATCCCAGAAGCATTTCATTCAATTTACCGAATTAAAACTAAAAGAAGATTTGTTATTGAGAAAGCATCGGTACAGACATCCGTTCAGACGAAACGACAGACATTTTTCTTTTTAATTCTTTGATCAAGGACATTCGAACGTCGAGAATTTTGGTTTTGGACCAGGTCACTTTTCTTCATTTTGATCAGGATTTATATAACTTGGTCTTACAGACCGAAGGTTAAACAACAAAAAAGTAATATACATTGTCTACAAATATTCTACATACTCGTACTCTGTATCAAATCCGGTTCTTAACACTAGACTCGCGAACATCACTGTAAGCCCGAAACCCTACAACAACAATTATCCTACTTTATACAACTTACAATTTTTAAAAGTAGTTGGATTAAATCCAGAAAAAAAATTCTCAATAATCCACAAGCACGGAAAATAAATTCAACAATTATCTGTCAATGAACTCCATGCCATCCACAATCATCCTAATTTACACAATTAATTTCAACTTATGCACCACTAATTAACTTTTATTTTTAATCGATCGCGTATCATGTCTTCAATATGCCGTCCCTGTTTGTTTATATGTCGCGGATAACAGTTTAGGTGCCATAAAAACATTTGCCAAAGTTCTGCTTCAGACTAAACTGTTATAAAACTACTAGTTACAACTATCACTATACTTAAACAAATATGACACTAAGTCTAGCCGTAGTAACTAATTGCCGTTTGCTTCCTCCGATGTAAAATGCTCGGAAAATAACCCTGCTGACTGGGAAAAAACCGAAATATATGCTTCGACAACATTCAGCGGTTCAATGGGACAAAATTGTTGAGGGCTGATGGCTTTTCAATAATTATTTTAAAAATGGTTTCTCTACCACTATGATTCATTTCTATAAGGGTGTAAATAATGGCAAGCGTTTTCTATGAGGATGCAATACAACTCTTTCCAATGATATTTACTCTATTCTGTTTCATATCAAAAGGACGGTTAACACGTACACGCATAACAAACATTTTGAGTAGCACCAGTTATATACAGATGGACCTAAGTACAGAGAGTCAAAGACCAGAAAAAATAAAGTTGTAATATTCTTCAAGTTTTAAAAAAAACTTGAAATAAAATGTTCGTTTTGCCACTGTATTTTGATAAAAGAGATTTATGCCAATAGGAACTTTTTTCGAATGAAATTAAAATCCTAAATAAGAGACAAACTTAATTCCATTGAATTAATAGAATTTACTCGCATCAAAAATTGACCTGGTTGTGGCCAAATGTCAAAATGTTTTAGCCAATCCTCAGGTAATGATTACTTAACGAAATTTGATGAAAACGGTATAATTTTCTTGAGTGCTACCTGTTTTTTTTTAATTTTCATTATTTATTTACCGTTTAATTATAAGTAATCAAACCATGTACTAAGTAACCAATCCTGACCAAACGATGACCAAACAATTTCAAAACGTCTTTCCTATGAGAACCTTTGAAAGAGATACTAAAAAGGGCTAAACCGTTCCCCCTCCCCCCCCCCCCCTGTTTCAATCAAATTTGCCGTTTTCCAGAAATACATCAGGAACTCACATTTAAATTTAAGTTTTATCATACAGACCGGCATTGGTCAAGAAATAAAACCTGAACCGAATGAAAAAGGGATCTATGCACACCCGGAGAATATTCTCTCGAGATTGGAACATTCTTTGGTATTTTAACTGATCTCAAATTATTATTGTCACTGTAGCAAATTTTGTAGGCGACAATTATGCGCAATCACCTTATTTGAAGAATTTGAAATTTAGTTCTGAGTTTATTAAGAAATAATGAGCTATAGCAATTTTAGCATTTTGAGATTTTTGTTTTGACTAGTTTTTTGACGATATTTTGCAAAAAAAAGTTTTTCAGTGGCTATCATTTTTTTCGTTTTAAAGTTTCGGTTTTATACGATCCTCAGAAATATGCTCCGTAATTAAAATCCTGAGTAAGTACTTATAGTTGGCATATTTTCGGCGAGTGAATTGTCGTTTTCGATAAATTGTCGTTTTCGGTCGTAGTGAATTGTTTTTCGATGAATTGTCAGTAAAAATGCAAAAATGCACGGCAGTATTACAATTTAAGCTGCTTCATCTATTTCTAAAACACAGATTAAAAAAAAATAAATTTTACGTGAGAACTTTTCAATAGAAATATTATTCAGTGTTATAGATGTATTTTACACCAATGCAAAACAGGCAAATTGGTAACTTACGACATCTTTACAAAAATACATACATTATGATAATATTACACTGTAACAAATTTTCATTTGTTTATCTACTGTTTTTCCTGCATATGCATTTATACGTAGTCGAATGCAGTTAACGTAAAATTTGTCAAATAAATCATGCAGATCGAATTGGAAAACACTTAAATATTTTTCTTTCCTTTCAAAAATAATTTTATTTTATTTATTTAACAATTTTTTATTATTCAATATTATTTATTGAAAATATTTTCGAATTTGACATATAAGAAGAAAAATACATAACTTGACCAATTTTCCTGTCAAATTGTGTTTTATGATAGTTTCGTTGTGTTTTGTTTTTTCTTTTTTAGTTTTAAGTTTTGCTTGACCAACATAACACACAATGGATGGTTTATAATGTAGATATGTATGTAGCTAGTTATTGTGTTGCAGCAAACTTTTTAAGTAAAGTTTCTTCTTCTTAGAATATATGCGAATATTTTATTTAGTTTTGCTTCAGTCATGAAATTATTATATAATTTATATCGTTATTTATATATAAAAAAAATTATTTATAATTCAAAATGTCAGCATCGAGGACATAAATTATAAATTTATTGTTTGAATTTTTTGCCTTATTTATTTATATTCAATAAAATTATTTTGTAGTCATGTACGAGCATACAGTAATTGATATCAGAGATGCTGCGCGATTTTAAAACATCACGTCATTTTATACCTACAAATAATAAATCACCACCAACAATATCTCATCTGTCAATCAAAAATTGTTAAAAATTCGTTTGAATTTACACATATCACACATCATCTCCTAACAAATATCAATAATGAATTTTTTTCTAATTGAATCCCAAATTAATGTCAATATATGCGAGAATTTAGAATATAGGTATACAATACACACTTAACCCTATCGGTTGATCTCTCCATCTTTACAGTTCTTAATTTACCATAAAATCCAGACGTCAAAATATTAAATTGTGGTTATTGTATTTTATGTATCCACAATTCTATACGATAGATGGAAGAGATAATTGGAATTAGTATTGATTTCCATTGCTTAAAGATTAATGATTTACGAATAGAACGGTGACATATAAGGTGGAAAATAACATTAGGTCATTGGTCAAATCGTTGAAATTCATTTAACATGATGCACAATTAGTACATGTACTAAATAAATTGTTTAGCATAACAATTTATATATCATGTCGCTTAATTAGGCAAAAAATTACAAACAGCGTACTTTGTACAAATCTCAAATTCATTAAGATTACTTTACCATTAATAATTTACCGCACGTTCATCTCATTAAAAATATAAAAATGCTAAATGATATGTGGTAACGATTTCGCACGATCCTAGAGTTATTTATATACATGTACCTCTATAGAAAACTCTATTTAACATATAAACATACAGTCGAATCTGATGTTGGTGTGCTTGCTCTCTGTACATATTTTAATGGATGCAATAATAATAAAACTACAGAAATTATTATTACATGTAGATCAAAAGTTCAATAAAATCATGAACGTTCGAGAAAGACATTCGAATTATGAAATGTGTGGAAAGGTTAAAGCAATGTAGTTATATAAATAAGTTACATTTTACAATGTGTAAATTACAGATACTCAATTTGCAAGTGATTCGGAATATGTACTAAAATTTTAGTACTTGTACTAAACGATAAATTTCGTGTTAGATAACGTATTGTTCAACTTAGAAAATTTTTTGTTGAACATTACTTATATTAAGAAATAATAAATTAATTTAGTTAAAAGTTTCATCAAATTATGTACTAATAATTTATATTATTATTATATTGTTGTTATAATATAAACTGCTTAGTAAGTATGTATTTCGAATGATTAATTTGGTAAACAAAAAATTGTTCGAAAAATTAAAAACAACCGTTAGGTAACTGAAATGCCAAAAATAAAAACAAAATATAATTGTAAATGTGTTCTGTAAAATTATGGTAATTTGAATAATTCACCTGTGCAAAGCTACCTCCAACTCTCTTTAGGAGATATTTGGTATTGATCTACATATAGATCACTGAGCTAATATGTGTTAAAATACCGTTCTACCGCTTGTATTACCGTATTCTTGGGCCGTGTTGATGCCATAAACCCGTTACAACATCGCTGTCGTGAGCTACCTGTGGATAGATACGGCGTAGCTTAGGTGCTATTATTTCTATCATTGTTAGACTATTAAAAAATAACGTCGTCAAAACTTTAGTTTCTTTCAGTAATGAGCAAAATTTTATGATTTCTTTGTTAATGGAACCATCTCAAAATGGAGGGTCATATACTTTCCTCACATTTAAAACATTTGAAACCAAGTAATTTATCGGTAATGAAGCACTTTTAATCCGTCTATCAATAAGTCCTGAGGCTGGTACAAAGATCAAATGAAAAAATCATATGATTTTTAGGAAGTACCAACCTTCAAATGATTTGTATCAACATTTTATGAAAATCCAAAGATTTGTTTACAAGTTACAGTTGTTGTTTTGTTACTTTCAAAATAATATTTAAAAGTACACAAAATTGTTTTGGAGGACCATAGAGTGAAGTTACGTGAGAAAGCTGGCATTTTATACGAAATTTAAGAAATTGCAAAAAACAGTCCCAAATGCAAAAAAAAGTGCGCTTTGACCAAGCCAAGATAATAGCCTGTTCACAAGTTATTGGCTACGAGAAGAAGTTCGAATTGCTTTCCCATCCACCGTATTCTCCGGATCTCTCAGATCTCAAAAAAAAAGGTCCAGGAAATCAGATTTTGCCTAAACAAACGAATATTTTGAGGCCAAAGTTAAATCGTTATGCAAAAAAAGTCATCAAAATGTTAGAAAAGCGTTGGAGTGAACGTATTACTCTGGAAGGGAACTATATTGATGAATAAAGTCGAATTCTGCAAACAAAAATGTTTTTTTAATTAGTTATCCTAGGGACTTATTGACCGACGAGTTATACATGATGATGTTATGAACTTCGAAATCGGTAACTGTCTGAGCCTGTACTACCCACTATATTATTAGCCTCTTCGTCTTAATACCCATCTTAATACCCATAGAAAAGACGGCACTTCCCGCGTGACCACAACAGTCATGGCGGCGGTTAAAAAATACTATAATCTTGTTGACTACGTAGTTGAACCGTTCAAAATAGTTCATCGGTTGGAGGGTGAATCATTTTGCGAATACTTTACCCGTATTTCAACGATTTCGGGTCAGTAAAACAGTCTTTCCAATTCGCACATTTACCGATCACGCAATATATCAAAATGTCAATGTTTTTGCTGTAATGGACAACATTATATGCAAGCAAATCAGATAAATAATGATCATACAAGTTCATCCTTAGAAATTTCAAACCATGAACGAAGGCTCACTGTATCTTCCAAACAATATACCTCCAAAAGGATCCAGGGAAAAACAAGTATCGACTGATAATAAATTGATGAATGATTGTACGATCAAATGTAAATCTCACATCATTAAAAATGCAGAGATTGAAAAATTCAGAGATTAATAACAGGCACAGCTATCAGATAAATTCACAATTTCTTACGACACAATTTTCTGTTTAGGATTTTTGTTTAATTTGGGCCGAAACACTGACAAAAATACTAAAATGAATAAAAATTTGAGTTATCGAAAAGCCAGTTAAGTGAGAGGCGCATATGGCACAGGCAATTTTATTAAACCTTGAGCCGGATTTAGACTCGTGCAGCGTTATGAATATTGATCAAGCTCATAAAAGTTCTTTATATACTGCCACTATTGGCTTACATACTAAGGCATTTATTCACAAATCGCTGGAGTCTTCTAGTGATCACCTGCGTGTGTTTTCTTGTGTCATGTCTACATTCATACAAAACAACACTGATTTTACAAAGGTATTGCGAACATTCGTAACTTTGTAGTTCGTGACAGGATGGACGCATTCCAGATCTTGTGTAGCGTATTAAATATATGTCTTGCTTTGTTGTTCCGTTAGGTTGATATCCTCTTCAGTTCCGCCTATTTCGGTATACGAACTTGTATTGAACTCTATTTCCGGCATCCCTCTGTTCGTTTCTTTAATGAGTTCAATTATCTTTGTTGGAACGTCCATTTCGAAGAGTACTTTCTGAAATGAAGAGTACATAGATATAGATCGGTGAGCCCCATTTCGTTTAATTATTCAACGATAATACGAATTGAGCTGATGTGGTCTGTACAGCGTCTATCATGGTTAGTCGTTGGTGATAACCGCTCAGGAATGATAATTGATTAAACTTTCGTTGTGGTGTTGAGGAGGGAGAAGTTATCTCTCCCGTGCTTGCCTTCTCTAAGGTTGCCTTTCTTCGCAATTGTTATAGTCAAGCCCTCTTTCCATTCCTGTGGAATTATGCCGCAACAGATCAGATGCGTCACGATTTAGTAATTCTGCTGGAATATTATCCATGTCGGCTGATTTGTTGTTCTTTAGCTTCTGAATAGCACTTTTAACTTCCCGTTTCGTTGGTTTATGGATGTTTATATAGTTTCGATATAGTTGCTATGAGCACACCATTTTGGTGGCTATCTGTAGGTTTATTGATGGTTAGAAAAAAAATCCGTTATTGATTGTAAGTTTCCTGAATTTTCCGGTAACCCCTTTTTACACATTGATGTTGCACATGTTTCTATTTTCTACGATAATTTCTTGTAACAATCTCCTTTATTTGTTTTATCTTCCTATTTGTTCCAATCTTTCGTCGTTTTTTGATGACAGAGCTGTAATTTTACTTGGCGGCGTTCCTCAATTTTCTCCTCCTTGTATATATCATCCCTTAATCCATGGTTTTCTGGTTTGGTTTTCTTGCTTGAAAGATTGAGTTGGAGCGTATCTTTGAATATGTTTTTGGTGACGGTATTCTTCAATCTCTCAATGTTAAATTTCCTCCTATTAATCTTTGAGTGATTCACTGCTACTGCTGGTTTGAATTTGAATTTAACTATTAACTAATATTAGTATTTACTATTATAGAAACCTTAACCATGACTTCATACATGTTAACAATGACGATTTGTACAGAATAATCCTTACCCTCGACCCCAGTAGATAAATTGAGACCTTCAACTACTCTCTATTTGTTTTATTTAATTCACATATTTCACTCCAAACCATGGGTTTTGCTAACTAAATCCAGCTTCTTTGATTCCCCTGAGATCGCAAATACTAGATCCATGAGACACTTGGCCTTTCGTGCATTTAAAAAGAATCGGACAAATGTGAGATAGGCGACCTACTTTAAGTGTCAGAATAAAGTCACCTCATGTGTTAGAAATTTAGGAGGTTTAAACAGAACATTGGTTCATCCATTTTTTCTTCTCCACCTACATCAAAATCTCATATGGCAGACGGTTAGGAGCATTGGTATACTTAACGATATTCGGACGTTGGTCTTCTAGCCTATTAAAATTAATTGAAAACGTCCAGCCAAAAATGCTGATAATGCAGATTCAAAGTAATCAACCGAAAACTCCAGCCAAAAATGCCGATAACGCAGATAAAGATTTCATGTCGGAAACCAATCATTTTATTTTAGAAATTTGTATTTTGCATTTGCTGACAGACAACTAAAACAATTAAAATAAGAATTTTTCATTCGAAACAATTAAAACTAATATAACAAAACCATATTTTTCTTAGTGCTTAATTAGTTATTTTGGGAAGTAAGATATGAAATGCATTTATAGTAACATGTTTGGAAAATACTTTAAATAGAGTGCCTTGTGGTGACAGTCATTTAAAAAACGTCAGGTTAATTTTCATGTGAGGAGTCGAGGAAAATTCGTTTGAATATATCGCACACACAAAATTTGATTATTTCGGACTCCCCACATGAAAATTGACCTGCAATTTTTTCCATGTGTAAGAATCACTCAGACCTTTCATTTGAATCATTCGCCAGCCGTGACTAAAGTGTTCAAACGTTCAATTTTTAGAAATTTTCAAATTTGTATGAATGCCTCAAACAAGATTACCCAAGCTTTCCATAATGAAAGGTTACCTAGAATTTTTTCCAAAGATAACCATTACCAAGACTTTTACTTTAAATCATTTTCCAGCCATGAAATTTTAAACGTTGAATATTTTGAAATTTTGTATGTACGTATATACGGCCGAATTTACCCAGGCTTTCCACTTGAAATGTGACCTAAATTATTTTCCAGATATAATTATTACTAAGACCTTAAATTTGTATTACTTTCCAGCCATGACACGATAAACGTTTAATTATTAGAATTTTTCAATTTTTTTTTTATAGTTTTATTGAATTTAATAAAAAAAATTAAAAAAAAACTACTGATTAAAATCACAATTTCGTAACTGCTTTATCGACGCCATTCGCTGTATCTTTACGAATCTACATTACCGACGTTTACAGACCACATTTCATATTGCTTTGAATCTGTATTATCGACATTTTCAGCTGGCAAATTTTAGTTTGTGCAATTTAATCTGTATTATCGATATTCTTCGAGTGAAGCGTGTCTTGGCTAACTTTAATAGTATGATGTTCTTGGGCATTAATCCCATTAAGAATCGGGCAAATACTGTTAAAGTTAGTCGACTCGCTCCAGCCGAAAAATGTCAATAATGCAGTTAGATTGTAACTAAAATTTATTAGCTGAAAAATGCCGATAATGCAGATTTGTACAGATGCCCAGCCGGGAATGTCGATAAAGCAGACACATAATTTTGGTGTTAAACGGTAATTTCTTTTTAAATCAAAAATGTTTATTTCGGATCATTAACGTTATTCAAAAATAAAACTTTTTTATTAAATACATTAAAATTACAATAAAAAACTGTTTTATTCCTGAGGAAACGCGATGGCACAAACCAAACAAAACTACAAAAATTTCAGGTCAATTTTCATGTGAAGAGTCCGGGAAAATTTGTATGAATAGATCGCACACTCAAACTCACCCTTGAAAATTACTAAAAATTAACCTTTTAAAGTGTCATGGCTGGAAATAGGTTCAAAGGAAAGGTATTATCGATGCTCACACCTGGAAAACATTTCAGGCCAATTTCTTTGTTGGAAGTCCGGGAAAACTTGATTGAATATATCGCACATCTATTTTAGAAATTTTTTCCTGGTATGAGCATCAATAAGATTTTTCATTTGAATCTATTTCCAGCCATGCCACTTTAAACGGTCATTTTTTAAAAAATTTTAAATCTTGTGAAGTATATTCAATCGTGTGTGATATATTCAATCGATTTTTCCCATATTCTTCACATGGAAATTGACCTGTCGCTCTTTAAATGATAATTATTAGATGACGTGCCATAGAAATAGATTCCCGTGAACTATTTCCTAAACTATTCTAAAAATTAAAATTAGGAAGGTTTAGGAAAAACTTCATGCTTGTGTACACAATGGTGAATATTTTGTTAAATCCTAAATATCCTTATATGTATTAGTGAGTGTAATATACTATATTCGTATTAAACGACAAAGATAAAATTTAACTTGTTTATGTGAATTGGCTGACTCCTTACTTTATTTTTGGATTTTGCTTTTAATCAATAACTTTAAAAAATGAAAATTATTACTTTTAAAAAATCGTATAATGCTAGTAGTACATAATAATATAAAATAATAAAACAAATCAATTAATCAGTATATGAATTTAGGGTAATATAGAACCAAATTATCAGAAAAAATAAATACCTAGAATAGGTGTAAGGACCAAGGTGGTTTAGTACGCACAATTTGTAACGAGATAATAAATTCTCGTTGTAAGCGATTTTCCATAAAATTGTCCATGTCCCAGGAAAACCCCCACCAAATATTAAGTGTACTTTCGGGTTAGTATAGATCCAATCTAACAGAAAATCATCATCCCTTGAAAAGTTATAGGGGCTAAGGGTGTTTAGTATGCTCAATTCACAATACGATAAATTTACGTTGTAACCGATTTTCCATAAACTTTCCCATGTCCCAGGAAAACCCCCACCAAATACTAAGTGTACTTTCGGGTTAGTATAGATCCAATCTAACAGAAAATCATCATCCCTTGAAAAGTTATAGGGGCTAAGGGTGTTTAGTATGCTCAATTCGCAATACGATAAATTTACGTTGTAACCGATTTTCCATAAATTTTCCCATGTCTCAGGAAAACCCCCACCAAATACTAAGTGTACTTTCGGGTTAGTATAGATCCAATCTAACAGAAAATCATCATCCCTTGAAAAGTTATAGGGGCTAAAGGTGTTTAGTATGCTCAATTCACAATACGATAAATTTACGTTGTAACCGATTTTCCATAAATTTTCCCATGTCCCAGGAAAACCCCCACCAAATACTAAGTGTACTTTCGGGTTAGTATAGATCCAATCTAACAGAAAATCATCATCCCTTGAAAAGTTATAGGGGCTAAGGGTGTTTAGTATGCTCAATTCACAATACGATAAATTTACGTTGTAACCGATTTTCCATAAATTTTCCCATGTCCCAGGAAAACCACCACCAAATACTAAGTGTACTTTCAGGTTAATATATAGATACATTCTAACAGAAAATCATCATCCCTTGAAAAGTTATAGGGGCTAAGGGTGTTTAGTATGCTCAATTCACAATACGATAAATTTACGTTGTAACCGATTTTCCATAAATTTTCCCATGTCCCAGGAAAACCCCCACCAAATACTAAGTGTACTTTCGGGTTAGTATAGATCCAATCTAACAGAAAATCATCATCCCTTGAAAAGTTATAGGGGCTAAGGGTGTTTAGTATGCTCAATTCACAATACGATAAATTTACGTTGTAACCGATTTTCCATAAATTTTCCCATGTCCCAGGAAAACCCCCACCAATTACAACGTAGATTTTGTCGTACTGCGAATTGAGCATACTAAACACCCTTAGCCACTATAACTTTTCAAGGGATGATGATTTTCTGTTAGATTGGATCTATATTAACCCGAAAGTACACTTAGTATTTGGTGGGAGGTTCAAAGGATTTTTTGTTTTAAAAAAATCATGTTAAGCATTAATGTAAACTTATTAACGTCATTTTATATAAATTATAATTTACTCGTTTATATGAAGTTTTACGCATACATTGAAACAAAAAATGGCTGATTTAAATTTTTAGGAATGTTTAGGAAATACTTCACTATCATAGAAATAGAGCATTTAGAGAAATTTGGTTTTGTATTTTAGTTTTAATTGTTTCGAATGAAAATCTCTTTTTTTAAATTTTTTAGTTGGTTTTTAGGAAGAACAAAATAAAAATTTGTTATTTAAATAATTACATTCCGGCATAGAATTCGTACCTGCATTGTCGTCATTTTTCGGCTGGGATGTTACCGACAAAAATCGGCTTTCATTTTTGTTTGGTTAGTTTGAATCTGCATTATCGACATTTTTCGGCTGGAGTCGGTTAACTTTAATAGGGTATCAGGCAGAGGCTTTGTATCATTTGTCGATTGTGCATCTCCTTGATCCGATCATTCTTAATGGACCTCCATCGTTTATTATCATATTCTTAAGAGTTGGGGTTTTGTAATAGACGCGTCCCTATCCTATACTGTCTTGCAAAAGATATACCAGCTGAAGTGTTTTCGGGACACGTACTTGGCCAACCGTGGTAGGTTGAACTGATATGCGTGTATAAAATTTAACTTTTCTCTTAGGGTTTATGATCACATCATCTTCAGGCCTTCCATTGAATTCCGTGAAATTTCCTTCCTAAATTTTCGTAAACTAAAAACAGTCGTATTTTTATTAAAAGTTGTATGGCGACGTCAATCCTATATTTTATTTTTCATTAGATACTCTCTGAAAATAAGTTGCTTACATCATTCATTCCCCTTCTTATATGACATCATAGACATGTGTTTCACCGTAAGGCCTTCTCGTCAGTGGAATTCTTTGCTTTTGGCGGTTAGGGAATATAGATCATTACAGAAAGGAGGCCAATTTAATAGCTTTCGTTTGTTGCCACAATTACCGCGGGATGAAGCTATAGTTTAAGTTCAGCCTCCCGCAATTGTCGGAGACTTACTTTTCTCGTTTCCGCCACTGAAGATTTAAATACATTTAATTAAGACCTTGGTCTTTATGTACTTATTTGTTTGTTTCAATAACTAAATAAAATTCCAATACGTGTGTCTTTTCTTTTTAAATATTCATTTCCAAAACACTAAGCATTGCGCTCATTGAATATTTCTACAATAAATTTTCTTTTTGTCCTTTTTTATACACATTTATTTCAATTGTTAAGGGGTGATGGATCCATAAATTTTCAACTGGCGTAAAAATGTGAAAACATCTAAGAAAATAGAAATAAAAGTCAAAAGAACGCAAAAAAGGCGGTCGTTAAGTTTATATTTCGTTTCGTAATGCTTACCATTTACTCGATAATCAACCAACTCGAGTAAAAAAATTTCTTTTGTCGATTTCTATTGTTTTAAAGAGTATACATATTTATTAGTACAAGGACCTAAAACATTCCAATTTATTGGCTTACGACCTTTCTAACCCATTCAAAGCTAATCAAAATTATAATGCAATTAATAAACATACAAAAATTTTGTTTCTAAATAATGATTAATGTTTTAATTTAAGAATTATGACAGATGAATGAACTTGTGTAAAATGCTTTCAAAATTCAATAATGGGTGGGCTTTGAACATTTTTTTTTTAATTAAGCAACTCCCAATATTAAGAAAAACTACTGAAAATCAAGTCATGATCATAAAAAATGATAAAAATACAAAACGATTCTATAAAATATACACAGTTAACTTCACGTGACTCATGATGATCGACTTGCAATTATCTTTGGATTATTTTTTTATTTTATTTTTAACTTAAGCTGTTTGTTAAAACATACATACACAACACAATTTAAAGAGATCAAAGATGTAAGAAGAAATTGTACTTGGATTGTGGTTTTATATCGTGGCTTATTTGCAAAACGAATTTTAAAGTCATGTTTATAAAAATATGCGGTGGCTTTATTTAGGTAGGTATATAAAACAAGATTTAATTGATAATTGAATTACCTGATAATTATATAGAATTTCTATATGGTGAGCCGGTAAAAAAAAAATTTTACTACCGCCAATTGAAGAAAAAATAATGATGAAGCGCGCGGAAAACGATTTAATTAAATTTTTTAAACTTTTTTTAGACTTTTAATTTTAACGACGAGTTTTGTATTTGGAATATTGATCAGACTGCGTATCCATTTTCTATACCATTAAAATAAAACCGCATAAAATATCTTTGAGTACTGCAATTATCGTGTCAATTCAAACTAAATTTGATGGTAACATTCATCGGCATTTTATTTATTACAATTGAGATTCGATATTATAAAATTCCATTTTGCGGTTTCTCGGATTATTTGGTATATTTGTAACGGCTTTAACCATGATGGTGAATAATTTTTTTCTGAATGTCTTCACTGTTTATGATTTATTGATCCGCGAACTCTTTACATCTCACCGTTGGTGAGATGTCTCTTTACTCTGGAAAATTAACATTACATGCGGCTTTTTTGATTTGATAAACATTTTAATTATTTAAGAAGTACATATATTTTATTCTTCTAAATGAATTTTTATGAAATCCGGTCTGTGGCTGAATAATAATTAAAATTAGAGATCCAGATCCATCCCATATTTAAAACAATTTTGTTTTCTGGGTAGTTTTCGCATGCTCTATTTCTATTGATTGAATGAAACAGGAACAATCGATTCTATGAGACCATTTCAAATTATCTCATAATTCATCTTCTAATTTACATGCTTACAAATGCTGAGTTTCATTAAAAATGCAACTAACCATTTGTAATCTTCAACAACAACAGAAATCAACAATTTCTTATCGATTTATTTTAGTTTAGGGAGAACGATAGGTCGAACATCGAGACATCGTCCCTCACCAAACAACTTCTGGTTCAATGCTTTCGAATTTTTATAAACACGGAAAAAGAATTTCTAAATTTCTGAAATTCTGTAAAACATAAACCAACTTTGAAGGGAATTTTATTTACAATTTTTTGTCCGGATTTCAGATTCAGATGTCACAACCTTAACCATACTTTGCTATTGCAAACGGTTCGTTTTTAAAGCTTACACTCTTTTGAAATTATACCACCTTCCATTACTAATTCCCTGTTCTGAAAAGATTCTTTCTGATGATTTTGAGTCAAAATTTACAATAGCTTTATACAAATTATAAAGTTTTAATAAAAGTTTAGTTACAGATACCAAAACATGACGTTGCATGTTCTCTAATGAATAATGTCCGACGTAAAATAGAGATCGAAACCGAACAAGATCTTCGTTCACACGAGATCTTCTAATTCTTCATTTATCACTAATTTGCATATATTATACCTTTAACTAATTTCAATATGGTAATTCTGTTTTAAATTTTATGGGAAGTAAAAATCTAGAATTAATGATTCAGGCATCTGCTGCAGAATTAACTAAAATTGATGCAATAATTTCAAGAGTCTAGTGGATGTTTTATATTATCAGTTCAAAAATGAGAGAAAAGCTTTAACAATTTTGGAACGTTCAGTTGAACCCTAGTATTCTAAAATTATTTTTGCTTACTTGGTAGCGGTTAGAACATTGCCACCAAATATTCTAATTGCACAAAACGCTACTGTATCATTTCACAAACAGATGGCTAACTCATCATTTATCGCGTACGTACAACCAGTTTACCGAAATACTAAGACCTCAAAAGTTTGAAAATTTTGCCATATGACGTCAATTTGTGTCGAACGTTCCAATCTTTGGATATAGATGGTAGTAAATATAATCAAATAATTGATTCTATTTTTTTGAAACGTGAATCGCGGGGAAAAATCAGTAAATTGTATAATAATATCAATTAAAAATTATGTTAAGCGATATTGGTAAGAATTAAACTATATGCATTAAATATTTCCTTAAACCCCTAAATTTCAAATACATACATTTTACGAACAACACGACAACACAAACAAAGAAAAACGACGTTTTCAAATTTATTAAAAAAGAATTATTTTATTACCATAATTTAGCTCGTCTCCGCCACACAATTAAGTCGTGCAGATCCACTGCGCACGCCACCAACATGCCGAACGCGAAAGCCATACGCCATTACATATGGCGTATAATTATAATGGAAAATTAAAATCAAATTTAATTTAATTAAATTAAGGAATGATTAAATTAATAAATAATTTAAATTAAATAATATTTAAGTTATTTAATAAAGTTAAAATAGTAAATAAATAAATCATAATTATAATAAATAATTTATTGGACGTTATATCCAACGCTTTCATTGGTTTTTAATAGCCGTATTTCTTGACGCTTGATCTGATCCGGTTTAGTTCAAATTTCATAAAAAACGCTATGGCGCTTACTAGAATTCATTTCAAAATTAGTGATCCAAAATAAAATTTGGATCAAGTTTTTCATATAAAATTTGAACTGATCTGGATCAATGGGTGTCATGAAATACAGTTTTATAATAAGTCTGTGTGCCTGAGAGCGATTTTTTCTACTAAATTGCCGACTAAACTAAATCAATGACTGATTCATATCATTCATTCAAAGGTGCCTCCGATTGTAAACTAAATTGTAAACTAAACTAATTTACGAATTTTCATACATCATAGTGTTTTCAAAAATACCGTTTTGTTATTATTTAAAATCAAGGAAATAGAAAAAATAAAACAAATTGGTAATGGGAATCGCATTATTCATGAATGTGATTTTAAATTACATTCGAAATTTAAGAATGAGAGTATTTCCTTTTAGACATTCTTACTCGTATATGTATTCGGTAAAAAAATAATAAAAACAAAAAATGAAAATGACAACTAAATAGTCAAGCAAGCTCAGCAGGAGTCTAAATGATAAAAACTGGTGGGTAATAGCATAACTATTCATTAATTTAGTTTAGTCGGCAATTTAGTCGAAAAAATCGCTCTCAGGCACACAGTCTAACTTTAAAAAATATATTGAAAATAATCGTGTTGTGGTTGGTGGTGATACCTTTTTATATGCGGTGTAGAAGCAAAAAAACATGTGCGAGCGCAACTAAGCCGCCACACCATCGTGAAAAATAATGCTCATGCGCATTTATTTCCACCATATCCACGCAACAAAATTGGGACAATATTTGCCCCACAATGACGACAGCGACCCACGTAGGAATTTAAAAGGCACGCCAACACCACGCTACACCAACAACATCTGCACAGGCGGCTGCAACATCGGCAGAGCGGATGTAACAGCAGCAATAACAACAACAAAAATGTAAATAAAATTAAAATATTTTTATGTTTTAATTTTCAATGAACATGCAACTTCATGACCCAAAATCTAGCGGCACGCATGATACTGTGAACAACACCACCTTTTTCACAGTTGCTTCGTATCGGTCTCAATCATGCAACTCCAACGATTCAGTGCCGTACAAGGTGCAGTACATCATCACCACGATCTCTCCTCTCGTTTTCTTGCATCAATTAGGATTATATAACTCCTATTATCCATGATCCACCTCAACAGTACCTCATCAATACCTCCAATTTAAAAGCAGTACTCTGAATTTCTGGATTACCTGTCATGGGTGTACCGCGTATTCTGGTCTAAAACTAAATGTTTTCTTATTTCTTTACTAAATTAAGTTGAAGTTAGGATTCGTACAACCGACACATGCACTACCAGACAGACGTGAACTGTAGTACATCGGTCCACTATAAGATAAAGAGAGATATTAGAAAATCTATTTTGCCTCTTTCTTTTTTCAGTGCCTCCTTGTTTATGAGAAAGAAACGACTAATCGAAATTTACGATAAAAGTCGAAAAATTGATTTAAACGAATTAACAATATGGAAGATGTCACAGCACAATTAAATTGTGATTGCAGACCACTTGAAAACGCTTAGCGAGAGGCACAAGTGTGTCAAGGGGAAAGACTGGATTTAATATTCCATGAATTAGAAGAAAAAACTCATGAAGTGATACCAAACAGAAAATTACAAAACGTGTCAGCATAGACGTATTTAGGATTCCAACCGTTGGCCTCAGACCAGCAATTCGGTTTGAGCATACAAGCCGTAATGAACAAAATTGGGGGAAAAGCAAAAGATATCTTATGTCTGGCGGGGAACCTCCAACTATTTCTAGAAATTAATGAAATATTATTGGGCAACCGTCAAGAGCTTTCTTACAACAACTCCGCGTCAACAAACGATACCATAACTGTGCACGCTTCCTTTAAAATAATTAAGGCATCCGTAAAAAGCATTATTTCACAGTTCTAGGCAAAAAAGAACATTTATCGAATAAGATGCAGTGACTTTCATTTCTGCTTCGCGAAGAGCATATTTTGGTTAAGCTTATGCGGCATAACCTAAAGACATAAAAGAGGCTTACGAATATTCGTGTAAGTTTAGTTTTAACCAGGTACAAGCCAGAATGATTACAATAACAAATCACGAACCCATTCTAGCAAACCATCGGAAACAAACGTATTTGGTGAAAGAATTGCCAATTCGAGAAGGACATCTAGCAAAACCTTAATTGTAAATTTAATTCTAATTGACTCATCCCGGCGAAACTCAACAAGAGGATTCAAGAAATTTTCAGGGAACTCAGAATTCGGACAAGGAAGTTTAAAATTCTTTCCATCTCGGGAATTAAAAGTACGATAAATTCTCAATCCTTCAAATGAAGAACTCCTCGACAGTCTGGCTAAATCCGCTTTCTTTTCAACGATAAAATTTAACTCTTCTTTGCACCAGATTCCATTGGATGAAAAGTACCAGAAAAACCAGCGGTTTCAACGGACAAGAGATATTTTGAGTATATCCGTACGACGTTTGGCCTGAAAAATGGACAGGTCCCTTTTCAAAGAGCAATAAATAACATACTGATGATCTAATAGGTAAAATTTGTCACTTGCATTTATACTTGAACGTTATCATCATCGTAGGACGTAATTTACAAATCACATGGATAACTAGGACACAGCGTGGTTATCTCAATTCTAAAAAAAAAGAAGACGGAGTGAAAGCAAAGAACGCAAAAAGAAATAAAACAATTCCTTGTTCTGTCTGGCTATTATATATAATAGCCAGAGGAGAAAAATAAAAGATCAAAGATTACTCGAAAATATATAAACAGATGACAAAGTATTTTAGAAAAAGATGCCACCATGAACTTGACAGATGCGGACTACATACAATTTTTTGAAACCCTCAAAAGAATTATATTAACGAACCAGATATTACCGTATCTAGATTTTTCAAAGCCGTTCATAAAGCCATCAGATTCGCAAGATGTTGCGCTAGATGCAAGCTTGTCGCAGATTCTTGATGGTGTCGAAAGACCAATCGCATTAATACGACTTTTGTTAGAAAACTGCGACTATGATTTCGTTTATAACGAGAGACGCACTGATGAGTTCAATACCGATGATAAACGACATCTACCTCAAAGAAGGCATGGAAAATACTGTACGTTAATCCAAAAGCACTGAGGGAAACCCGCCAAGCAACGCGAGTGAGGTAAAAACTGTTCGTTCAGTAGATAACATCTCAAAACATTATTTCATACACAATTATCATTGCCCAGAAAATATTCGAGGAGCCACTAGAGGTTCTGTACCAGAAAATACAGGAAATATTAAGCAAAACTTCTCAAGAAACGATCATTTTTTTTTCCACAACAATGATCAAAGATGTCACAAACCAGTATCGCCAAAACGCCATCTTCGTGAAAGAACATGGACGAGCGCTAAAATCTATCTTAACGCCTAGAACATATGCCATATACATAAACAAATATGACAGGAAACCCTATACAATATAAAAATATTTCCTAGACCGTTCTGAAGAAACCCTTAGAAGCAATACATATATAGACATTTATATTATCTTAAACATCTACAGATGATTCAAATTGATACAAAAAACTTGTTAGACGTAATCAATGCTCTAACCAAATATTTCACAGAATTCGAAATCCCCAATACTATCGTCTCAGACCTTAAGACGACATTTCAGTCTATTCAATGAACAAGTTAAATTAAAGTTAAGTTTAAATAAAATAGAAAAGCTATTTCTCATTGGTTGCGATGGACGAGGCTTCCAACAAGAATTTTGCCTTTAAGATTCTCACAGAAAATTCCATTTTTCATCTCCAGTAACTCTCTTTGGTGCTTTTCTGTTTGATTTTTATCATTGCTTTATTTTCTTTAAAGCAGTATCTCTAAAAAGGTTATTCGACTTTCGAGGTCTCTTTCTTTTAATTCATGTGGAACCCAGTTGCTAGCTTTTTGAACGATTTCGATTATTTGTAAACGTTTTGCAACAGTTGTGTGAGAAGAATCTTCAGCCAATAACGTTTACAATTCAGAATCTTCAATTTTTTGCGTTGTTTTGCATGCTCTTTATCTGTAATGCCAAAATCATCATTTTTAAATCGTCGAAATCATTCTCTGCACGTTGTATTCGATGGAGCATGCTCACCTTAGATTTCCATAAGCAAACGATAAGTTTCTGTTGCACTTTTCTTTGCAATAAAATAATGTAAGTATGTAGAGACAGCCTAAATTCCATCCCCGAAAAATACGATGGCAACACTAATTATTGCTATCATGACATTTTCTACTCTCATCCCAAAAAATCTCCACTTATCATGACATTTTTGACTATCAGCCCCGAAAAATGCGACATGTTTTACTCTCAGCCCAGGAAATATGTAATGTCATGACAGCTAAAACTATCACGACACAAACATTTTTCGGGGCTAAGAGTAAAAATGTTACATTTTCCTGATAATATGAAAACAGAAAAATTTTCGGGGGGAAGGCAAATAAATGATATTACATAACTATTTACTCAACTACTTTTTATTAACTATTTGTACTCAAATGCTCAAATTAAACCAAATGTTTTCTTGATAGTGTATCTGAAGTTGTATGTGTACACCTCGGCTATTCCTGGTAGACGCGTCAACGTCGCGGGGATGGGCACTGCTTGCAGTGGCTAAGTTCTGCCAGGGACCTAGTGTTGGGAGGTATAACCTCACCAATTAAAGCAATGGATACAACGGAAAAACGAGAAAAGACCCCAGGTGGTATACAAATTACCCAGTTGGCTAATCCACCCTCTAACGGGGCTGGCTCAATGGATTCTAAGGTGTGCCAATCATTGCTATACCCATTCGTAAAAAGTTGAAAGTTGTCAAGATCACCAACTAGACAAACTAATTCAGTACATCAGCAGAAAAATGAAAACGCTGGACTCTGTCGGAAACTAAGTGACTTAGAAACACTTATAACCCAACTAAGAAGCAAAGTTGACAAATTAAAAAAGGAAAATGAAGAATTAAGGAAGCCCAAAGAAATGGAAATGGAGATTTATGAAAACCCTCTAACCAGTTATAACAAAGCAAGTACATACACCAGTTATAATACCAAGTTCCATACTGATGAGGAGGAACTCGCGAGAGAAACAGATTGGGTACTGAACAGGAACAGGAAAAAAGACCTACCAAAAAATGAAGAGCGGAATTCTCGCCTGAAGTTGGAAAACAATCGCAAGCTATTATATCTGCTACTACGAATACTAATCCAGTACATCAGCAACAAAAACAACAGCAAGAAAATCAAAAACTCCCACTCTTTATGCTTACTTTAAATAAAAAGGAAAAAGTTGAAAAAATTTTCAACATCAAAGCAATACTAAATATATGAGGGTTAAAATAGAACCCCTATAGAGAAATACGAGGCTAATACGTCAATGTAAAAGATCCCAAGGTTACAACCACAAGCAAAAATATTGCGAACGGGAGCCTAGATGCGTAAAATGTGCTGCAAAACACAACGCGAAAGAGTTTAAGGAAAGTAGAAAAAACCCTGCAAATTACAGAAACTGGAAAGTGCATCATTCTGCGAATTACAGATGATGTGAAGTAGCCAAAGAACTTCAAAGGCTAAGAAACAAAATGAATCAGTTTCGTCAAATCTCTAAGGTTACCAGAGAGAAAGTAACCAAAAACCAAGCAGAGCTAAACCCACTAGTTATAGTGTTACACGCTGGCTACTGCCAACCTGCAGATATTCACTAAGCTCCTGCAGAGGCCTCCACGGTGATGTTTTGCCGGCTACGTTCTCAGCGAGAAATGCGAGGGTCGTGGGGTTTGAGGCATGCAGGGCTCCTGGCCTACACCGTGATTAACAGAAAGTTGGGGAAACGCAAATAATAAATAAAAACCGTAGTTCCGCCGAAATTCGTCGGCCGGAACCTGAGGAACGAACAACTCTAAAATTATAAACCGAGAACGGTGCCTTGGTGCGCGCATCCATCCGAATTCAAACGGGGCCAAGCCCTGGTTACGGAATTGGATGCGGGCACCAAGGGACCGCCAACACTAAACCGACACAGAGGGAGTCTCCGCTCCCATCATACACAACCGAAAAATAATTTAGTATTTCATTTTATTTAAATAAAAAAAACAACGAAACAAAGAAAACCAGCTTCCCAAAAACGGAAAAGGAGGGAACGAGAGAGAGAGCGAGAGAGAGAACAGCAATGCGCATCGAGCGCGCACCCGCTGTGCGGCGCTCGATCACAAAACTTTGAAAATTTAATATAATATACAAAATATAAAAAAAATTAAATCAAAAAAAAAAAATATAAATAAAAAAAAATGGTACCTTAATATATTAAATACAACAAATTGTTGCGGCCTTGCGCGGCCGTCATGCCACACCTGGACCGTTGCGGCTTTGTGTGCCGTTACGCCACCGTTTCGACCTTGATGCCGTATTGTTGCGGGGCCTCTCCCCGATACCAATATAAATAAAAAAAAGCAATAGCTGGCTGGCTACCGTTAGTTGCGGATGCGGGGCTTTGTATGCCTTCGTTGGGCTTTGTATGCCTTTGTTGGGCTTTGTATGCCTTTGTTGGGCTTTGTATGCCTTCGTTGGGCTTTGTATGCCTTCGTTGGGCTTTGTATGCCTTCGTTGGGCTTTGTATGCCTTCGTTGGGCTTTGTATGCCTTCGTTGGGCTTTGTATGCCTTCGTTGGGCTTTGTATGCCTTCGTTGGGCGTCCTTCGCCTTAAGGAAAAATAGCAAAAAAATGAGTGACGTCAACTGGCCACCCTGTACTGTACCGTTGCGGCACACCCTGGCCGGTAAATACTTTAGATAATACGGCTGGCCTCAACTGGCCACCGGAATAAGTTGGGCGTTGGCTCGCCTTAACCGTAGATCAAATGTTGGCTCCCGTTGGGCGTCCTTCGCACAACTCGTCGAAAATGTATTGGGCGTTGGCGTGCCCTAGAATAATCCCGTAAACAATAAAATTAAGTGGCCTCACCTGGCCACCTTACTTTAACAAAACTTGTTGAACCTTTGATCAAAACTGAGATTGGGTGTTGTTCCGACACAACTGGATATAGATATTAAACCGCTAACCCGTTAAACCGCCCGTTTAAACATACAGTACCCGTTAAATCCTGGTACCCGTCGACAAATCAGTGGCCTACCTTAAGACCGGTTGTATAGCTGATAATGTGACGCCTTCATAGAGACTAGGCCACTCGCAGAACACTTGGGAATATCGTCTTCGATGTCGACTTCCCACAACACAATCACGTTATATTTTTCTTTCAATTTATCACTACTACCAATAATGAACACCATAAACTTGAGTTTTTTTTTTTTTTAATTTTATTACAGGAATTATTATAATAATTAGGTACACAATATGTATTTGGTATCTTTCCCCCAATAAAAAAACAAACCAAAAATGGTACAAAACCATGCAATTTAAATTTTCAACAATCCAATTCGATATATATATTTTTTTTTTTTTTCACAAAAACTTATTTTATAAAATGCTAGCCAAATCGACCGTTTTAATTACCAAAAACTCAAAAAAAATCACAACTCGACTTTTCAACAAAAAACCAAAACTTGACTATATGAAAATCACCAACTGAATGATGACAAGCAAAAAAAATTCGAGCGTCGCACAACTCGTAAAACGTTCTAGAAGAAATTAATCTCTCTTCTCTGTCTCTCCCTTATATCAAATTTTCGTTGATATAAGGGAGATAGACATATAAGAAAAACATTTCTTCCAAAACGTTTTACTTTGCACACACTCGATGCGCATTGTTCTCTCTCTCTCGTCTTCTCTTCACCTCCGCGCCACCACACAATGGGGAACAAAACAAAACGTCGCGGGTGCGTTCACAGACAAATACAGAGGTGAATAAAAACATAAGAGAAGATGGACGAAACGAAGACAACAACTGGGGTGAATAAAATAAAAAAAAAATCATCGTTGCGACCATACAGTCGTAACAAACGTGGGAACGTCCCACACCCTGAGATGTCTCATAAGCCGGGCCTAAAATACAACAATACGAAAGAAAACAGTTCAATTGAATTGTACATCCATTGCACCGCGACAAACTAATTTTTCGATCGAGGAAAACATGCGTCACGTGCGGATATCTTTTACATGATACGTGCCCAATGATTTGCCATTCAAATCTTCGACCGCGTACGCCACTTGTCCGACTTTACTGGTAATAACCGCGGGTTTAAATTTACCAGCCAATTTAGCGGAAAATTTATTCGGTGCATCGCTCAAAACAAACGAACGAATGAAGACGGGTTGTCCGACTCGAAAAGTGCGCTTAGTACTACGCAAGTTGTAATGCTGAGCTCCCTTCTCGTATGCCACACGCAGATAATGTATAATACGATCCTTTAACAGATTTACTCGATCTGGCTTAGCCCACACCTGGACTTCGCTGGGATCATGTTCATCGAGTAATCTTCTTAACGCATAGTCCGAACCGTGCATCGACATATGTTGACCGAACACGACATAATGAGGGGAATAATGTAAGGTATCATGAATGGCATTACGTAAAGCAGCCGCAATTTCTTGTAAGTTTTTGTCCCACAAATTATGATCGTGATCGCTCAAATAAGATCGAATGCTGGCAATTAGGGTTCGATTAACACGCTCGGATGCGTTGCTTTGGGGCGAATACACCGGCGTACGAATATGCTTTACACCATATTTGGACAACAAATCTTTAAATAAGTTCGAGGTAAATTGCTTCCCATTGTCAGAGGTGATTATTTCGGGGACCGAGAACAACAGAAATACATCGTTTTCCAAAAATCGACATAGCAAAGATGCGGAAGCTTCACGCAAAGGTTTTACAACTACAAATTTTGAGTAATGATCCAAGATGATAACGATGCAAGTATTACCGAGTTTCGAACGTGGATACGGACCCAAAAAATCTACATACAATTTTTGAAACGGGCGAGTTGACGTGACCTGAGCTCCCATGGCTGGTTGTGTAGAGAAATTAACAGCTTTGTTCATTTTACATTTAGTGCAGCTAGCAACGTACTGTTTAACTTGTTTTGCCATATGAGGCCAGTAAAATTGACGCTGAAGGCGATCGAGAGTTTTGCTGCCGCCTAAATGTGCTGAAGTGGGAGGTACGTGAGCCTGTTCGATAAGCGTTGAAGTTAAGGAATTAGGAATAACAAGTTTCCAATTCGAAAGGTCGGTATCCGTATATTTAAAACCGAACGAAGGGGATATCAACAATTTATCATCCTGGATCTTATAGTTGTGCGAACAATCTTTTAATGAACGAATTTTCGCGATCTGATCGACGTAATCTGGATCTTGGAACGCAACCGAATTTTGATCAACGTGCAGAATGGGGACTGAAGAAGGTATTAACGCATTCACGGAAGGGTCGATGTTTTTACTCGACAAGACTGGATCTCCAAATTGAACACCAGGATCAGGCGTGCTCTTACTTTCGGAATCATCCTCACAAGGAGCGGATTCATCCGGAAAAGCTCGAGACAACGCATCAGGTACAACGTTAACTGAACCTTTTCGGTATCCAATCTGAAAATCCAGCGCTTGGAGTTTAAGACTCCATCTCGCCAAACGTCCGGAGAGGTCTTTTTGACTCATTAACCAGCGCAAACTGGAATGGTCGGTATAAATGACGAATGGATAACCTTCCACGTAGGGACGGAATTTTCGCACGCTGAGGACGGCAGCGTAGCATTCCAGCTCGGTCACCGAGTAGTTTCGCTGCGCCGCATTGAGCTTATGGGAATAAAACTCAATGGGCCGCTCCACCCCCTCGGCGTCCACCTGAAATAAGACACTACCGACCCCAACGGCACTGGCATCACACTGAATAAAAAAGGGTTTTGTATAATCAGGATGCGTCAAAACTGGGGCAGTTGACAAGGCGGTTTTGAGAGCGTTAAAAGAAGAATCAGCAGCTGCAGACCAACATACTTTAGTGTTTTTACCAGTAAGATCGGTGAGAGAAGAAGCTAAGGAGGCGAAATTTGGAATGAAGCGACGGTACCATCCGCACATTCCCAGAAAACGTCTAATCTGTTTCGTCGTTTTCGGAATAGGGTACTCCAGAATAGCTTTACATTTATCTGGGTTTGTACGGAGGCAGCCATCACCCACAATATAACCTAAATAGTCTACTTCTTTCAACACAAACTTACTTTTGGTCAAATTGATTGTTAAACCAGCGTCCTTCAGATATCCAGCAACCTGTTGTAGCAAATCGAAATGTTCAGCCAGAGTGGAGGATGTGACCAGAAGGTCATCGAGGTACACAAAGACCTTATCGTGCAGTTGGTACGGGATCACGCGGTGCATCAAGCGACAAAGCGTCTGTGGTGCGTTGCATAAGCCAAACGGCATCACCTTGAACTGATACAAGGGCCGTCCAGGAACCGTAAACGCCGTTTTATCGCGGGATGCTGGGTCGAGTGGGATTTGCCAAAAGGCATCCTTCAAATCAATCGCCGAAATGAATCGGGTGTGTCCCAAACGACCCAACAATCCGTTGATTATTGGCAGCGGATACGCATCCTTGACGGTTGCCTTGTTCAGTTCTCTAGCATCCAAGCACAGACGAACTTTCCCATTGGCCTTACGCACCAACGTGACCGGTGAACACCAGGAACTTTGTGACTCCTCGATTACCCCCAAAGACAACATCCTATCCAACTCGGCATACATGAGTTTCTGGATAGCTGGGGACACGGAATAAAAACGTTGTTTGACTGGTTTTGCGGAACCGACATCGATCATATGAGTGATGAGGGATGTGCGGCCCAAACCTAAAATATCGCTGCTCGGGAAATATTCGCGGATAAGATCCAATTTACGACGATCATCAGATGTTAAAATATGAAATTTGGGTGTGTTGGTAGTTTCACCTAATTCGTCCGAATTATTTAACGCGGAGATTTTTGGGGAAATTCCAAAACGATTCCAAAAATCGATACCCAAATAAAGCGGTTGTTCCAAGGAAGGGACAACGTGAAAATTCATAAATTTAGTAACTCCGTTAAATTCGACGTTAGCTCTTATATAACCAAAGACTCGTTGGACTTGGCCACTCGCGGTAGTTATAGTGGAAGGAAAGTTATGGAATTCAACAAAAGGATTTGACAGAAGTTTCTCCGATCCACTCCCGAGAACACTGACACTCGCCCCGCTGTCGAGAAGACCCTTAAAAGGAATCTCATTTATTAAGACCTGGGCGTAAGGCCGAGTGTCACTACCCTCGGAGAATAGAACGGAGGAAATCACGTCATTTCTCATTGCGACGCGACGGATCCAATATTTCTTGGAACGCTTTAAACGATCCAACTTTGCCAATGATGGGGCATTATAGAAAAATTTAAGAGTGACGGGAAGGGAAATAGGATTGGATGGAGAAGAAGGATCGGAAAAGGAATCATTACTGGCAGACGAGCTTACTTCTTCGTCGGATTCGAATAGGAGCGGATTTCCGCGTCCGTATTGCTCGCGGCATTCTCCTGAATCGGTTTGAGTGGATTTGTCCGTGGTAACATCAGTCTGGGTTGCGGTTGATTTGTTCTCTGTACACTCAGTCTGAGTGGAGGTGGATTTGATCTCGGTACACTCCGTCTGCGTGGCCGTTGTGGTGACGACATTCTTACCGTAATGCGAATGCTGTATATAATCTGATCTCGAGTTGTCTGTTGAGATTTGTCCTCCAGGACGTCTCGCCGCTGCCGATGGAAACCTGCTCCCCGTGTGAATTGCGGATACTGAGTTATCAGGTAGAACATCAGTCAAGGGATAATTCTCATGAGAGTCATATGCTCCAACATCATCATACGGACTGCCTGATGACTCATTGATCACGCATCGTGGATGGATTGCAAGGTCCGCCGTAGCTTTGATCCGCCTAAAAGACTCCTCCCAAGCAGAGCAACTTTTGATCAGCTCATTTATGGTGCTAAACCGACGATCGGTGAGATGAAACTGTAATTCTGGCTTCATGTTCGCCATTAAGATTTCGATGAGCTCCTCGTCCGAATACGGTGTACGACATTGTAGCGTTAGACTCCACACTTGGTCGAAGAAATCTAGGAAACTTTCGTCAGGTCGTTGTTTGCGTGCCTCGACGGTTCGCCGGATTTCGTAATTGGTGCGACGGTCTTCAAAACGCTCGATGATACCGCGTCGCAGATCTGTCCAGGTAGCGTTCGGATTATATTTGCGGAATGTCCAATACCACTGCAAGGCGATATCTTTCAAAATGGTATGTAATTCAAATAGCAAGGTTTGGTCGGATAATCCGCGAGACGAAGCAATGGTGTCTAGCTGAAACAGGAACATGTCGATGGAGATGCCCGCTGGGGATCCTGTGTAATTGAGGCCACTCTTAGACAATAATGGTTGATCGTTAAAGCTTTGATCCAATTCATCTTGCTCGAAAAATGTTATGTCCATGTTGGATGATGTAGGGGTAAGGGAATATTCTTGCTCGATTATGTTTGATAAGGAACAATAACGAAGTCTTTATTAAATTTATTAACAATACAAAAAATTTTAATTCAAAATAAGAAAATTTATAAATATTTACACTACACCCACAATAACTATATATAAAAATATAAACACGAAATGTAATAAAGGAAGAATAATAAAAGGAATGGTTACCTTATAAATAGGTTGTGGGGCCCGTATTCCCACAATTTTTTTTAACGACGGATGTAGACGAGATACCCCCGAAAATGGCGCTTTTCGATGAGAACCTATTTTGGGGGGGCTCGTTAAAATCATTTTAATACATAATAATACATAATTCAACGCATGAATCAAATCGCGATAACCAACTACGGATTTGGATTCATACAAAAATGTTAATAAATAAGATTTAATAATAATAATAACGTAGCTAATGAAACTACCAACACACCCATATAAGGAGGCAAAGTAGCAAGAAAAACACAAGTAAGATAATAATAAAAAGGAAGGGATGGTTACCTTGTGGTGGTTTGTGGGTCCCGTATTCCCACGATTGGATTAACGACGGTAGGACGAGATACCCCCCAAAGTGGCGCTTTTCAATGAGAACCTAATTTGGAGGGGCTCGTTGAAATTTGAAGCGATACGAGAGAGGGAAAGAAAAAAAACTCCAAAACTACCAACACACACAGTGGTATGCAGGCAGAATAATAAATTCAATAAAAACGATACAAAAATGAAGTACTAACTGTACCCGCGGGTTCCAATACAACCCCAAAAATCAAAAAAAAATCAAAAATATCAATTTATCAAAAATCAGATAAACATAAAAAAATTTCAAATCAATACAACAATACAGTGGTATGAAGCGAGTGGAAACCCCACTCCGTGTCAGCTAAATAATAAAATAAAGAAAAATAATAATAATACAATAATAAAGTGTTCCGCTCCTCAAATTTCGGTCAAGAAATTTCGGGGAAGAGAAGAAATGAAGCTAAACTAAACTCCAGACAAATGACATCCGAGCTCCACCACAATCAGACACAACATAGTGGAAGTGGGAAAGAGCTCGGAAGTCGGATGTCCGAAGAATAGGGGATGACACCCCCAATCTACGCGCAATCAAACAGCCCGTGCTGGTTGCGATCGTAGATAGGGAATGTCAACCGGGAGACTGGCTTTGGTGTGCGCGTCCAGGCGAAGTCAAACGATGCTGAACACTGGTTTCGGCGCTGGACACGCACGCCAAAGGGAATGAAGCTACAAATCATAAAAAATCAAAAAATTAAAATTC
This sequence comes from Nephrotoma appendiculata, assembly GCA_947310385.1. Taxonomy (NCBI): domain Eukaryota; kingdom Metazoa; phylum Arthropoda; class Insecta; order Diptera; family Tipulidae; genus Nephrotoma; species Nephrotoma appendiculata. The sequence continues at coordinate 86,728,306 of OX371225.1, forward strand.
GCGAAATAGAGTTTGGGCGCCACTCTTACACGCTGGCTACTGCCAACCTGCAGATATTCACTAAGCTCCTGCAGAGGCCTCCACGGTGATGTTTTGCCGGCTACGTTCTCAGCGAGAAGTGCGAGGGTCGTGGGGTTTGAGGCATGCAGGGCTCCTGGCCTACACCGTGATTAACAGAAAGTTGGGGAAACGCAAATAATAAATAAAAACCGTAGTTCCGCCGAAATTCGTCGGCCGGAACCTGAGGAACGAACAACTCTAAAATTATAAACCGAGAACGGTGCCTTGGTGCGCGCATCCATCCGAATTCAAACGGGGCCAAGCCCTGGTTACGGAATTGGATGCGGGCACCAAGGGACCGCCAACACTAAACCGACACAGAGGGAGTCTCCGCTCCCATCATACACAACCGAAAAATAATTTAGTATTTCATTTTATTTAAATAAAAAAAACAACGAAACAAAGAAAACCAGCTTCCCAAAAACGGAAAAGGAGGGAACGAGAGAGAGAGCGAGAGAGAGAACAGCAATGCGCATCGAGCGCGCACCCGCTGTGCGGCGCTCGATCACAAAACTTTGAAAATTTAATATAATATACAAAATATAAAAAAAATTAAATCAAAAAAAAAAAATATAAATAAAAAAAATGGTACCTTAATATATTAAATACAACAAATTGTTGCGGCCTTGCGCGGCCGTCATGCCACACCTGGACCGTTGCGGCTTTGTGTGCCGTTACGCCACCGTTTCGACCTTGATGCCGTATTGTTGCGGGGCCTCTCCCCGATACCAATATAAATAAAAAAAAGCAATAGCTGGCTGGCTACCGTTAGTTGCGGATGCGGGGCTTTGTATGCCTTCGTTGGGCTTTGTATGCCTTTGTTGGGCTTTGTACGCCTTTGTTGGGCTTTGTATGCCTTCGTTGGGCTTTGTATGCCTTCGTTGGGCTTTGTATGCCTTCGTTGGGCTTTGTATGCCTTCGTTGGGCTTTGTATGCCTTCGTTGGGCTTTGTATGCCTTCGTTGGGCTTTGTATGCCTTCGTTGGGCGTCCTTCGCCTTAAGGAAAAATAGCAAAAAAATGAGTGACGTCAACTGGCCACCCTGTACTGTACCGTTGCGGCACACCCTGGCCGGTAAATACTTTAGATAATACGGCTGGCCTCAACTGGCCACCGGAATAAGTTGGGCGTTGGCTCGCCTTAACCGTAGATCAAATGTTGGCTCCCGTTGGGCGTCCTTCGCACAACTCGTCGAAAATGTATTGGGCGTTGGCGTGCCCTAGAATAATCCCGTAAACAATAAAATTAAGTGGCCTCACCTGGCCACCTTACTTTAACAAAACTTGTTGAACCTTTGATCAAAAATGAGATTGGGTGTTGTTCCGACACAACTGGATATAGATATTAAACCGCTAACCCGTTAAACCGCCCGTTTAAACATACAGTACCCGTTAAATCCTGGTACCCGTCGACAAATCAGTGGCCTACCTTAAGACCGGTTGTATAGCTGATAATGTGACGCCTTCATAGAGACTAGGCCACTCGCAGAACACTTGGGAATATCGTCTTCGATGTCGACTTCCCACAACACAATCACGTTATATTTTTCTTTCAATTTATCACTACTACCAATAATGAACACCATAAACTTGAGTTTTTTTTTTTTTTAACTTTATTACAGGAATTATTATAATAATTAGGTACACAATATGTATTTGGTATCTTTCCCCCAATAAAAAAACAAACCAAAAATGGTACAAAACCATGCAATTTAAATTTTCAACAATCCAATTCGATATATATATTTTTTTTTTTTTTCACAAAAACTTATTTTATAAAATGCTAGCCAAATCGACCGTTTTAATTACCAAAAACTCAAAAAAAATCACAACTCGACTTTTCAACAAAAAACCAAAACTTGACTATATGAAAATCACCAACTGAATGATGACAAGCAAAAAAAAATCGAGCGTCGCACAACTCGTAAAACGTTCTAGAAGAAATTAATCTCTCTTCTCTGTCTCTCCCTTATATCAAATTTTCGTTGATATAAGGGAGATAGACATATAAGAAAAACATTTCTTCCAAAACGTTTTACTTTGCACACACTCGATGCGCATTGTTCTCTCTCTCTCGTCTTCTCTTCACCTCCGCGCCACCACACAATGGGGAACAAAACAAAACGTCGCGGGTGCGTTCACAGACAAATACAGAGGTGAATAAAAACATAAGAGAAGATGGACGAAACGAAGACAACAACTGGGGTGAATAAAATAAAAAAAAAATCGTCGTTGCGACCATACAGTCGTAACAATAGGTATAGGGCGGGAAACCTACTCGCAAATTGTACAACAATCAGCTAATGCTATTACTGATGACCGCCTCGAATGGATATGTGGAAGCATAGAAGCCATAAATACTACGATAACAAATCAAGAACGTGGTCTAGAAGCCTTATACAAGCGTCTAAAAAAACAAGAAACCACTAATGGGGCAACAGCCTTCTATACTACGAGGGCTACCTTTTATATTTCGGGATTAGAGAACAAAAACAAATATTAATCATCGAAAATCGCTTTATTGTTTTTTAAAATATTCCCCATGAAGATCTATACACTTTTGCATGCGTTTGAATCAATTGTCGAAGTACTTTTTCACTCTGATTGAGGTATCTCCAAAACATGCATTCTGAACGCAGCAACCGCTTCTTCAGGTGTCGAAAAACGTTGACCTCTCAGTTTGTTTTTTACGTACGTGAATAAAAAGAAGTTATTTGGTGACAAGTCAGGACTTAAGGAGGATGACTCATCAAATCGATGTTTTGAGTGCTCAAAAATGCAGTTGTTTGAGCCGATGTGAGAGAGCTCGCATTGTCGTGGTGAAGAGTGATCCGTCTTCGGCAGTTGGTTTCCCTGATTTCTTGGAAGACAACTGGCAAACAAATGGTTGTGTACCACTCAGAATTGACTGTTCTGTGTTGTTCTAGTGGTACGGTTGCGACATGTCCATTTTTTCCGAAAAAAACAGGCCATCATTTGCTTGCAAGTGCTTCGTGCGCGAACAACTTTTGTTGGATTCGGCTCATTCGTTGGAATCACACCCATACAGTCGACTGCTGTTTCCTTTCGGGCTCATACGCGTAAATCCACGATTCATCACCTGTCACTATGTCATAGACGTGTTTTGAAGCACCGCGATCGTATTTGTTGGGCTTTTCTTTCAACCAAACGACACGAGCCTTTTTTGAGCGATTGACAAATTGTGTGGGATCCAACGCGAACAAATTTTTTTGACATTCAAATGTTTATGCAAAATTTAATGTACGCTGGTCCCACTAATGCCTAAGGTTGTCTCAATCTCACGATAGGTCACATGACGATCTTGCAATATCAGTTCGCGCACAGCATCAATGGTTTCCGGAACAACAACTAATTCTGGACGACCTTCACGAAATTCGTCTTGGAGTGAACTACGACCTCGATTGAATTCACCATACCATCGATAAACACTGGTCCTTGATGGAGCTTCATCGCCAAAAATTGAATTAAGTTCATCCATGCACTCTTGCTGCCTTAATCCACGTCGAAAGTTGTAGAAAATAATCGCACGAAAATGTTCACGATTTAATTCCATTTTTCGCCGAGATGTTGTGTTAATGAGTACTATGTAAACAACACAAATAGCGCTCGAATGTCAAAACGTTCTGAGTACGTATAATCTCAAAAATATCAAACTTTACGATAGAGCTGTCAGTTGCCAGATTGCAACACTAGGGTTGTCCAATCCCGAAATATAAAAGGCAACCCTCGTAAAATGAGCAGAACTTTAAGAATTGTCACCTGGGGCTGGAACGCAAACTAGCGCAGCATTTTCCAGAGTTAGAAATTGTTCTAAATTTAGTGAAAATAGATATATGCCTTTTATCGGAAAGCCATTAAACAGAAACATCGTTTATTAAAATACGTGTTTATGAATGTTATCATGCTGTTCACCCAGGAGGAAACGCGAGGGGAGGATCATCAGTAATAATGAAAAAGGATGTCAAACATTATGCAGAACGAACGTATCGAAGAAGAAAATATGCAAGTTAAAACCGTAAAAGTCGAAACTTATAATAATAATGAATACAGTATTTCCTCTATCTACTGCCCCCCACGCTATAATCGAAACAAAGAAGATTATAACAGACTCTTTAGATCACTAGGACCCAATTTTATTATTGGTGGTGACTTTAATGCAAAAAACACCTATTGGGGATCAAGACTTACAACCCGTAAAGGAAAAATACTTTTTGAAGCAGGTCGGGTAAACAACTGCCATTCTGGAGGTAAACCAACATTATTTATATCATCAGCCTGCTGATATAAATAAAATACCAGATCTCATTGATTTTTATGTAACGATAGGGATTATCGAGGATTGCATGTGCCTCGAAAACAGCCTGTTATCATGACACTCAGCACAATGATAATTAACAAGGATAACTTGCCAAAGTTTGTTAGTTAATAAAACAACGATACAATTGGAAGACGAACTGGAGACGAACAATACTATTCAGTAAGTAGCATGGGAAAGCTCTCCTACTGTTCATACCGAATCCCGTAGGAATCAAAATTACCCTCTTGAAGTCAAGGAACTAGTTAGAGAGAAACGGAAGGCCGGAAAACAAAAAAATCCTCTATTATCTGTGCAATAAACTGAAACAACTTATAAAAGAAATTAGCAACAAAACTATTAACAAATACTTAAGTGGTCTCACCGAACATAAAGACACTGATTACTCTCATTGGAAAGCAACAAAGGGATTAAAAAGGACCAAAAATCATGTGCCACCTATTAAAAATGAGGAAGGAACCTGGGCCAAAAGTGACTAGCAAAAAGCTACTTTATTTGCGGCTTACTTAGAAGAAACCTTTCAACCGTTACACAGGCAAACTGTAGATGAAAACATAACAACAGTTAGCAAAATTGATGACCATAATATACGATCTGTAACATTACAGGAATGAAAGAGGAGATCAAATATAATTTAAATGCGAAAAAAGTTCCAGGGTATGATCTAATTACTGGTCAAGTCGTAAAAGCCATTCCCGAGAAGGTTTTACGAAAATTGGTTCAAATAATAATCAATGCTGCCTTCAGACTAAAATATGTCCCATGGCAATGGAAGGTTGCTGAAGTAAGTATGATTCCTAAACCAGCAAACGACAAAAAATAATACAGGCCGATTTCACTACTTCTTGTCATTTCAAAATTATTTGAAAAATTACTGCTCAAGAGGCTCAGGCCAATAATAGAAGAACGAAATTTAATTCCACCCCACCAATTTGGATTTAGGGAAAATCACTCTACGATAGAACAAGTTCACAGAATAACGGATATAATAGAATACACACTTGAGAAAAAAAAAATATGTTCCAGTATATTCTTAGATGTAGCACAAGCTTTCGACAAAGTTTGGCACCAAGGACTTGGGTTTAAATTGCATCGAAATCTACCTAAACAGTTCTATCAAATCTCTAAATCGTACATCGCAGATCGGCATCTCCGTGTAAAATATTACGGAGAGTACTCTGAACTAAAGAGAATAGCAGCAGGCATACCACAAGGTAGCGTACTGGGTGCTATACTGTATATCCTGTACACCAGAGATATGCCAAATACAAAAGGTGCTATACCATAGCAACATTTGCAGATGATACAGCTATTCTGGCAACTGGAAAGTGTATATCAGAAGCTACGACAAAACTTTAACAAGCAACCAACTCAGTGACCGGACAAGTGGTGCAGTGGTTAAAGTTTCGGCACTTGGACCGAGGCTAGATGCAAAATCGAATTTTCATCATCGATTACAATCGGTGATGTTAATAAACACAACTAAGACCCTCTGATGGAGTGCAGAATTCAGCGCCGACCCACCGTCCATGTATAGGTGAATAGGTGAATGGGTTAATGATGTGGCGTGAATGCGTGGTATCACAATGGGCCAAAAATGGCCTAAGTGTCAACCACTGAAACCTAAACCTAACCAACTCAGTGAGTTGGACAAAAAAATGGCGCATTAGCCTAAACGAAGCAAAATCGATTCACGTAAACTTCACAAACCAGAAAGTTAATTGGATTCCAGTGGAACTCAATTCAAGGCCGGTTCCAAATGAAAATATACAGTCAAATATCTCGGCATGACTCTCGATTGCAAGCTTAGATGGAAAGAGCATGTTAAAAAGAAAAAAGAAAAATTGAACATCAAATATAGGAAATGTATTGGCTAATAGGTAGAAATTCTGAGCTTACAATACACAATAAGTTGCTATTATATCGGCAAATATTTAAACCAGTATGGACCTATGGTATTTAACTTTGGGGTTGTACCAAGAAAACAAATACACAACTGATACAATGTTTTCAAAACAAAATGCTGCATGGCATTGTCAACGCACCATGGTACATCAGAAATGATAACATACACACGGACTTAAACATGGAATGTCAGTGAAGAAATAAAAAATCATGCAAAGAAACACATTCAGCGGATATCTCGGCACCAAAATGCAGGCATACGAAATATGTTGGACACCACCAATGCAGTAAGAAGACTTCAAAGACAGAAACTTTAGAACTGGAAGGACAGAGAAATAAAATAAATTATGTAAATTCAAACGGGAGTAACCATTGGGTTACTGCCCGTCAAATGTGACTATTTATTTAAGGAAGATTAATTACTAAATGATTTAGTATTCAGTTGTAATATAAATTATAAATAAAAAATAAAATAAAAATGGTGGGATTTTCAAGGAGTTAAAAATACTAGTTGCTTAAGAATAGTACTCAGTTCAAAATGAAATGAAATTTTACCGCGGTCTCCAAAAATCTATTTATTTTCGCGTGAAATAGAAATGAAATTTTATTTGGAGAATTTTTAATTTTAACGTATAAATTTGTAGCCATACAAAAATCAATTTGTATATTTTACGTAAATAAATTAAATTAAATTGACTTTAATTAGAATTTATAGATTTGTGATATTAAAAAATTTGATTATTGCCAAACACAAACAAATGTCAAAATTTCGCGTGAAAATAATGTGCCGAGACATTATTTTCACATGAAAATAATTTGGAGAGTTTATGCGTACCATCTTTCATGTATTGAAAACACATTGATTTTTCGCTGGTGAACTGAGTACTACAAAATGAAAACAGAAGTGGAATTTTTCATCATTTCATGTCCATCGGCTCCAAAAATGTTGAGTTTACGAATGAAGTAAAAAACAACCACCTTCCAGAAGTTGAAGCTTTTGTTTTTAATTTTTCTGCAAATTCAATTCATTTTTTGGAATTAAAATTCGAAATTAATGGGTTCGTGCTTGGCACACGCTCATGATATCCATGTTTCCTCAAAACCCTTCTAATATTTTGGGGATGGATAGCTTTATTAAGTATCTTGTCCACCTCTGAAGCTATTTTTGGAGCGCTTGTTTTTGGATTTCCTTTCGCCAAATCCAAAATCTTTCGCTCGTCCTGATTGGAAAATGTTGGCTTTCGTCCTGTCCGTTACCCGTTTTCAACAGATTGTGTGACGTTGAATCTGGATATTATTCAGGCAACTGTAGAATGACTTCGGCCAACTAATTTTCTAACTATCGCGCACAGATTTTCCAGTCCGTTTCATTTTAATTACTATTTTGCGTTCATCGTTGGTAGTTTCCTTTCTAACACAGGCGTTCACGCCTCGCAATCGTTACATTTTAGTTTGTTTACGCCTGTATTCAATATGAAAGAGGTTATAAATATAAAGGAGGAACAACCCGGTATTAAAATTTGAAAAAATCAAGGATCGTACTAAAAGTGTATGATCATTTTCGTTGCAAAAAATTCTTAATTTTTTTCTTTTTTTTATTATAAACGGTAAATGAATTTTTATATTGTATTTTTGGATTTGTTAATTTGTAAAATAATTTAATCTAATAAAAAGCTGCAAAATAAGTTCTATAATTCTTATATTTTGTAAATTTTTCTCAAAATTCAGGGTGTATGATCATTTTCATTACTCACTGTATATTGCGATGTGGCCGTATACATACATAGGCACTCGCTAATATTTTTCGTACAGGTGTAACTATAATACCAAATTTCCCAACTGATAACTTTACAGTGTACATTTTAAATTTCGTTTGAATCAAGTTGTCATTCGAAACGGATCCCTTCCATTAAAAATACTTATAGCACTTCCGATTGCAACCCGGAAGAACTGGTTTTCGCACTTAGACGACTCAAGAGCTACTTACGGATATTATCGGGGAACGGTTGACGAATTAGAGCTATAAAATATCCTTAGAAATTTGGAGTAATCAAAAACCAATATAATTAATGAATAGCTGTAAGTATTGTGAATATGAAGCTAATAAATTTTTTCTTAAATTTGCCTAATCAATTTCAATTTTAATGTCACACAATTTGGAAAATTGTGGGACTGAAAACAATGTTTCCAGGAGATTTGTTTTCAACTTGATCAGCAGACGGTAGGAACAGAAATAAAACTACTGCCAATCAAGCAGCCTTGATGAAATGAATAGAAGCTCTCGATATCCACCCAACAAGCCTCTTGTTTCATTTAGTGACTGGCCAAGAACATGGGTAACAATCGTTCATAGTGATAAATGCGATATTACGAACGACCGAGCGCATAAAACACAACTTCAAAAGAAATGATTGAACTTGAGTTTCTCGTAAACCCATATTTCCAAAGTAATGCCTAATACATAAAATTATTAAAATGATTTATTTGAATTTAATTACTAAAACATAAAAACCGAAAAACTAAAAATCTATAAACAAATTAGTGAGCAGTAAAACTGAAGAACAAAAATCAAAACTCTTTTTTATATATTTTGACACCTGTACCTTGGATTCATCTCGGAAATCGTTAGGTTCTCTTAAAGTTTTAAATCAAAATTTCATCAATTTACTATTTCTAATTACTTATACATAATTTATAGTTGTGGTAGTATGTTCATGTATGGATATATGAATATGAAAGCGCGAGCATCATCCGCGATAATCAAAATTTGTTTTATCTTAGCCGAATTGTGGCGCCAATCGGATTTTAGTTACGATTTTTTTTTGTATTTCGTTTCGAGATGATGATCATTCCATTAGAATAGATCTTTTAAAATAAAAAATGAGTATGATTGGTTTTTTCATCATCAATAAGCCTAATAGTTTATTTTTTGTTAGGTTTTATAGTTTCTTATTTCATCCGCGTAATTGGTTTCTTATACTCTCTCGCATAAGATGATTTTTCTATAATAATTTAAATTAAATTTATAAAAGTAAATTTTTTTTTTTTGGTTTTATATATTTTAATGATCTGCTTGATGATGATCATCAGCATCATATTGATCGTGATATGATCATCAAGCGCGGTTTTAATAATGATTAAAAACATTGATGGATGTTTGTTAGATCATAAAAAAAAATATTTTATTTAATGGGTTTTGATGGATATTTTATGAGCGCACATTCTGTGTGTTGTATGCAGCCTGTACCGATTTATGAAGTGTTTTCTCATTTTAATTAAGAGAATTCAGGTTTTTGGGCGAGCATGATAAATGCAATATAATATATAAAAGGGTTGCTTGTGCTCGATATCGGTAGCAATAATAGATAAATTTTCAAAAACATGGGCGGACTTTAAACTGGCCTATGGATCAAATATAATTACAACAGCGGTGTGTAATTCAAGTCGCATATCTATTGCTACTTGTAATGATTTGAATAGGTCGCTATTTTACGAGGCTTGGCAAAACACAAAACATACATGAGACCAAAATCAGATATATTATAAAGACCTGTAAGTACTTCACCTACATGGTCTACTCGCGGTGGTTGTTTTATTTCATTTATTCTCATTTTCATTTTTTTTAGGCCGCGGTTGCAGTGTTAGAAATAATGTCACCCACAGTTTTCCCCACAGGCTATACAATTTTTATTCATTTAGGCTTAACCTTATCAGCCAGGCACCTCGTCTACCGTCGTTACGCTAAAGCGTGCTGAAACATATTGTCGCTGAGTATACCTATGGTTAGAATATTAGCGATGCCATCATTCTGTTTGAAGTCAAAGTAAAGTAATAGTATCCGTTCATACTGGTATCTTTATTCCAGATATTACCTTTTAAATAATGTCATTAGAGGTCAATACGCAAACAACGACTCGTTCACATGGATAAGTGAAGTTGTCTTCAATACTAAAGATATCCGGAGTGGTTGACAACCACCTGCAAGTGATCCTCCTAAACATCTGCTAATATATACTTGGGTCCCCGATTCTCCGGACAATCGATAATATTACGATACTAGAGCGAAGTAATTTTTTCTGGTGTGACCAGAAGTTCTTTGAGATCATTACCGGTTCCAGACATTCTTTGCAATATACGTAAGATTCTCTTTAAGATTATCTATGGGTCGTATAGGTTTCCATTTATAATTTTAATATTAATGGCAACAGATTAATCTTCATATCGCAGTTCAGTCATCGCAGTCAGATTCTCTTGTACTAACGAAGTGGCTTTCTGCATGGCAAACAGATATATGCCTAATTCAAGAGCCATAGTTTTTTGAAGGTGCTGTTTATGGATAGAATACTAACAGTGGTAAAATTTATACCTGAACTCTGCCATGAAAAGCAGAGCGTGCATTCTTATCTCTAACATTCTTATGTGTTTCTCATGTCTTCTGTAACCCAGCTGATTGTTGCGTCTGCATATCAACGTATGACTCTTGTAAATTGGACTAAGGATAAAAAAAATTCTTCTTTTGATTAGATTTGATGCTAATATGCGCATTACTCCATTTGAGGGAGTTATAATACTGGTTAGCATTAGTTGGGCACTTTTTTACTTAAGTTTCTAAGCTCTATCGAGCATGAAATTCTTAACCATAGTTGTGAACAAACATTTGTCAATCCCGTTCTTCGCAAAATGATTGATATCAGTTTGTGTGCAGTCTATTATCAATTTAATTCTAAATTGGAAGCTAACGAATGATATTTTGACAAATTAGGAAATTTCTCTACCTCACTGATGAGCCTATACACTTACCAATATAAGATCAGTAGATGATATTGACTCTCTGGCACCTTCGCTTTCGAATGCAATTACGACTGCATTTCGTCTTATTACCAATCAACATATTCGGATTACGAATATTTTTGGTGCTCTGCCTTGAGAAGGTTAAAGAACACTGCAAGAAAATTAAGAAACAAGGCATTTAGAACGAACCTTAAGACCACCCAAAGGTCGACCTAAGCAGTTTATTGAAGGCTTACAAGAAAAGCTTAAGATCTGCCCACACATCTTTTGGTTTTGAGAGGAAATAAACAATCTGTCGGCTATCGCTAGACTTAATCATCTCTTAGTTAAGAATGGTAATTACCAAATTGATTTTCTTCGACTATGTAATGGTAGATGCATCGCCATTAAAGGATGAAAGCATTCTTCTCGCCATTCATTTTCCGGGATGCGCCATCGTTGATCTCAATGCAGCTAAGACCGGTCAGTTAATTAACGCTATACCAAAATTGCAAGCTTGAATTTGCCCCAAAAGTTGAATACGTACGATACTGTACATTGCAGTTTGCTCTCTTTTGCACCCAATAAATCTGGCGGTTCTGATTGACTTCTTGGACTTGGCGCAGAGCTGAAGAGTTTTCATTCATTCAGTCTGTTATCGATCATTTTGTATGTAACTCAGGGTTGAACGTTCATTCAATAATAACTAATTTCTCATGTGTAAATTCCAAAACCTCGCAGGATCGTTTAATAACACTTAGTTTGCCACTATTACTATAAATGTCTATCACACATTTTGGATTTATAATTCACTTGTGAATTGGATTAATGAATCCGAGCCTAAGCCTCGCATTGTTGAGTATGTGTTGAATGGTTTCTATATTTCTGTTAAAGTTGTCAAGGGCTTTCCACAGAAAGGTGTACTCTCACCGTTATTGTGGCTCTTAAGAGGTTCTGTAGTTTATCGTTTAAAATATAATGAAGCGTGGAATAATATTGGTGCTCTTCTAGAACATCGACAAATTCTTTCCAAGTAATTTATTAATGCTCGAAGTTAATTTGATTAACGATAGGCTTATCCCAGAATTTATTTTCAATAGTTTTTCTATATAGATATTTGTGCATGTCTGAGAAATTCAGGAATTATCCTTCCAAATTGCTAATATTTGATGCTAATAGCTCTCAATTGGACCATATGATGTATAGGTTTTGAAATCTATTGCCACACTTGATGCTTTTATAATTGACGTTACAAAGTCTACATGTTGTGCACTCACTGAATTTCCGTGCTCAATTCGTTGATGTAGTGTATGAGTGTAAACGTTGAATCAATCTCTCTGTCGATCTAAAAGTATCACGCTTAAGAGAATGCCAGTTTAGTGTAACACTGTAGTAAATGAGATCATTGTTCTTCTAGCCAAAGCTGGTTCACAGCTAAAATTAATCGGTCCCGAGCTGTTCCATTATCTTTAAATAATGGTAAGGGGCCAATAAAAACTTAATTTTTGGGTTTGCTGAGAGAAGAATTGCTTTCTACTCATCATACCTGTCGCATAGATACCAAAGCATTTTATCACTGAACGTTAGCTAGGTTTAGCTAATATATGCTATTTCCTTAAAGAAGGACCTATTAGGAATCTACGTTGCGATTCTAATCGGGCATGGTCACTTTAAAAAAATATTATTCGTAAAGGGTTGGCTCCGACCACCTTTGTCGACGACTACTTAGAGGAAAATGATGACATTGTCAGTATACATTACGTTTGTAGCTAACCTACTTTTTCTAGGGTACGACCCATTGTATTCAAATCTCAATATATTGCTGAGGATCAACTGCAATATAATCTTTAGTCGTTCGCATCTACGCCCTTTGAAAGAATTCCCGGTTTGCTTCATGGTCCCTTCGCGGCATTGAGTGTGGAATTTTTTGGTTTCCGGCCAATTAAATAAAAAAGCTCTTACAATCTTGGCTGGATTTTGTTAATTATTTTGAAGGTTATAATTTTAATATTTGTGAGCATTTCTTTTCTTGGAACGAATTTTTAAATGGTATTTCATTGGTTGTCTCAATAGCTCTCATCCTTCGACTTTCCTCAGAACGAATTATGGAATAAAAAGATAAGTATAGTCACCTTGTATAAGAGAACATAAACTGAGCTATTTTTGACCAACGTAAGATAAAGCTATGTGGTGGTATCATCTTCATAACTTTGGGAAATTTTAGTGAGTATCGTCAACCCTATCAACACCACGATACAAATTGTAATAATTATAATTATTAATAATTTTGTAATAATTTTCAATTAATGCATGCAGTTTTTATTTTCAAATCTAGTGACAACGGCCAACATGTCAAGAATTTTTTTTTCTTTCATATAATAAAAATTGAGTTTTGTTTTTTCTTATTACGTCACAAATAAGTCGGTACTGCCAATGCCTTCTAAACTACAGGCCGCTTACACCAAATGATGACGAGACGCTAAGTCGACGTTTTTGTTGCTTTCTATAGTTGTTTTGTTAGTGTAAATATCTTAACATTATTATTTCGCAGTCTCGGTTTAGACATAAATTGACATCATGTGCGAAAAATGGGAGTAGTAAATGTATAAGTCAATAAGTCTAGAATAAGTCAATGTTTGGAAAACACCCATTGTTGGAGCAATATTTTTTGACACATGAAAAATCTAAATTTGGGTTTGTATTTGTGCAAATAGAAAATAAATTTATATTTGGTTATGTTTCTGGTCAATGTTATATCATTAAAATTAACTAATCAATTTTCAAAATAGAAAAAGACGCTTCGGAGATTAAAGTTTGTTTTTATGAAAATGTATTCATTATAAATGAAAATGGCTGTGTTTGCAAAGTATAACAGGTAAATATGCATTTATAAAAATAAATTTTCTGTAATTTAATTTGATTATACATATTAAATTTTTTACTGGATTTAGTAGTAATGGAGAAGTTTGCCGATGTTGCTGACATTTTTCACTTTATTTTACGTAGTGAAAAATTATGATAAATTTTGTGTTTGAGATTTTTGCAAATTTACTATTCGCTATATCGCCAAAGTCAAAACGAACTCTGTGTACCTGTGCTGGTGCGGTGCAAACTAGATGTTGGTTCTCTGAAGCCCAGGCGGATTGACTGATCGGGGTGAAACTTCAAAGTGAAGATTTTTCCATAAATTTGGATTTCATAGATACCAGTGAATTTTGATCGAAATTGGTCTACCGGAAGTAACAGCTTCGATTCAAGCTTTTCGTTTTCGCAAAAAAATTTGCAAAGTATATCATTTATACTAGAAAAGCAACTGTGAACTAAAATATTCTAAATTAAATTTTCAAAAACATCGGTCCAAATCAGTTTTATTAAATTTAAGTGGAAATGATGATTATTTTTACAAAAAAATGTTTTTTTATAAAGTAATCATGAAAAATGTTGAAAAATATTGTTGGTTTCCTACAGTCCAAACGGATTAACCGATCGAAGTCAAACTAATACATAATTAAGCTTTTTCCATAAATTGGGACGATCTTTGGCATTAATCGGTCCATTAGAAGTGGCTGCTCTCATAGAAGCTCTAGAAAAAGAGTTAATGAACAACGTAATAATCTACTACAACCAAATTTAGATGCACCGAAAAACTCGAACGAATCCAACCGAGAATCCAAGGATGTAGCGGTTCGGGTTCAGGACCTATAAATCTGCATCCCATTCAAAATATAAGTTCTAATATTTAAGTATCTAACTCATTAGATAATCTCGAACCAAATGATTCATGTCCTTCTTACATTCCACCTTTAAATTTATCACAAAAAAATATTTTTTCGTTTTCAATAAATTTCCATAATTTAGTCTTCCATTAGATATTTTAACAGAACCTCATTTTTCCTTAATTGATACTGGTGCAGACATAAGTATTATAAAAAAGGATCGTATAAAACCTGATCAATTATGCTATCCAAATTTAAAAGTTTCTATGAAGAGAATAACTTCTGAATCATTAGAAACTCTGGCGTTATGTCCAACTAAAATACATTTATCCAACAATGTTTCGCTACGTCATAATTTCCATATTGTACAGCCAAACTTTCCAATAAGTTGTGCAGGAATAATTGGAAATGATTTACTTCAAACAAATCAATGTAGTATTAACTATTCCCTTAACACGATAACTATAAATCCACCTACGATCAAAAATAATAAATACATACACTTAATCTACACTTAATCTTTCATCGAATAATCCACCAATAGTTCTTTGTAGTAGATCAGAAAAAAATGTAAATCTCCGATTCAAAATGGATAGTGGCAACGAATATCTATGTCCTTCTCAAATAATTCAACCTGGGGTATATATTGCCAATTCGCTAATTCAAATCAACAATTCATTCGCAACGGTCAGTATCATCAATATGAATGACTTTCCGGTTGAATTAAATAGTGTGTATCACTGAGAAAAATTTTGGTTTGTAAAATTGAAAAACGAAGTTTTTAATTTCTCAAAGTTATAAATTTTTTTGAATTTCAAAAGTATTTTTTTGAAATTAAATGAAATTTTTGCAAACTAATAAAAAGCTTTTTTTTTTAAAAACATATTTTGTAAAATAATTTATAAAATACTTTTTAAATTTAAAAAGTTTATTTATTTAAACTTAATAATTTATTTCAAAAGAAGTTTTTTAGCATATAAAAACAATTTTTTTGATAATAATGACAACTTATGAAAAATTTTATATACATTGTTTTGCCAGGAATCCCGTTGTATTATTTTTCAATTCGTCTATATTTTATTTTTTATTTTAAAGTTTTTTCGGCTATTTATATAATTCGCCAACTCGATATGTACTTGTGTTATACTAAAGGTATGAAGGTTTGAATTTTTGCAGCTTGGTCATTCGAACCGAATGAGTACTGATTGGGTAAAACAACCTTTTGAGGATGTTCTCATTATATTTTTGTAAGGGTTGTGTGTATTTTTACACAATGGCCCTGGGGGTTAAAAATTGGGGAGGGGGGTTAATTTTATACTTTTCGTGGTAGAAATGTTATGTTCTTATGAGTAGATGACCCTTTGGTTTTGCTGAGTTGAACAGTCGCAAACATTAATTACTTTGATTTAAAAATACGTGACATTTGTTAAAAAATAATTATTTAAAAATTAAAATAAATCTTTTAAAACTAACCAATAGTTTTTTTATTCTTAAAAACAATCTCTTAAAATTTAAGAAAACTATTTGATATAAGTAAGGAAAGTATTTTTGAAAATAAAAACAATTTTTTTATTTTTATAAACAAATTTGGCGAAAAAATTTATTTTAAAAATAAAAAGATTATCCTTTTGATTTTAAAAACGAGTTTTTTTGCCTAAAAAATATATGTATATTTTTTTGATTTTATATGTATATTTTTTTATTTTTACTGGTTTTGTTTTCTCAGTGTATATAGTTCCAGAGAAGATAAACGAATATCACCTTCTTAAACTGGAATTTTGGACACATACTATAAATTCACACAAGTGAAGGAAATGCTTTCGAAGGGTATAATCGAGAATAGCAATAGTGCTTTCAATTCCCCCTTGCTTGTAGTGCCCAAAAAATCTAGCGATGGTAATAAACGTTGGTTGTGGATTACAGACGTTTAAATGAAATAACCTTGGATGATATTTTCCCACTTCCAAATATTGTCGATACATTGGATCAATTAGGCGATGCAGTATATTTCACTACTCTAGATTTAGCAGACGGCTACCATCAGATTACTTTAAGCGATAAAGACAGACCAAAGACAGCTTTCAGCACCCAAATGGTCATTACCATTTCACACGAATTCCTTTAGGGCTGACAGGTGCACCTGCCACGTTTCAAAGAATTATAAACAACGTGTTATCTGGCTTGCATGGGCTTAAATGCTTTGTATATCTGGACGATGTAGTTGTCTATGGATACAATCTCCCAGATCACAACAGGAAACTCCTTGATGTATTTCAATCATTAAGAAAATATAATTTAAAATTCCAACCTACCAAATGTAATTTTTTACTAAAGGAAATTTGCTATCTAGGGCATATAATAACCAGTTATGTAACTAAACCAGACCCTTCTAAAATAACAGCAATTCAAAATTTTCCTGTGCCAAAAACACAAAAGCAAGTTAAATCATTTCTTGACCTTATTGGCTATTATCGCAGATTTTTTGAAAAATTTTCTGTTCTTGCTCAACCTCTCAATTCGCTTTTAAATCAAAATACACCTTTTATTTGGAATGTTTTTTGTCAAAATAGTTTTGAAATATTGAAACCAAAATTAATAGCCCCACCAATATAACAGTACGCTAATTTTAATAATAGATTTTACGTGATGACTGATGCAAGTGACATTGCTCTTGTAGCTATTCTTTCACAGAGAATACGCGATGATGACTTGCCTGTAGCTTATGCTAGCCGAGTCCTTAATAAAATTTTTGCGGTTAAACGTTTCTGACCATACCTTACGGAGTCAAATTTAGCATAATCAGTGACCATAAACGGTTAGTATGACTCAATAAAGCTGAAAATCTCTCATCTCGTCTTATGCGTTGGAGAATACAAATGGATGAATTCGACTATGATGTAATATATAAACCTGGGAGGTACAATGTAAACGCGGATGTTTTGAGCAGAATTTCTTTAGATTTTGTTGGACAAGTTAACGTCAAAATCATTACTCGATCTCAGCCAATAAGAAATACTGAAGAATCAAACATGAATGAAAATTCTAATAATTCAGAAACTTCTATACAAGATTCCTCTGGCCCCTTACAAACATCGGGTGTACCCTTTCCACAAAATCCTAACTTTGATAACGGTATCATAAAACTTGAAAATATCTCGGATATAGACAAAATAATTAAAGAGTTTCACATTTCAACATTAGGCGGACATCAAGGCATCGAAAGAACATTTAAAGGACTAAAATCCTATTACTACTTCCCAAAAATGTGGAGCACCATACGTAAGTTTATATCCAAGTGCGAGTCATGCCAGAAGAATAAGATTTCGAAAACTACCAAATGTCCCTTGGTAATAACCACCACTTCAAAACGACCTTTCGACAAAATATTTTTAGATGTTGTTGGGCCTTTTAACCTTTCGTACAATAATAATTGATTTATTTTAACAATACAAGATGACTTGACAAAATATTCACTGGCTGTCCCTATAGAAAATCAACTAGCGGAAACAATAGCGGAAACAATAGCACAAGCATTTGTAGAGAACTTTGTGTGTAGATTTGGAGCTCTTTTATGCATATTAACTTACCAAATACTAAAGATAAAAAAAATTCAAACAACCGCTTATCATCCACAAACCAATGGAGCGTTGGAGAGATCTCATCGAACATTAGTAGAATATCTTCGTAACTACATAGATATGGATTTAAATGATTGGGACAGGTGTTTATGTTTTGCGATGTTCACTTACAATTCTACCCCTCATACATCTACAAATATTATGCCTTTTGAAATGATACATGGATTTAAACCTCATATACCTACAAGTTTAAAAAGCAGTACCAGAACTTTTTATAATCAAGAAGACTACATTCAAAATCTAAAACCAAAACTTGCAAATTCTTACGGAATAGCCCATAATAATTTACTAAATCAAAAGCAAAGGAGGTCAAAATAATACTGCTATCGAAGTATTAACAACGTTCAATTTCAAATAGATGATAAAGTGTTGTTGAGAAATGAACAAATTAAAGGAAACTTTGATCCTATATGGAATGGACCGTTTGAAGTGTTACAAACGAATTCGAAAGAAAACACTACAATACGAATTGGTAAAGGCACTCTAGGGTAGTTCATAGTAATCGTCTAAAATTATTTTTAACATATGTAAAAGAAAACTCAAATGAAATCTTTACCGATGACACATACTATATATATTTATTTTCTATATGTATACAATACAATACTACGAATACAAATTTAATTTATACATACATAATTATGTTGCATTGATAATTACATATACCATTGATATATACAAAAAAATATGAAATACATTTTTCAGTTCAAAAATAAAATAATAAGAACTAAAAAAAAAAAATTCTAAAATACAGAAATAAATAAACCTTAAATTAAATAAATAAATTTAAAAAAAAAAATAATAATTTAAACAGATTTAAAGTTATTCTTAAGTTTAATTTTATAAATTTAGTATAATTATAATTATAAGTTTATTTTGTACAATAAACTTATACATTTTTTTTAGGGGGAAAGTGTTGTATAGCCCTGCATTCACTTATTTTGTATATATGTATTTATTATAAAATATAAATATTGATTTGCATCTCTCTCTCGTACTTTATTATATTGTACATTGTATATAAAATAGGATCAGCTTAATACATAGATACACCAACAATATGTCATATAAAATAGTTTTCTGTAACATCAGTTTTACTCCATATTTCAAATTATAAATACTAATTATAAAAATAAATTATTGTATTAAATAATTAATAAATTAAAAATAAAAAAGATTAACAAAGTGAAAATGCGTAAAACTATCTTTATGATAATAATCCGATAAGTGGCTCAATTTTTATGGAGCTCTAATATGAAAATGAGACTGACAGCATCGTCTCGATGAACCTCCATAATGCCGGAGTATTTATTATTGCCAACTGTCCACTGCCTATAAACATCGGGCTCTTGTTTTATACTACCTGTTTTATACCAACACCATCGATACGTTCGCCGTCGCAATCTCCACTTTCCTTTTCAGTGTGATGTGAGTTATTATCGATCGACACAACATGGTCTTCCAACTCATCTATGGCTAGGAGTTAGCTTTTAGACGCAATAATCCTATATCATCGAGTCATTACCTCTTACCGATTCCGAGGACACCAATCCAAGAAAACGGTTTTAAGCCGGGCGCTCGTTGGTTTAGGACAAGGACGAAATAAGATGATGTTCAAATACATCAAAGAACAAGTTAAACGACAGGAACGGGAAAACAGAGAGCGCGAGGAAAGGCGTAGGGGAAAGGAAGAAAAAGGAACTGGAAAAAGGCTCCAGGAGAGAGAAAAAAGAGACAAAGAAAGAGAAGAACTACTGAAACGAAAAGCAACAACGGGAAAAACTAAAACTATTGGCTGAGTTAATAAATTAAAAAAAAATTAATTAAATACATAAATATGCATACATTTATTTCAATTTAATTTGCATTTATTATAATTTAAATAGAAGATGAATTTTGGTAAACTATTTAACTTAATTCTAATTATAATGAATCCATGATCCGATTTCTTTTGAGTTCTCCAAAGTGCTTAAAAAATGCTTAAATCGCCATTGTATATGTATAAATTACGCAGGACACAGCATGCAAGACCAAAGTTGCTCATTCATTGAATAGATAAAAAGTTCAATCTTGTTAACAGCCTTAACCTTTGTTTTAAGAGCCCAAAGGTATTTTCTATTTTTACCCGAGCAAAGTTTTTTTTGAGTATTTTTATTATACATATTTTATTATTTGTATATAAAATTACTTTTAGGCGTACTTCTACATCAGAATATTTGTTAACATTGCTTTCGACAAAATTTCCAACTCGATGCTTATTGTTCTTTTCATACCCTAATCAATTTGAATACTCCGTCATCAGATCATAAAATTAAAAATTGAATAACTTGAACTTTCAAGTGAAGTTGTTGAACATGACAACGATCTCGATAATGAAGATCATGTTGATGATGAAAATGTTTGTTGATGAGGAAGATAATAATTCCTGAGTTATTATTTCGTCCATCAAAAGTATTTATTTTTTTATTTTTAACGGTGCTTATTCAAAAAATCCACTCAGTCAAAAGTATAGGTTCGGAATTATATCGGAAAAAACAATTCAATAAAATTATTTGTAGGAAGTAATCAGTGCAAAAGAGGAACGTTTGTTGTAGATTACCGAATTTCAAAATTTTTAATGTTAACTCCATTATTTCCATTAAAAAAACTTTTAATGTTTTTGAGTAAAACTTTAATTAAACTTAAGCCCACAAGCTACTTGTTTCTGTAAGTACCACTTTCATAATTATAGAACCTATCAAGTTCATCCACATTTGCGTGCATTTCACAATAATTGAAACATATTTACAATCAACACCAAATATATAACAACAAAATTATCTCAAATCAGAATTGACAACCTAAAATCATAAGACGATGAACAAGATGATTCGGTAATTTATTTTTCTTTTAACTTTGATTTCATCTCAAAGTGAAATCAAAATGACTATAATCTACGATACACACTAACTTCTGTATAATTTTGGTGGCTGGAATTTATTTTTGACATGCGTTTGCCTTTTTTCTTATTGTTTGGTATGTATTTGGGAGTAGATAAGTGGGATAAGATTTATATCATTTAGATATACACTGTCGAAGATGTGATGATTGCACAAAGAGTGTTTCGTTACTGATAGTGACTATAGAGATGATGCTGGATTATCATATTTTAGTAGAGTAGCGCCCTTTTTAATTGAATTTAATTCATATAATTTTCATTTGATTGTGTTGTTGAATAGTTATACTCGTTTCGTACGCAAATAGTTTTCTGTGAAATGACTCAACCTAGAGAATATTGTCTGACAATTTATCATTAGTTAAAAACTCATTGGAAAATTTCGCCTAATCCGCGTGAACCCAACAATTAAAATCGCATCAACATTTTTATGTATCTCGTACTTTACACAAATTTTGGAAACAAAATTCCAACAAATCACGGAACAGCAAAGACAAAGGCAAATCAAATCCTCCAAATCTCGCGAACGAACAAAAATAAAAAATAAAAATCACACAAGCGAATTAAACCCAAAATCAAAAAAATAAAAATAAAAAATTCAATCAAAAGCCTTAAGGGTATTTTCTTAATATTTTTCTCATGTCTATAGTTGTTGTTATTGTTGCTGATGCTGTTACCGCAGAAGATAAATAATCCTTTATAATTTTTTGTTTTAGATTTTTTTTTTACAACAACGTACATCACAAAAAAGCTTTTCAATAAATTTTATTTTGGTTTTTTCTTAAGAAAAACTGTTATTATTGTTTCTTAGACGGCTTATTGTTGCTGCTTTCTGTTGAATTTGTACATACAGTCTAAGATGAAACATAAAAAGGATTTCTTAATTTTTTATTTTATTGACTTGACTTTTTTTGCTTTGGGTTTTATTTTCTGTTTGTGTTTATGCTAACTCTGGTGATATTGCTTGGAGGAAAGTGGGGATGTGCTAAAAAGCCAAAACGAAATAAGTCTATTTGTAGGTTGGCATAGAGTTAGGAAATGTTGCGTGTGGATTTTATGATTTTTGTGAGGGTGAAGGATGATATTCTGTTCAAGGTCGTTTCAATATGAAGTTCGTTTGTTACTTGAAAATTGATTGTCACGTGCGGGTACGTACGAGATACATGTTAATTTTAACAAGAAATAGAAAACAGACAAGCCTAAAGAATGTTGCCTTCCTTTTAGAATATTTCTCAGACGCAAAACTGTCTCTTCCAAACATAACAAAGTTTTTTACTATACCGATTTTAAGTAAGACAACTATTGATTTATACAAAATTACTACAAGGGAACATTGAATAATACAGTGGTTAGTGGACAGCAAGAGTACAAAGGCCCAGAAATACCAATAACAAAGATGTGCAAAGAACTTTTTATATTTACTTTCGAAATAATCCAAGTAAAGCACATGTGTAAGTATTTCCCAATAAAGGGCTTTCAACGTTTCCATGACCGGTTTTGCTTGTGTCCGTTTCTCACGTCAAAATCACCACTTTTGAATTTATTAAATCACTTTTAGAATTGTTGTTTTACAAAGAGTATGCTCACCGTAAGTTTTGACAAGCATTTGATGTCAAGAAATCGAGAAAGTTGGGAGTGATAACTGAATCATCTATTTAATAATTTTACATGATTCGAATTAAATATTTTACGGTACAGTGTGTCCATCCAAAAAGTTTCTACTTTTTCTGCCTATAAATGTTTTTTAAATAAAAGAAAATAGATTTAATGTTTACAAATCATTTATTTAATGTTTGGAACTATGTATGGGAAACAATCTGTGCCAAAGATCCGCCTCTGTTGGCATTACACATGTGGCTCTTTTGATTACATTGCTATCAATTTTTCAAACATTTCATCCAGAATCATGTTAATTCCTTCTTTAATGTTCCTTTATTTGCATAAACCTTACTTTTAAGATAACCCCATAAAAAGAAGTCTGAAGCAGTTAAATCGGGTGGCCGTGGTGGACAATACACAGCATCAGATTCCGAAGTTAACTGTTGTGGAAACATTTCTCGTAACAATTCCGTGGTTTCTCTAGCAGTATATGGCATGTGGCCCGGTCCTATTAGAACCATATGTTCACCAAACCATTGTTATTCAATTCTGTCCTAAAAAGTTCCTTATTATAGTTCCTTACCTTTCACGTAAGTTTCTTAATGTTAATGTAATTGATGATTGACTTATTTAAAAGATTTTCACTATTAAAACGCGTTATTCAATCGAATATAATTTCCATGATTAATTTGCCACGTGTGTACTCCACGATTGTCAATCATGAACTGTTAGTATTAATATTCGCCTAAATCGATGTAAAAACCCGATATCCTACCACCCTGTATATCGTTTAGGTAAATGCTAATATCATGTCTCGCATTTAGTCAAGTAAATTTTTGTTTCTTTTGTTTTTTTTCTCTGTGATTCGAAAGAGAGAAATACAACCACATGGCGTAAACCTGGTAACCTTCTTAATAATCTCAATCTCATTTTCATTTTGAATTGTTGAGATTTTGCGATTATTGCGGATATTTTACATGGGGCGAATCTGCTACAAAACCAACCGCTATTGGATCACACAGTAATAGGTGCGTCACATACCGTGACGACCAAAAGTAAGTGAGAGAAGCTTTAAAAAATAGGAAAAAAACTTCTTCAAACCGCACTGCTGAATTATCAGTAGAAATTAGCAACCAATCTCTGCCCGCACCACTCGCAGAAGGCGTCAGGAAGCTGGTTTGAAAGGCTGTAAAGCCAGGAAGAAACCCTGGCTCTCCGAAAAAACAAGAAGGCTTGGTATAAATAGGCCTTAAAATACCAAAGTTTCACCGAAGCAAATTGGTCAAATTTCGTGTGGTCAGACGAATCAAACTTTGAAGTAAATTGACAATTCTATGTCCTAATAATATTAAATAATATGATTTTAAAATAAAATTCATCGATACAAATATTTTTGTTTTTCCGCGTTGCTCCCCTCAATTTTAACACTTTTTGGTGATACAAATCACCAAATATGGATATAAATTTATATATAATATAAATACAAATATGGATAGCGTTAAATTCCAGCAGGATAACGCGCCATGTCATAAATTTGCCCGCACAATGGCATCGTTTCGAGAAAATGGCATTGAGGTTCTGGAGTGGCCTGCATAGTCCCCGGACCTGAACCCCATAGAACATTTATGGAGTTTATTAAAACGCAGGGTCAGGACAGAGTCGCTATACAATAAATAACAAAGAAGACCTAAACCGCTGTCTGCACCAAGAATGGAGTACTGTACATACTGAAGAATATAAACAACTTGTAAGCTTACTACCCAAAAGAATTTCTGCCGTAATTAAGGCAAAGAGTGGATCCACAAAATATTAATTTTACATAAATAAATAATAATGTGAACCTATAAAAATTGTTTGAATTTATTTCAAATTGATACTCCCAAAAAATTGTAAGATATCATGGGTGCCCAATACTTTTGGCCAAGACTGTATTGTTTCCTGCTTCAGGCTGAAAAAGAATTTTTTACCCATAAAATATTATCCATTGACCCAATTCTTTCGTTGCGACGAAATTAGATGTATAATTCAAAATGTATGTGATGTTGGCCCAATACTCAATCCAGAAAATACTATGGCAACACCCAAATATATAAATTATATCAATAAGCTATATTGCTAGCCCAGAAAATATTCCACAAGACGCTATTATCTCTTAGTCACCCCAAAAACAATTATCTATCTCTACATAAAAACGTTGTGCTAATATTTGTGCTGACAGCCCAAAAATAAAACTGTCTCAATACTATAAAATGTCATGATAGCCGAAATTTTACTGTCAGCCCGAAAAATATTCATTCAATCCGTGTCAAAATAGTACTTCAGTTAACTTTAGTACTTCCGTTAATTTTAGTACTTCCGTTGTTTTAAATGCTTTTTATTAGAGGGTGCGCAGGAGTATACATTCCAATAACCATTTTTGGAGGAATCGGTGGTCTGAAGGGTTCCAGATACCAAAATATATCAAAATGTTCCTTTCAACAAAATTTATATTCGTTTTACTTCCATGTCAAAATAATTCGAGAATTGCCTATAACTTTGTAGTGCTTTTCTATGGAAAGTTGTCAGGGAACATATATGCCAATATTTGTTTTTGGGGAAATCGGAAGTCTAGAGCAGTGTTTCTCAACCTTGTTTTGCCGAATGACACTTTCAATTCTCATTTTCTTCTGTGGCTTCGTGATGGCTTATGTATAGAGAATTGAATTAGAATCTTGTCGATTTTTCATTGAATGTAATTGTTGAGATTGAATTAAAATTTCGATTTTGTCAGGGTGTCGATTTTGTTCAAAATCCGAGAGTCGAGACATAATGTTTTCGTATACGTATAAGCAGGGTAGTATACAATTTTATATTAGTGTGTGTAATTTTTCTCTGGTTATATTTGTTTGTCTTCTGCGAATGTAAGCATCTAAAATTATGAAAATTTTTGAACTGATACAAATCGATTCTGTTTTTATGGTGCTTATGTCGTCTCACTTTTTTGACATATCCTTTGCTTTTGAAAAGGCGAGTTCTCGCAAACAACTTTCATTTTTTAAGGAATAACTCTTTATATTTTTCAGTGCAATTACAAAAGTATGTGTTTTCCTGAGTAGCACACAAATTTAGAAAGTGTGCGTCAATGTGTAAAGAAAAAAAATTTAAGTACATATTTGCATTTACAAATTTTAAATTATAAATGGAAATGTTATCTAGAAATGTCATATCCAAAAAATTTAAATGGTGCACAAACACACACACACACACACATACTTTTTTAAGCTGAAACTTTCAAATAACTCGGAAAATAAGCACTCTACGAAAAAACGTCCATTATCAAAATTTAATCATTCCGAGGGGGGAAGGGGGTACATAAATTAGTGTAAAAATTGGTGCAACCCCTCCCGTTCTTGTAGGTGAACTAAGGTAACTTTGAAATTAAAATAGGAACCCCTATTTTTCATCTCAGAATCGGATTCTACAGCTTAAAGTACGTAAGATTTCTTTGAAACATTTTTTTCGATTCATGATAGATGGCGCTGTTAATTAAATTTATATTAAATTTTTTTCGAGTTCTCGTACTGAGAACCTATGCATATACGAGTCTGCAATACGTTTGAATTAAAATTAACTATTATCGTATTCCAGGAACGTAATCGCATCATCTACTGATTTTTTTGTATTTTGTTTTAAAAACATCGATTCAGTGCGAAGATTATTTCGAAAACAAAAAGACATGTTTGCGTTAGGCAATTACAATACAAAATGGAGTATTTAACTGTACAATAAAAAAAATGAGATGGTTCTAGTTTATGGACAAGATAGCCGTAGTCCTTATAATGCTGTCACTCTCTACGCTTCGCGTTTTCCTGATAGGATTCGGTCACGTGCTTCATTTTACCGGACCGTTAAACAATTTACAACTAATGGAAGTGTTCAACCGAAAAAAAGGACTCGTCGAGCAACAGTCACTAGTGAAAGTAATGAGATTGTTGTATTGGCTGCAGTAACTCATAATCCTCATATTAGTATACGAGAAATAGCTAGCGATTCCGGATTGTCCCAAACCAGTATTTGGAAAATTTTAAAACATGATAAGTATCATTCGTATCATCGTAAATGCGGATTAGTAAGTGCATTGACGTCGAAGGCCATCATTTTGAGCACTTAATTTAATTAAAAGATGATGAGACGAGGGGAAATCAAGCACCATGGTACATGAGCAGTTACTCACATTAATGAAGCACCCCGAAGGGAACCGAAAACTAATACGTCCACGTCGTTGTTCTTGGGCTACGACGAAAATATTTTATTCACAAGCCAATTACATTTCTACAGGTAAAAATTTCCCAGTTATTAAGATATTTTTAGAACAAAATACATAAAAAAATATTTATTTGAAAGAAGATTTAATCGTATGTTGCTGGGTAACGATATTAATAGTTTCGTGACAAGTCACTTTTCAGTAACTAAAAATTTAAGATATACAATTTGTTTAAGACTAATTTCGAGTATTTACATTAAAAACGTGTTAATTTTAATTCAAACGTATTGCAGAATCGTATGCATAGATTCTCAGTACGAGAAATCGAAAAAATTAATATCGTTATTAGAGCGCCATCTATCATGAATCGAAAAAAATTGTTTTAAGGAAATACTACGTACTTAAAGCCGTAAAATCGGAATCTGCAATAAAATATATAGCGGTTCCTGTTTTAATTTGAAAGAAACACCCCACCCCACCTAAAGCGGGGGAGAAGGGGTACTAATTTCAGCACTAATGTATATAGGTTACGGCAACCCGAAAAATATGCGCAACACAATTTAACACAATCATAAAAGTGCGATAAACAATTGGTAGAAATGAGTTCAGAGAAGAATAATTGTAATACAAACAATATTACACGGAAACAATTCTACACTGAACAATTCATCGAAAAATCAAATTTTGACTTTAAAAAAAATTTCGTATTATTTTATTCAAAATACGAACAAATGTGTAATTTTTATAAAAAATTTGATATTAGGATTGTATCTTAACAGTTTTTCGACAGTACAAGTAATTTTTCCGGGAAATTTTGCAATTTTTCTAGGAAAATTTTGAAATTTTTTCATTTTTTTTTTTCTTAGTTTAAAATAAAATTTGACACTGAAGAATTGTATAAATTTTGTAAAAGCGGGAGTTTGGGGAGGCAGTCCCCATCCTTTAAGGTATACGACGAATGAAAATTACATTAAAAAAAAAATTATATTAACCAAAGTTGATTTGTGGCACTATAAGAAGAAGCGATAAGAACGATAAAAACTCTTTGATCTGTGTCTGCAAGGTTGACGAAGCAATTATAAACTAAAAAAAAAATATGGAAAAAATAAAAAATTTCCGAAAAATCGAAAAAATTTCCGGGAAAATTTAATTTCCCCCTCCTAAAAACTGATAGTTAATTTACAGTGGAAAATTTTGTTTCAATGAATTGTGTTTTCGATGAATTGTTTTTTGCAAAATTCTTTTCACGCACATTAGGTTATTGTAAAATTATAGTTTTCATATTTGTTTTTCGATGAATTGTTTGTGGCATAATTGTTTGTCGCAGAATTTTCGGAGAACCATAGGCTACATGTTTATGTGGTGTATAGTATCTTTTTTGTGGCAGGAAAATATTGATCCCGGATCAATAATATGACGTCATTTTTGATCGAACATGGCTTCTTTGTTTACATTTGTTTTCTTTTATTTTTTAATCCCGGATCAATTAAAAAATCCAAAAAATTTGTTGGATTTTTTTGACGTTTACTCACACAATATCACAATATGTGTGAGTAAACGTCAAAAAAATCCATTGTCATATTTATATGATTTCCTTTATGTATAATTATTTTTAAAAACAAAATAATTAGTTTTCGTTCGTTATGATTCTGCTCTAATAGTCATGAGATGTTTTTTCATTTCTAATTTCGGGATCAGCTATTATTATTATTTTTGTGTATATACAACGGTTGCGTCTGATCTACCTCAAACTGTGGGAACAGCCATTGCCACTCTGAGTCTTAGTCGAGCTAAGTCATACCGTTTCACAGTTCCTGGCTGGATATTTTTTCCTTTGTAACGTTGAAACCAATTGTGGTTCGTTAGTACGAATAGTTGGCGGGCGGATACGTTACACACTGACCAAGCAGCTTCAAAACAAAACCATGTTGACTTACTATTATGTACGCGATGGCTCGTTACAACTAAGGGCAAGGGCGTGAAGCGTCCCCATTCAGGTAGTAAAAGAATATATTTTTAATTTGTCAGCGAAAAACGATCAAACAGTATTCGGTAGTACATTAACATTGCCTATTTTAATTAAAGTAAATATTATTCAACCACAATTTGGTAAATAATAAATCATCGAAATCCAGAATAATGTGTGTGCAATACAATCGAGGGCGCGAATGATCGATACTTATTTAATAGTTTTCATAATGGCTGATCATCAACTATGACGAAAAGACATAAATTATGTACATTATAGATATGTTTACAAATGTGTTATAAAACAAAAACATACAGCGATCTCTTACACATATATGCGATAATAATAATAATGAACATCATATTGATCATGATTATGATGCTGTTGGTCATTATAATGAAATGAATTAGGTACCATGATGGGATACCAAAATATAATTTTTTCGTTACTCTTTTGGAAAACATCAACATCATATCAATTCAATCTTAAATATTTTCATATGCATGGCTTATATATAGCTGAAAATCCTTTTTGATTCGCGTCTTCCTCTTCTTATTCCTATTCTTATACGTATTACATTTTATAATAACAATAATAATAATTTTAATGATTATAATATTTTGAGGTTATTAGAAAACGCCTGAAGATACTCATACAAACTATATATAATTTGAAGGATTTTCATGTTTGCGTTCTGGTATATATGAGATCAATGTTATGTCTCGAATTAAAAAAATGATTTAAAGATTTACATCCATCACAAAAGAAAACAAAAAAAAATTTATTGTGTTTGTCGCACGGAATGCGAGCTGCAGAATACACACAAAGGCAAATGGCGAAATATAATAACAATAAATTTGCGAGGCGGGAATTTATTCCCGGAGTTTCAATCAGAGATGAGATCTTAATTATAATAATTTTGTGCAAGATCTTGCAAATTATAATGTGAGTAATCAATTAGTGATTTATATATTTGAGGAGGCTTCATAAATTACTAACATTTTTTTGTTATATGATAAATAAGACGCGCAAATAACATGTATTAGTTCTGAAGTTGCACACATCTCTCTTAAGTACATATTTATAAGCCTCTGAGGCTTAACGTTTACGAACAATCAATCAATTAGCACGAATGTATATTTTGGTGTTGATCAATATTTATAACTAATCAATAATATGAAATTTGATATTAAATTGAGGTACTTGTCTTGTCCATATCTGATGTTGTGTATAATGAATGAAAGTACCAAATTACCGTTCCACGGATTTACCCAATTAACATGCGTTAACGCTTAGAAAACTCCCTTACCACTTATTCTTTTATTTTATAAATGAAATTATGAAAGTAACTAAAAATTACCGACCAAATGGGCACAGTGAACATAGCAGAGTACTGAACTAAATTAAAAACCAAGGCAAATTAATCGAACTAAAAACTAAGAAGAAAAACTAAAATTGATGGGTGAACATTTTATGACCAACACCCAACATTCTTTTACCATGAATGTTTACATAGGTCTCGAATTGGTTTCTATAGCGAAAAATTAAACTTACCGGAGTTTTGGTAAAATTGACAGAAAACCATCAAAGACAACCCTTGCTAAAAAATTTAATCTTTAAACGGAAGCTGCCACTTCCGCTATACAGACTTTCACCAAGATAATTCGTTCGTCGAATGAGCCAAACCAAAAAATCATATATTTTCCATCATTCCGATGAAGCTCATTTGGAACTCGGTGTTTATGCGGCCAAGCAAAATTGCCGTATTTGGGGCACAGAAAATTTACACGTGATGATTATGAAGCCAATAAATGCCCAAAACGAGTGAATGTTTGGTGCGAAATGTGGTCCAAAGGCATCATAGAGCTATTTTTCTTCAAAAATTACAAAAGCTTAATATCTTAGTGGATCAGCTATCCGACGCCTTTAATAAAGGTATATCAAGTGTGTGTCGTCCTAGTAGACCTATTTAGAAGCTCGTTTGAAGAGCCAAGGAAACTTATGTTACTAAAGATTGGAACTGCTGCAAAGAAGTCCTCAAAACATACACATACGAATTAAGGGATGCTGAAACAATTTACTGGAGATACAATAAAATACAGGAGTCCTCTGAGACACCTAGGTTCCGTGAAGTACTATCTCTGAGCCCTACCACTCCGAGTTTCCTCCAACGACCTAATGGTTCTTGAACCGTAACTAATACAGAATCCTTGGAGCTACTACTGGAAATTCACTTTCTAGGTATCTCAAAATCTGCGCCACAGAGGCCTATAAGGACAACAACGTTGTAGGAGTTGTAAGCCAGGTATAAGCGGAAAAATCCTGTGAGCTATAAATAACTTGGAGCCTTAAACGTCAACAGAACCCGATGGCATTATACTGGCAAATGCCCAACAAACAACAACCTTACTCTGGCTGGAAGTTATATTCAAGGGCAGCCTAGAACTGTGTCACGTTCCTAGTAGATGGATTGAAGTAAATGTAATATTTATACGACGGGAAAAATCCTTCATTGCATTTTCAAAGACCTTAGACCTATAAGTTGGCGGGAGGGTGGCGAAGGAGCATTCCTTCTCCGACCATCGTTATTTAATGTTTAAGCTTAATCTCCAAATTGCAATTCAATACGTGTTCAGAAATCCCAGGAGGGCAGTATGGCGTGTATTTTATTTTTATTTTTATTTATTTATTTAAAGAAATCTATTTTGTAATATACATGTATGATTTCAGATTATTTACAGTTATAGTTAAAATTATATTAAAACAACAAAAAACTTTAAAACAGAATAAAAAAAAAAAAAAAAATATAAACCAAATTTTGGTTTAAACAATTAAAAATTTAGAAAAAAGTCTTTAAGGATATTTTTAAAGTTGTCCTTTGATAAGTTGAAGTCAAATACATCGTCAATTAAGTTGAAAGATTTAGACATCCTATTAATTGGGTTGTTTTCTCCATAGTTGGTGGAATGGTGTTCAAGTGCTAAAAATTTATGGTTTCTAAATGTTCTGCATGGCACGTGAATTGATATGTTTTCCAAGATGTAAGCTGAATCTACGTGACCAAGCAAAACGTTACCAATAAAAGCTGCTCCCAAGAGAAGTCGTCTATTTTCAAGCGTGCATATTTTGTAATCTGTGCATCTTGTTGTGTATGGAGGTAAGCGAGCCACATTTTCATGGAATGGCAAGTTGTGGTCGTAATCCCAGTCACTTTTCTTTAACAAAAAATCAGGAACTTCTTTTGAATGCTTTCAATTCTTTTTATGTGTACAGCATAGTATGGATTCCAGACCGTTACAGCGTATTCCAGTTGAGATCGAACATAAGCGAAATAGAGTGAACATAAGGTTTGGATATCCTTAAATTCACCTGTCCATCTTTTAACAAATCCGAACATGGCATTCGCTTTCGCAATACAATTTTCAATATGCCTATTGAAACTGGCGTTTTCGACAAATGTAACACCTAAGTCTATAACCTCATTGACTCTTTGCAGTACTTCGTTGTTGACTTTGTATGAAGTAATTATTGGATTTCGTTTACGATGGAAAGACATGATTTTGCATTTCTTAATATTTAAGTATAGTGAGTTCCGATCACACCACTCACTTAATCTATCTAAGTCTTCTTGAAGTTTCTCCGTATCTAACAATCCATTAATAGTACGAAAAATTTTCAGATCATCTGCAAATATGAGCACGTCTGAGTTTTTGATTATCTCGGTTATTCGGTCTATGAAAACAATAAAAATCCAAGGCCCGAGGTGTGATCCTTGGGGAACACCAGATGTAACTTTAATACAGTTTGATTTTTCATTTCCCATTATCACAAATTGGCACCGGTTTGATAGATATGATTTAAACCAATTTATGTAATCGAGAGAAAACCCAAAATTGAATAAACTCTGGAGTGCTTTATGATGACAGATAGAATCAAATGCTTTACTAAAATCCGTGTACGCTACATCAACTTGACGGTGTTTTTCTATTTCGTTAATTAGTTTACTGGTGAATTCAACCAGATTAGTCGATGTGGATCGGCCAGGCATAAACCCATGCTGGTTTATTGATATATGACGTGCAATTGTGGATTTAAAACTGTTGCATAATACTAACTCAAATAATTTTGGAATTGATGATGTAGTTGATATTCCTCTGTAGCATGAGATATCCTCACGTTTACCCGATTTAAAAATTGGAGTAATTTTTGAAATTTTCCATTTTTCAGGAAACACGCCGGTGTTTAAGGAATGATTGAATAGATAACATAATGGAATTGTTAAAATTTCAGCGTACTCCTTCAGAATAGAAGAGGGTATATCATCAAGACCGCAACCATCTCCAAACCCCCTTAAAGCCGATAAAATATTGTCCTCAAAAATAATAGGAGGAGTTATTGATGTGTTGTTGTTGCTGGGTTGTTCGTACAATCCACTAGTAACGCTTGGTCTATAGACTGATTGAAAAAACGACGCGAACATGTTAGCTATATCTTTGGCGTTTGAAGAGCAGGTATTGTTGTACGTCATATTAGCAGGGTATCCTTCAATTTCGCGTTTATTCCTAAAGTATTTCCAAAATTGTTTTGGATTTACTTTGATTTTGTCTTGAATTTGATTAAGATACGACCTGTATTTAGATTTGAAATAAATTTCAAATTCATTACTATGTTGTAGAAACGTAGTTTTGTCCGCTTCTAACCCGCTTTTCAACATTTTGGCATACGCTTTCGACTTCCGATTTTTTAAGTTAACTAGTCTATCATCAAACCAATGAGGGTGTGCATTTTGTGGTTTACAGCACATAGGTACATACATTTCGAAGCCTTGAAGCATGATGTCATTAAATTTGTCCACATTTTCGTTTATATCATTGGAATTGAGAGTTATTTGCCAGTTGATGGATTCCAGGTAACTTTGTAGCCCCACACGGTTAGTTTTTTTAAAGTTGTATTTCATTGGTTGTAGGTGTTCTGATCTCGCCATTTTAGTTAAGTCAAATACAATATCCAAAGATTTGTGATTAACATCATTTATGACAAAAGGTAATAGGGATTCAGAAATTTTAAAGGTGTCAATGTCGTTGCTGAAGACAAGATCCAATAATCTATCACGATTATTAGCAATTGTGTTTATTTGGTTCAAATTATAACCAAGCATGGCGTCCACAAATAAAGATTCCGCATCTGTTGTTATATTGCAAGGTAAAATACAGTTTAGTTCTGGGTCCAAGTTCCAAGTTATATTTGGAAGATTAAAATCACCAAGCACAAGAACTAAATCTGACGAGTTTGTTGTATTAATAACTTCATCAATCGCATCGATGCAAGTTGCATAATGATCACTATTTGATTGAGGTGGTATATATGCTGCGTAGATGGTTAGATTGATTTGGTTGATTTTGATTTTTACACCGATCTGTTCGACTCTCGATGGGGCTAAAGTTACTGGAGCATTCCAGAGTTTAGAATGTACTGCTATCAGTACGCCACCACCCGATTTCTTTGAACTAGTTTCAGGAGACCGATCGCATCTATAAACAACGTAGTCATGGCCAAAAAATTCGCTGCTCCGTATGTCTGGTTTTAATGAAGTTTCACAAATTACATAAATAAGGTAGTTTGATTTTAAAACGAATTTGTAGAATTTAGATGCTTTTGATGCCATTTTGTTTACGTTTTGATAGTAAATTGCACATTTCTCATATACCGATCTTTTTTTGGACTTTATGGGCTGATTTACCTTTTGAGTAATAGTATAAGTTCGAGCTTTCATTAAAAGTGAGTGTAGTCTATCATTGGCCACCGGAGAAAAATATTTAAATGATTTTGTGTGTCTAGAGATTGCAACTATGGCATGCTGTACACTATCGAACAGCTCAAGAGGTTGAGAATTGGTTCTTATACATATTACATTTGGTGAGGTTAAACCTTGTGCTTCATGGATCGTCAAGACTTTACTGGTTTCTGGTATCTTAAGCTGAGAGATTAATTGTTTATCAGCTCTGGTAAAAGTTAGATAGAAAGCGTTCTCTAACACAGGTAATGATGATAGATTTGGTGGCAGGTTTATAAATTCGGCGGAAGATTCCACTATGTTCATACTAGTGATGTTAGGGTAGTATTCTTTGAGAGCAGAAGTAACATCAGCTGGGCATCGATACGTTACATTCAAGTATTCAGTCTTTGTTACAAAAGCACTTGCATCGGAAAATTTCATATTGACATGATGTAATCTGTCAATATATGGTATTTGATTTTTGTCACCTAGAAGATATATTTTAGAACATTTACTTTTGATAACCACAAGTCCTATATATCCAGCATGCACCATCATGTACTCATCAACAAAAACTGTATCGTAGGTCCGGTTACCATTTATTAGGTATGAGGCAATCGTTTTGTAGTTTAATTTGATGTTATTAAAGTTAGTGTTTTTGTGCTCGCAACGTGATGTTACCTTTAATTTTATATCTGCAAGTCCTTCTTTTGTAGCACATAGAACAAGATCAGTGCCCAGATTATGGTTGTTTATAATCCATGTTGATTTACCACACCCAGGTACACCTTGAATATTTGTAATGTCCGGCATCTTTATGTTTGTTTTAAGATAGATATTGTTTAACGAGTTGTAAGTCTGATGATCTAACATAATTACCGTACCCGATGAACAAAAAATGTATCTGTTTGGGGTAATAAATGTGTTTGTGTCTTCACACAGTTGCACCAGATTATTCCCATCGAAGCCAAACTGATGTTTTGTGTTCGGTTCTTCGAGATATTGTTTGGTAGCGTTGTCAAATATAAATATGTTTAATTGTCGTAAGGATTGTATCTAGGGAGGTATTGGATAGCATCATTAAATCTAGAGTTCCAGGACTCTCCGACACGGGTAGTGAACTGGACTCAATTGTGGATTCTTTTACTAGGGCTTGTATAATCTCTATGAAGGAAGCTTGCCTATTAAGAAAACTGAGAGGAAAGCGAAAACCTTTTTGTTGGACCACTTGCGGTGTGCCGAAAAGTTTGCGGGTCTGCTTTCAATAGAGCAAAAAGATCTAGAGAAATTCAAGACTGGGACTTCTTTAAGGAATGCCTAGAACGGAAGGGTCTCGGAAACCTAGCGCTTATGAAAGATTATCTCCATTAGTAAAGTTGTTCCAGGTTATCTGATAAAACCGAATGGCGAATGGACAGTGTCTGGTGAAGAGACTTTTGATCCTTTGATGGAAACTCACTTCCCTGGAAGTGAGTAAGTGGCAACTGCGGGGCCTTTGGATGACTGCGGGTCTAGGAATGACTGTGGGGTCCAACTGTTACGTATAAAGGATCTTCTAAATACACAAAAGATAAAATGGGCTATTAAAGGGTTTAAGCCCTTTAAGTCAGGTGGCTCAGATGGGATTGTACCAGCAGAAATTCAGAAGAACTCGGAGGTCTTGCTTCCCTGGCAGAAAGTTATCTTCAAAGGTTGTTTGATGCTGCGTACACTCCATTGAAATGGGGGGGAGGCTAGTGTGATCTTCATCCCGAAAGCGGGTAGAAGCTCGCACAGCAACCCTAAGGACTTAAGACCAATACCTCTGTCATACTTTCTGCTGAAAATCGTAGAAAGTCTGCTGGACGACTATATTCGGTCGGGAATTGTACCCAAAAACTGGCCACTATCTCAGCATGCGTACCATAAGGGTAAGTCCGTGGATACGGCATTACACACCTTGGTTTGGGGAATTGAGAGGAAGCAATTATGGAAGGATTGCTGCCACTTAAGATCGAACACCCAGTAACCATTTTGATTGATCACTTGCTAGGAAGCAGAAAGGTCATATCGAATATAGGGGAAGTTTCCGTTATTAGACGGGTCGTTCAGGAAACACCCCAGGGAGGTGTATTCTCTTCCCTTCTTTGGAATGTAGTAATCAATGGACTACTACTGGAACTGGAGGCGGAAGGAATAAGTGTGGTCGTTTATGCCGATGACGTAGCGATAGCTGTCTCGGGTAAGCACCTGGGTACAATCAAGGATGTAATACAGAATGCGCTATCAATCACTCGGGTTGGGCCAGTAGATTTGGATTGGGGATTAACCCATCTCAAACAGGGCTGGTCCTTTTTAATAGGAAATATAAAACCCCAGCAATGGTTCCACCAAGCCTAAAAGATACTAGACTGGTCCTTACTGAAAAGGCGAAATCCCTAGGGATTCTTCTGAACAGTAAGCTCAGTTGGAAACCAAACACGATAGAAAGATTGAAGGAGGCTACTGTGGCACTATGCTCTTGTAAAAATGCTTGGGAACGAAATAGGGCGGTCAATACCAAATGGCGGTCAATACAGCCTCCCGGCTATCAGCAACTTTGGGGTGAAAGTGCCTGCAAAAATGGCACTCAACTATAGTCAATTATGTGAGGCATGACCTGGAATTTGGACTATATAACACCCCTTTTGTGCTTTGGCAAGCTTTTTAATGTGATTCTCCCCTATGGGGAGGATTGGAATAGTGGTCCCATTATAGAGACAGTTAAATTCTTCACAGATGCAAAACAAGTATGGCCTGAGCTGAGCTTGAATCGCTCTAAGATCTTAATCACACTGAGGAAGCGTGGTTTAGGTAGAATTGTAGGAATAATTACCGAGCACTGCCTTTTCGGAGAACATGCGAGAAGGCTGGGTCTGGATGCAAATGACTTCTGCAGAAGCTGCAAGGACGAGGAGGAGGAGACTCTTGATCTTAGCTGTCAGAAGGCATGATCACTTGGGGAAATACACTATGAACAGCCTTTGTGTTCTCGTAAGCTGTAATGTACAAATCTTTTACGCTAAATTTATAGTACTAAATGGGTTTAAGGGAGTTTATGATGTCGCATCCTGTGGTATCACAATGGGCCATAATTGGCCTAAGTGTGCGATAGCACTCCGTGAAACCTAACCTAACCTAGACCTATAAGTTTAGCCTATTCCTTAACAAAAGTTTTGGAAAGGCAGGTAGAAGTCTACATTAGCAGTTCGATTAAGCCAAATAGGCTACCGAAATCCCAACATGCATACTGAAAGGTGAAATCTGTGGAAACTGCTCTCCACTCCCTAATTGCTCCTAAATAGAAATCACTTGAACAAATGGGATACGCCATGATAACTTTTCGGAGCCTTTTCACACAGGCACTCTCTTCTTTGTGCATGGACGAGTTATTCTGTGTCAGACCAAATGATTAAAAGCAAGGTCGTGGTGGCAAGCATGGGTGAGTGTTCCAATACAAGTTTGTTGAGTAGAGGCATATCTCAAGTAGAGGTATTATCCACTCGTATTTGGATCTAGGTGATAAATGACTTTAGGTTATTAAACCTAAAAGGACGCGGCTCTAAGGTGGTTGCTTATGCGGATGATGTTGCGATTTGTGTCTTCGGTAAATATCCTTGCACCTTAAGAGGAAGCTGATAAAGCGCATTTAGGATTATCTTAAATTGGTCTAACAGTCGTGGTTTTATTGTGAATCTACAAAAAACTTAGTTGGTCCTTTTCTGCAAGAAATACAAACTTCCCCAGATTGACCTCTTAGCTTAAATGTTATTGGATTGACAGCAAACTAAGTTTGATAGCAAACTAAGCTGGAAACCTAACTTATTAGTCAGAGTACAGAAAACGCGTAACGCTAAAAACGTTACACTATGTGTAATGCTAAAATCCTTGGTGAAAGTAGTAGAGCTCTTAGAAACATACTCAAAGACTTAAGATACTCTTTCATCTCACACCCCTAGATATCCTATAGGTAAACAAAATAATGGTAGCGAGCTGCTTTAAGGCTAAACTTGATTTGAAATTTGAACTGTATCAATATAGGACAATCATCTATTCTAAGATACGGGAACATCCCAAATACTACTGACTATCTCATTCAGTCACCATATTTTGAACAGAGGTTTAGGATTTATGTTCCTCCTCGGCCAGAGAGAAACATTTCTGAATACCGAAAGTGTTAATTTCTTCACTGACTGAAATGAGCTCATCGCCTAAATGACTTGACGGATCTCAGCAAAATGGACGTCAACGATATTCTAAGGTTCGTGAGAGCTCAAGATGATTCGATGAGTGTAGCAACGAATCTGCGATTGTGTTTATGCCAGTGCCTTAGGACACTCTAATCTAACATATTTAGGGATAAATTGTTTTGAAAGATTAATACAAATTACTAATCCAATGGAAAAGCCGATAACTCCAATAAGCAGTAGCAGTTCTTACTTTGAAATGGTCATTAGCATTTGTGTACTAGACCGTGTACTTAGACCCGATAGTAATTACAATATTAAATAATTTTGGTAATTTACCATGTTCGTACGTTACAATATTAACATTAATTATCCTGTTTTTAGTCGGAACAAATTCTGCGTCATCATGATATTTTGGATCGAGCCACCCCAAAAAAAACTAAACTAAATCTTCTTTATTAATCTAAATATTTGCATTTTCATCTGATCTCGAGATAGTTGTATAAACGCGATCAACGCACAGTTCGTGATGATCGTAAACACAGTAGTCCATTTGATTTATTTTTATTATTTTTGA
Organism: Nephrotoma appendiculata; assembly: GCA_947310385.1. Taxonomy (NCBI): domain Eukaryota; kingdom Metazoa; phylum Arthropoda; class Insecta; order Diptera; family Tipulidae; genus Nephrotoma; species Nephrotoma appendiculata. Next base: position 86,768,033 of record OX371225.1, read on the forward strand.
AAATCATTTTAAAATAATAATATTCGATTGAACTATCCCGATCTACACGTAAATTATACACGAGAGGGAATGATGATCAATTGATCTCCATTTAATGTATAAAATTGATCATATTTTAAGATGTATTATATAATATGTAGTATTTTGTTGTTGTCAGAAATATATTTAAAAACAACACACATGATTATGGTAGCTGATGATTTTTCACTATAATCATCGTCATCGTCATCATCCTGATCGTTACTATTATTATATAGATTTTTTTTATAAAATATATAGATTAAATATACGTGTAGTAATAGTTTTATATGCTTATACGATCGATGTTTTCAATTTTCAGATTTTTTTTTTGTACAGTTTGATTGAACTAATTGACAGGTAAATCAAACAACAACACATCGTTCACGATTTGTTTCGATTTTTTTCTTTGGATTTTGAGGTGAAAATTTAACAACACACAAAGATAACAATTGTTAGATGTTCTATGAATCTGTATGTAGCTGGGTAGGTACGTGAATAACAAAGTGGCGCCGAATTTGTGCGTCTCGTTTACGATATTGTAAGACAGTGTTTTTCTACTGTGTTCTTCATCTTCTGAAAGGGATTTGTGTAATTAAATTTTTTCTTTTTATTTTCTTTGCTCTTTTTTTTTTTGATTGATTTCTATTTTGTTGTTTGATCTTGAGTGTCGGCAAAATGAGCAGATAATTAGTAAGAGTAATATTCGTATATAGAGTGGAGTGGATATTGATTATCATTTTGTAGTTCTGAATGATTGGTGTACAAAGAAGGATCATGCTAGTTTCGTTAATGGTCTTTAATTTTATCTATTTTAAAACTAATAGTTTTAACCAGTTTTAAATCTACAAAGCAAATGCACAAAATGGCTAAATATATATGGTAGTCTACATACCAGTTACTGACATCAGCCGAATTCAAAAACTTTTAGTTACAGATGAGCAACGTCAATTTACTTAATTCAAGGGCCTTCACGCTACAGTTATCTACAATAACTACAAAATGTGAATAACGATAAACGACTAATTTTTGAGTCTGATTAAGCGTTATGGTCTTAATAGTTTTAGTACAGGAAGTTAAGGTTGAGATTTTCGTTTTACAATTAAATTAAATTTAGCTGTGCTCCAAAACGGTCCAGCATTCTCATTAGTAAAAATAGAAATTCAAATAGTTTTGGTAAAATGAAATCAATATATGGTTATACTAATTCTTGTCCTTCAGTAGTGAAATCGAAACTTTGAAAGAGAACAATCAACAGATTCATATTTGATATTTTCAGAAAAAATTACTAATCATTTTGGGAGGGCGGATCCTGACGGTTTCCACGTGTGAGGATTTAATTGGATCATCAAGTATGTTCCAGTTCCCACTGAATATAGTTATATACTGCGTGTTGTTGAATGCTGTGAGCTGGCCGAAGAAAATGTTCTTCACAAGCATTTCTGGATATGTATCCTTGGTCGTCTTTTTATGTTGGTGATAAAATCGACGATTTGGTGAGCGAATTCTATCGAATCATTAATCCTAGGTATTGAGAGGCTTATCCTTAGAATAAAGGTGTCAAGTGCAAAAACGGAACCGTGGTTCAATAATGAGTTGATAAACCTACAAAATAGAAAATACAAGACTTACAAAAAATATTATATAAGTATGTATTTATATCTAATGGCGCGATTCTGAAAATGTTAAAATTATATAGCTGTAACTTGTGCAGCAGTGAAACTTTCGAATTTCAAAATGAAACTTTTTATACCGATTAACCCCAATTTATGCTAATTAGTGCTCACGGGAAAATATTAGAGCTAGTCCCCGCGCCGACACACGGGAAAAGAAAATTTCGAAATTCGCCTTAAAGACGACACAAATTAAACCCGATTTCTATAAAAAAAAACAGAAATAACTTTAGCCTAATTTAACAGTTTACAGTATCCAAAGGCGGCTGAACTGATGAAATTTTTGCCTATCATAGAAATATAATTTTCATACATTTTAATTCAAAAATTGAGGAAAAACAAACTCATCCCTAAAAGATACTATATTAAGCAAACTAAGTAGAGAGGTATTATTCCGTTCAATAATATTTGTGTTGAACAACTAGGTAAGCAATTCACATAGCCTAACCAACGAAATTGGCTATTCTGATTGCATATTTCTATCACGTATGTTTATTTTCAACTGAAAAATACACTGGTCGAATATGTGCTAATCCAGAATTGGACCAATTTCATTGAGCAAATTTCTGGAAGGTATAAGTTCATTACCATCCAAAAAATATAGTGGTTAAATTTCTGCTAATCCAAAATTGGCCCAACTCCATTGAATAACAAAGACCGTTAATGAGCCATTCTTCAAGTTTATTCAACAGTTGTTGTTGCCTAATGGATTTGGGCTGATTTTGGATTAGAACAAATTCAACCACAATATTTTTTGAATGACAACTAACTTACGTTCCAGCAATTTGCAGTCAGAAATATCAATTCATTGGCTTCTACCACACTTTAAGTAAGAAAATCGATCGTTCAACGGTCTTTGTTGTTCTATGAAATTGGGCCAATTCTGGATTACCAAAAATTCGGCTGCTTTATTTTTCGGATGGTAATGAACATACCCACTAGAAATATGCAATGAGAAGTGCCCACAGGAACATGTTATCTGAATTGCTTATTCTTGGATTTTAGAACATTTTATTTCAATTGTTTATTTTGTTGTTCAACACAAGTAGTATTGAACGGTCCTCCGTACTTTGTTTGTTTAAAGTATGTAGTATCTTTTTGGGCGAGTTTGTTTTTCCTCAATTTATGAATAAAAAGTTATGAAATTAATACGTATAATTATATTTATATTTAAATTATATTATTTGTGTCGCCTTTAAGCGAAATTTTAAATTTCCTTCTCCCGTTTTTCGGTTCCTTTGGCCCTATTCTGATACTTCCTGGGAAATGGAAATTTTGTAGCAGTTTTATTCCCTTTTCCCTAAAAGTGTATTCTGGCTTTAAGGAAAAACATTTTTTGGGAAAAAATTATTCTCCATTATAGCAGTTTTGATGTTTATTATTCCATACCTATTTTAGGAAAGAATTAACTGGGAATAGAATTTTATGGATTTAGATATATACTGAAAACTGGTAATGTCAATTGGAAATATCAATATCCAATTTTTTTAAATAAATAAAATATATTTAAATAAAATATCAAAAAAACCAATTAAACGTAGTAAACTATTTTTATATCGCGTGTCGACTGTCGACTGCGAATAAACATTTTTTTTCCGTAAATTTATTCCTCAATCGCCAGAATTAGCTTTTGGAAAACGGGAGATTGGAGAAAATGTCTGGGGAATAGCTGCTACAAAAACAACTATGGAGTTTTTTTCCCGTGAGCACTAATTAGCACAAATTGGGCTTAATCGGTATGAAAGTTTTATTCTGAAATTCGATAGTTTTCCTGCTGTAATTACCCAGACTTGTTACCTTACACAAACTGCTTACAGAGTAAAAAATACATTGTTCTATAGAATTGCATTCACAAATCGTAGACCTTTTGCCGCTGTAACCAAAGTATCAAAATCGATGGCAGCACTCAAATATTGACATAAACTCGCATTATCAATAAAATAAACTATTTATGTATATCATAAAAATATTTAATTTTATGTAAATTAATTAAGAAATAAATAAAAATAAGAGTGTATTGTACAGCATACCTTAAAAACAATATTTTTTCTGTGTCTACGCGGACAAACTATTTGTTTCGACTGTTCGTAAATGTAGTTCATTATCAACATTTAGGCGTATATAGAAAATCAAAAGTTTACAAAAAACTACAACTGGCAGAAGCTTCAACTTTTGTTTGTATAGAGATGCTATTGGTAACAACATATACCATATATCCCTTTTCCAGCCCGTAATGACAATTGAAGTAATAATCGAGAGAGAATCTTGTGAATCGTTAATTTTTGTATTTATTTATATACACATTTGTGCATACCCGTTAAATTGTTTTACTCAGAAATAACTATAGTAATAATAAAATAATTAATATATTATCAAAAACAAATAATTATATGTTATATAATTTAAATGTTATCAAATTATAATGCTTTTTTCAAAAAGAATTCTGATTTAACTAAAATCCGTTAAAATCCGGAAGACATTATAACCTGTCATTTTTTACATACACATTTGTATATGATGGACTTATATAAATAAAGAAAAAATTCTGGCCTGAAAAAGGATATGCGAAAATCGTTTCAGAAAATGACAATTTTTCAAGTTATTCTCTCTCGAAATCTTGATGTGTGACATTTTGTCGTCAAATTTGGTGCTGTAAGGTTATAGAACAAAACTGACGTGTATAAAGCCGAGTTACATATTGTGAATACTATTTTAATACAGGGTTATTTTTATGTTCCAGATCGAAGTTTTTTTTTTTAATAACTTTTGAAAAAAATACAAGTTTATAGGTTATATTTTATTGATTGATTATAATATGGTCTTTGACATTATGCATGGAATATAATGTCGGTCAAGTGGCCATCCCTGGCCGTGAAGCAAAGGCGAAGCGAGTATTCCTAGTTTGAAAAATAACCTACATAGTTGGATTCTGGCTCACAACTTAGCTTCCACTAATATAGGTTTCTGCAGGCGTTCTCGAGCACTAGAAGAATTTGTACTACCTTCAACCACAAACATTACTCCATCGATGCCAATAAACAGAAGTAACTGACACATTGCATCGAATGTTCGTTTTGTAGATCCAACGCTCAAAAAGACAAAAAAACATCGATGTTGCTTGGATCCAACCTATATTTTGATTTGTTGAAGAGCGGTTTAGTAAAATTGGGCAATAACCTACTACATATTCAAAATACTGTTCTTGTTTGAATCATTTCGGGGCGTTACTCATCCATACCTATCATCAACATAGCAAGGTCTAGTTTCCTTTTAATTTCCTCTACCTCAATCATCGATGATGATATTGAAAGGTTTTGGGCACTTTAAGAAGTTACGGAATGTTTCAAGGTATGTACTACGAAACAACACACATGTGAAAAACATTTTTTCGAACGATTTATACGAAATGAGGATGATCGTTTTTCTGTTAGACTATACCATTTGTTCATCCACCTTCCACCATGGATGATTTGTCGGAAGTAGCACCAAAGGCGTTTCAAAGTGATGTTTTTTGCTTCTGGAGCTATAATATACAAACTAATAGGGTTGGTGACGAGAGAACAAGCAGCGTATAGTTGACCGTGCGAGATATACCGGTGGTCCTTAGATCGATAACAGCGGCCTCTGCGATTGTTTAATTGACATAGCGAAGCAAATGCGAGCAATTGGTATGCGTGGTATAAATACGCATTTCGCCTACGCTATACATAAATGTTAGAATTCCTGCCTCATTTAAAATTTTTTGTGATTTGATCACTGAAAATCTTCTTTCTTTCCCAATTTTGGAGGGGCTAAGTTTCGAAGAAGGATAATTGTGGCAACGTAAATCGCGGAAATTTCTGCGTACGGCAGGGATGCAAACGGGAATTTTTATTCAATCGGAGCTGAATTGAATAACTTGTAGCCAGTAGTTTCTTCCACTACAAGAAACTCCGCACAATTATTCTCAAAGGACAATTCTCAGTATACATAATTCTTTATAAACGTACAATTCTTCTAGTTAATAAATGTTTGGTCTTTAAAATAACCACGCTGCGCCAAAACATGTATATAAGTAGGATTCCATATAAAGAATTATTCCAACATATACAACAATCTTTAATACGCAAACTGTACATAAGACTTTGTACATAGACAATCGTACAACACACTTGTACATAACAAAATTTGTTTAAGCAAATTATGATTGAAAAATTATATTTTGGTTACACAACAATTTCATAAATACTTCTACAATCAAATGATTGATAGATGCATAAACATCGTATTGATTTTGAAAAACCAAAGTCATGTAAAACTCACTAATACACCACCATGCCATCGCACAAGAGATAGTATGGCAATCATCTATGTTTATTGAAACATAATTTAAAACGGGTGCACCAAAATATTTCGGGTGCACGTAACATAAAATTAAAAACCAGAAAATCCGGGTTTGAGTTTATGAGTTTTTGATGGAGTATAGGCAACAAAACGAAGATGAAGATTAGCAGCTTTCTATTCAAGTTTTGGATTCTACCGGAGCAACAGCTACCGCAGCCATCGTAAAATAAATCAACAGAAAGAAATTAATATTTTAAAATAAAAGTTTTTATTAAAATCAAAAATCAAAATAAAGTTTTCTTGTAATCATTTCTTTTCATTTTTCACTATTGCTACAAACTATAAAATTACATAACAGATATATTCTTAATATGATTTTTTAACTTAATAAGTTATACCTACCCCTCTGCGATAAAATATGAGTGGGTTGTAGCTTGTAGGGAATCGTAAGAACAATGTGTCTCACTAATCCTTTGAATACGATAATCATATACATAAGCAAGACAATATCCCTTTCATCAGATTCCTCTGTCATGAATAATTTTTTATAGTACAACAATTTTTCATTGATAACCGAATTTGTTCAAGCTTGCTGTATTCAATAAAACAAGACAACCAGCTACATCGCGGGGTTTCGGAAGCACAAGTAAGTTTAATTGGCCACAGACTAATTTACCTGTTCCGGAGTATAATGTAAATGTTAAATTAAAATTATTTACAGTAAGCGAAGAAGAGGTAACTTAAACTATTAGGGGTCCAAGACCATCTGCAGGCTCGGGATAGACTGGGATAACAACAAAGTTCCTTCAGTTTTTCCAAGACAAACTGAAAGGACCGCTGACTAGATTAATAAACAAATCTCCGTTTAAATGAACATTTCCGGAGCAACTAAAAATTGCACCTTGAATCCTTCAAATTAAAGCACAATCTCTGTACTATTATCTATTTCAAAAGTAAAGGAAAACAGATGGAAAAGGTTCGGAGCCGAACTCTATAATCATTTTTGTTGCCTATAAAGAACTAAGAGGATATGATATTAAGAGAAATAAAATTATCTTGATACCAGTTAAAAGTATTTAATTTGTTAACATCACCCACACAAACAATCATCTACCAAATCACAAATTCCCACACCAAACCCAAAACACCTCATCCACCCCACCATCTCTCATACCACCACTCCTACCACCCCATAACCACACCACCCACACAAACCCACATCCACACGGAATATATTTTTGTTCCACATTCACATGCTCTATGAAACCAAAATAGAATAGAAAATAAAAAATCTATCAATTTTAAGGAGGGGGTTAACAAAACCTTACGCATATCTCCAAACACTCTAAACACAGAAATGTCCAAATCAATAGAGCTCTATCCCATGAATTGGTTGAATTTTTAGTGAAGAAATTAAGTTGATATCTCCATCCGTTCTCAAGTTATCGTGGACACAGACGGACAGACTGCAAACCGAAAACATATAGCATTTTTTTAACAAAAAATCCTTAAAAATAGTAAATGTATGACATATACAGTTCTTAGAAAATAACCAGAGTTTGGAACTAGAAGAGTTTTTGGGAGCTGACTCGGATCATCCCAAATCAGGGAGCTGTCGAGGTTTCGATGGAATAACCCATCATTAATCTGAATATAAAAAAGCTGATTATTTAACCCTAAAAATCCCTCTATGGGATGTAGTGTCACCGAAATAAATAAATAAATTATAGCTTGATTTGAATTCAAAATCTAATCTTTGTAATATGAATTCTGAATGTTTCGTTTTGAAGTTGATACTATTTTATCCGAACTGTCATTAATCAAAGTGATTCAATTCTATTCCACCTATTTTGCTTAAATTAATTGGTAATGCAATTCCTTCCTATATTTCCTTATAATCGAAGTCCCGCTGAAAATTCCTTCCCTATTCTATAGACACGCTGACTTATTAAGCCAAAGTGTAAAACTGAATCTCGTAGCGATGTGGAGGAATATAGGGAGGTTTCATATGTTAATACAATCATTTCCCTGATAGGTCAACTTTTACTAACTAATGTTTATTAGCAAATTACAATTCAAGGGCTAATTGAAAATGTTGTACAGGTTGTTTACACTGATTTCTACAAGGCATTTGACATGATCGATCAAGAATTGCTGTGGCGGAAACTTGACTCTTTGGATTGTAAATTTTTACCTGTTGATTGGATTAATCCTTATTCGGAATTTACAACTAAAATTAACAAAATTGGTATTTTCTCTTCAAGAGTGATTGATGATTATAGCTAGTCATTTGGACCCCATAAAGTTAAATTGTCTGAGTTATTTCGATATTCTCATTTACGCTGAACGCGTTTATAGCTAAACGCGTTTAGCTAAACCCTAGTCTGTCAAGGGTTTTATACAAAAGTTCATATCCATGTGAAATTATTTAACTCAATACCTACGTATCGGTATAGAGGTTACCAATTAATGTTCTGAATAAACATTTGAAAAAGTAAGATTGGTTTGTTAGATCAAAAACTAATTCAGAACTACTTTGATCACCTCTGTGCAATTCATAGTGTGATTTGATTTGAGGAATTGCCATTCATAGCTTTTACTCAAAACTTTTCCCAAAAATTTTAATTGGTTTTCCATTTTATTTTCGTGCACTAAAGCCATTTTTAGTCAAATAAATAAATAAACTAATTTATTTTTCTACAAATTTAATTTATCTATTTAATTGTTAAAAAATATTTTTATTTATTAGAAATGTTCAAGTATTGTTATAAAAGTTAAATTTTTTATTAGTTTTACAGTTTTAGCCCTTCAATGCATGATTTTTTCTATTTTGTTGAAAAAATTCCTCATTATAGTTTCTGCAATCCTTATTTATAATATTAAAATAAGAATTTCTAATTATTTGTAGTTTCCTCGGAAAATTGATTTTCGTGGTTGTATCATATATACGGCATGCATTTACGAGTAAAAAACAAACATATTTTTTTTCAAATTTTTTAAATAACTAAAAATGTTACATAGTTTTTCACAGCCTATGCTTTTTAATTTAACAAAACTATTTAATAATAAAAATTAAAATAATAAAGGACATAACACATTTTCTGTCTTTGCTGCAACAAAGATGTATGTTACATTTTTCACACATTATAAAAGTGAGTTTGGAACTTCTAGGTAACTTACACCGCTGTTTTCCGATGTCCAGTTGAGAAAATGCGATACACTGACATACTTCTATTGCAGCTATGTGACTTGCGTAGGGGTTTTTTCGTTTAACGTCTATCTCAAGACTAATACTATTGGTTGATGGTCGGTCGGGCCCGTTTTAAATAGTTGTAATTATCCTTGACTCTGCACAGGCTTTCAGCAAGTTGAATTCTAAAATTTATTAGAGCGAAATGTTCCTTTCCTAAATCACCACCGATTCTTTTAGAAAGTAGCCATGAATTTACCACCGTGATATCTTAAAGATGGTAATATTCGTATGCACCATTTCTTGGAGCGTTTTTGTGGTGACCTATTTATCCTTTAGAGCACGTTCGGTTGGTAACTTGCTTGAAAATAGTCTGTCACGACGTACTGTGCCAATTGATTGAACACCTACTTTATTTAGTTCGAAAACCAATGGTAAGCTCGTGTACTAATAATCGAAGTAATCGTGGTGGTTCGCATTTCTTGGTATATTTCATAGTAGTCGAATGACCAAATTTGATGAGCTTCCCAAATCTTTATTATGTTTATTACGTTTATTATTTTCTTCCCCGAAAATTGTTCAAAATTGTACGTAAATCCTGAATTTTCACTGAGAAGAAAAAATTTGTAGCCCTATTTATGCGGCTTGATTGGCGTGTACTACTTCAAGTAACTTCTACCTTTAGTAGAGCACATCTGTTCATCAATAGATATATTTTGCTTGATTGGAATCTTCAGGAAGTTTTTAATGAGAGCATCTATTGCCGGTCATATTTTGAATGGGCGATCGTGATTTGGATTTGCGTGCGGCATATTGTTCTCATTGCGATTGCAATGAAGAAAATGGCGAATTTTTTCGAAATGCTTTTCCGTATTATATTGTTCCACTTTATGGGACCAGTATCAGCGCAAATTTGTTAGTTGGTACATGAAAGTTAAAATACACACCTCGAGAAATTTTTCCAAATCCTTCCCGTTTATTGAAAACGTATTTTTGATGTTAGTTTCCATTGCATAGTTATTTGGTTCTCTAACGCTATCACAATTTTAATTAGAATTGAAAATTTCAAGAGGCGTTTGCAGTTCGAGAAGTTTTTGTGGTTATTCAGCACCGTTAAATTTATATTTATCTGATGAAACATTCAAATTTTACTTTCCAAATAGTATTATTATACAACTTTTTTAATTCCTTGACCTCCCTCGTTTCACTTGTCACCTCAATTGCGTTGCCAATATCAGGATCTTGTAATTCAATCACAATATTATCACTATTTAGTAGTATCACAGGTATATTTTGAATGTCTAATGGTACATCGTCATCCATTTCAGATGGTGGTTCGATTCGGAAGTGGCAGTTTGTTGGATTTTAATTATGAAAATCATAGCCCCACTGTCTTCTTTCTCATCAATGTCAATAGAATTATATATTAATGAACTCCTCGATTTTCATAGCATTTAAAAACTAGCGTTGATCAGTCATTTTTAACTACCAAAAATGTTAAATAAAATTTGTTATTAAAGAAGAGTTCCACCTTATCTTCAATTTATACGGTTGTATCAGATTTGATACAACCATGAATTGTGCTGTAATTGCATGACGTATCATATATGATACAACCAATGTGTTTCAATATTTACAATGATAATATAGACATATATATGTCAAAATGGTTGAAACACATAATATAATTACATATATTTAATAAAATATTTTTATTATGTGAAATAGTTTATAAATACCCTAGAAAAAAAACGAGCAAAAATGTACGTTTGTTGTGACAAACTAATTACCAGAGCAAGCGACACTCAACCGGCATTATTCCATAAAATTACGCGGGAAAACTAAATTTTGTGTTGGTATAGGTGTTCAAAATGTGTAGAAGAATATTCTTATATGAAGCAAATAGGAAATTTATATGTATATACATGTACTTTTTTGTAATATGAAATGGTTGTATCATATATGATACAATATGCATGGAAGGGTTAAATACTTCTGGATCACTTTGCATATTTTGTTTTTTGCATAAACTTTATTCTTAGGATTGAAATTAGCGCAAGCTTTATTCAAGACTTAATAGAGTCCAAAATCAATTATCCAGGGATTTTGTGTGCGCTTCGCTCAATATATACTCCATCAGATCGCAGTCCACTTTGTGGGCTTGGGTTCGAATCCCACTTTTGACACCAAATATTACGAATTACGATTCGTTCCTGGATTTTGCAAATAGCAGCAAAAATGAGCTTAGTTTAGTATAGAGATAAACTTCTATAAGACACAGAAATTAAGAGGTGTGCTGTTACATCACGGGTTTCCCGCCGAAGGAAATAGGAAAAAGCTATTGTCGAGGCTGCATAAAGTTAGAAAGAAGGAACTAGCTCGAGCATATAGGGAATATTTAGAAAAGACGCTTGCGCGTCCAAAAGATTACGATTTTTAACCTAACGAAAAGCATTAAAAAATGGGGAAATCGGATTTGCCGAGCGGGATAAACGACAGAAAGTGCAAATCTAGGAACTGGATCAAGTTATACAGGGTCAAGAGCATCGAAATAGAACCAAAAGATATGATTAAGTTTTTTGTTACTATAGTTGAAGAATTTGATAACCGATGTGACCACCCAATTGAAGAGTTCGTTTGGATTAAAAACCCAGTAAGAAGTTGAAAGTAAAATTCAAGAATTCAATGCCTCAGCTTTGGCAAGCAGGTGTAATGAACAAAGAAAAGAGATCCACAGATTGCACTGAAACTTTTTGCCGAGAGCTCGAGAGAAGTTAATAAACCTCTGCCATTAGAAGGTGAATCTCAGTACGAGCATTTCAAGGTTCAAGGTCCGAAGCGCCCGAAATACGTGAATGACGTGAAATGTTTTCGAATACAACTACATGGAAGTGATTTACAATTACAATACGCATATATCGCTAGATACAATAAATAGAATAATCTCGAACAATGATGCACAAGTATATAAGCGCAGGCAATTTTAGGCGCAGAGATAGTTGTAATTTAACCAGTGAACAGTGTAAGTTAAGAAGTAGAAAGTGATCAGTGGAAAAGTAAAATTAAATAGTAAAAATGAAATAGTAAATTGTTCAAACGTGTTGAGAAATAAAGTTGGTAAACGCTGAGTGCTTTATTTACAAAATCCAGTACGAATCCGTATCGAACGCTCGAAATTCGTAAATGTACGGATAAACGTCGTACGGATTATTTCAATATTTCATATTAAGCTTTTGGTGAAGTCATATACTTGAACATTTCTTTCAAAAAGCTTTAAACATTTTGATCAATAGTTTGAACCCGTTTTACTAACGTATATACGTTTAAAGTTGTTGTTTAGTATTGAATGTTTTACATCTAATTTACACCATTTTACACGTTTTTGAATTTCAAAAGTAATTCATTCCAATTTATAAACGAATGACGAGCTTATTACGCTCTATGTACCGCCAATTACGATTCCAATTAAACAAAATGACTGGATAATTTTTATATCACAGTAACACATAACATCTACATCACACTTAAAAAACTATTGACCATTTAATCAGCGCGCGGCGAAATATCTTAAGAGGCGAGCTAAGAAAATAAATAAAGCAAATAATGTAAAGTAAATTTTATTTATTTACTTTATAATAATAAAAAAAAAAAAATCTAACCTCAATTTTTTTTGATGATTTATTTAAATTGGAAATTTAATATTTTTGTTATTGACGTGATTGGCGGTAGAACCAGTTGATTTTATGTTATTTTTATGTTATATGTTTTCTTATATACTGTTAACTTGCTGGATTTATATATTTTTTGGCTGTTGCGGTTTAACTCAAATGGAGTAATTAAAGTTGTCAGAATATTATATTCGTATATTTGGTTTTACAAATTAGATTAATTGGTTTCAGGATGTGGTGATTTAAACGTTTTGTATATTTTGGTGCCGAGTCCGCACATTAACTGTATATAAGTAGTCACATAAATACCGCTCATTTTCATGTACACTGTGTTCACAGTAGTAACTAAACCGATTGTAAATTAATAGTTCAATCATCTTGAAGAAGAACTATCACGATTGCGGCACCTACATATAAAATTTCGATTAAATTTCACACGATCATTATCACCAGTGTGTTGTACTTATGTATATAACCGCTCAAGTCGGGAATTAGTTTTCCAGCAACAGAACTAACTCTTCAGTAATTCCAAATTTATATATTTCTTTTAAATTAAAATACCAAAGTATCTTAATCGTAATCGTAATCACGCGCGAGAGGAGACTATCTCGGCTATGCAGCTATACCAAGATATAGATCGCGTATATATTTATATGCACACGGAATGATTGAAAGACAGGTTCAACTATAACATTTTATCTAAATTAAAACAGATTATAGAGTTTTTTATGTATTCTTATAATTTTCTTACATTTTCAATTTAATTTTAAAAGATTGTAATTTTTCAAGTACACAGAAGCAATCAGAAGTAAATCGTGCACTTTTGATGAACAATTTTTTTATTTTATTTATGAAATGCGAATACAGATTACAGCATATAAAAAATGAAATTAAATAACAACAGATCTTATGGATGAGTACGAGATTCAAATTAGTGAATCGCAGGATGTTTTACCTTTTTATCAATAATGAAATGTAAGTAGATAAGATAGGCAAACTGTTATTACACATCCACACTCTTCGTAGCCTGACCTAAAGGATTCTGGGGTGGGCCGATCATTGCTTCACCCATTTGGGCGAAGCTCTAAAGCTTGAAAGAAAATGAAGGACCCCAAAAATTTGTTCAAACACGTGCAGTACTGGACTTTTTGAGCAAGATACCTTTAGGCTAGCACAGGATGAAAAATCACAATGGAAAATAACGTCTCGAGCCATTATCCTGAATGGCGTATCTGTTGGGCGGCCACAACTTCAATGTGTACTTTACTAACAAAAATAAAGATTCTATAGGTTGACGACCATGAAAGAAATGAGATCAGGTTTGTCATTTCTCGATTGTGTTACATCAATATAGTTGTCATCCCGAGGGGTCATTACGAGTAACAGTTTGGTTTGCTGCTTCATCAATAACATCAGCTATGCTAGTATATTGTCGGTTATTATTGTTGTATTATCCTCTTAAGTAGCCGATGAGGCTACGAGCCCGTGAAGTATTCCACGGATTTTTCCACGGCTATACGTATACAAATCTAATTGGAATTTCATTCAATCTAATTAAATTCTTATTGCATGTATAAGTTTAGTGTATTGTACACTGTTATGATTTTTAATTTACAAAATTTTTAATAAAAATGTAAATTAATCGAATAAGTTTTAATTCAAACATGTTAAGATAGCAGTAAAGAATATGTTTTAATAGAAACTATCATTAACCGAACATTTTTATTCACAAACATGTGAACATGTAAAATTGAGATTTTCAAGCAACAAGAGACAGATATAGCTATCACGAAACTTGTATTGAATAAGAAATATACGCACATTAAAATATTTTTTCCAATTTTGTGCATTTTTATTTAATAAATTTATCGGATTTAAGTAAAATTAAAATAAAATTAATAGCTGAATAATAATGTAACTATAGTTTATGCAAAATAATTTAATTTTTGTTATAAAAATGCGATAAACTAAATTTGTTGTTATTTTTTGTCTCATTGCTTTAAAGAAAATAGTATTAAAAAAAGCAAAGGCGACAACCAGTTAACCAAAGTTACAAACCAATTAGTACACGTTAAAAAAAATCCAATATGAATTTTAAAATTTACATTCAAAAATGACTATAAAATATTTATAATTATTTCATTCAACATTGAAAGAAAAATGTTTCACGGACATGTCAGAAGAATTTTTATTTTCAGAAATTGTTATATTAACGCAAACGCGAACTTCCTTCTCTTAAGAAATTTCGTGATCATGTCTAAATGAATCAATAATTATGAAAATGCCCGATAATAATGTAAAACTAATATTTTTTAGACTTATATCGTTTTGCATAATCATATTTTAAAAACTGTCATTAAGAAATATAAAATTTATGAACTTTACACGGTTTTGAAAAATCTAAATATAATTCGATCGGTATCCAATTTGGAGAAAAAATTGTTAATTTGTGATTTTTTCCAATTTTAAAAGTGTTCATTTGTTAATTCTTGAAAGGTAATGTAATGAATGATCTATGCCAAGCATCAATAAAACCTCAATCACCATCTCTAGGAATGGCCGATAGTGGCCATTCAACATTGCGTAAAATTTAACTCTTACAGATCAAGGAAAACGGCTTGTAGCTAAAAAAAGGCCCGAGATACGTCCTATTAGTTAGTTTAGTTTTCGCAATAAGAGTTGTATAAGAAGTGCACAGTTACAGTGGAACACTTTTATAGTATGGGCTGGAGTTCTGAGTTGCAGAAGAACATACTTTTTTTTAAAGATAGCTTATCGTCAGCCACTTACATCAATAAGACGCTGGAATCTTAAGTACTTCCATTATCAACACAAATTGGATCAAAATTCTTCTTAATGAATGGCAATTCCAGGCCACACACAGCAAGAATCACAACAGACTGGTTGAAAGCACAGGAAATCCATGTGTTATCATGGTCAGCACAATCCCCGGAACAACTTCAACAAAGTATTCTGTCACATTTAGCATCAGTAATAACGCGAGTGCAACTATGCACTCTTCTTCAAGATCACACATGGATGCAAATTTCACAAGACAGCTTCGATACGTTGATTAGCTCCATACCAATCTGTCATAAATGCAAGAGGAGACAACACCACTTATTAGGAAACAAAAATATCTGTAATAATTAAATGTATAAGAAATAAAAGAAATTCTGAATTGGGCAAAACTCGTAAATTTGTGTTTTCTTCCATTATAATAACTTAATAGCCTTTTTTACCGTTATCCCTGAAATTTTTTTTTTTGATAATATGTAGTATGTGCAATCAATGTCTTTTTCAGAAACAAAACCAAAATCAAACCAAATTCAAGGTAATGGCAACCTAAAAACAAAGTGTTCTTTTTAAACTTTTGATGTGTGAAGATAATTAAAATATTTGTAAATTCTCCTTCAATTTAAATTTACTAAAAAGATGAAGAAATCCGTCCAGGCGCCGTTTTCCTTGATTTGTAAGAGGTAAATTTTAGGCAATGTTGAATGGCCATTATCGGCCATCCCCAGAGATGGTGATTCAGGTTTTATTGATGCTGACCATAGATCATTACATTACCTTACAGGAAAACTAAACAAATTTATAGGTACCTCGAGCCATTTTTTAACTACAAGCCATTTCCTTGATTTGTATGAGGTAAATTTTACGCAATGTTTAATTTCGGTTCTAAATTTTTACGCATTTTTATTGTAATTTAGAAAATTAATTTTTTTAACATTTTTTATTTTTTTAAATTTATAGTAAAATACTTTTTTTGAATAAAATAATTTTTAATATAAACACTTAGGGGTATATCCTCCATCCAGTCGCAAATTAAATATTTGCGATCAGAAATATGGTTACTAGATGTATTTTGCCATGCCAATTGTCACATTTTTTTTTAATTTAAATTTGTTTTGCGATTTTAAAGTAGAAATACATGAAAAGACTGCGACCTCGGAAAATGCGTAGTAGTCTTTTCGTATATTTCTACTTTACAATCGCAAAACAAATCTAAATTTTAAAAAAATGTATCAATTGGCATGGCAAAATAAATCTAGTAACCATATTTCTGATCACAAATATTTAATTTGCGACCGGATGGATTATATACCCCTTAAATTGCGAATTTATCACTATATCTTCCTATCAGAATCTTAATATTTCTTATTAGATTTTGGTTTAGCAGTGTAACATACATACATACACACTAATAAGCAGCACAAATACGATTATCCGTATTCCCATTTTAGAATACACTAAATATGCACAAACTCTCGTTTTATGCAATTGTTTGTAGTAGGTTTCCATGCAGAGTTGAAAGTGGCTTGAGTTGGAGTTAGCGTTCATGGAAACAGAGTAGAGTTGAGTTTTCGTTAAATTATTTTGTACTCGACGAAACTAGTGGGATTAAGTAGAGTTGAAAATCAAAATGGCGTCAAGGAAAAATTGTCATTTTTAATGTCAAGGGAATTTATATTAAAAATTTTGAACCACAAATATGTATATTTAAAACAAAAAAGTATTTTAAAATAATTTCCAGGGCATATAACTACTAGTATTAGTATACCAAAAGTATTATTAGGCATAAATTAAATTAACTTTATCAATCGGTTATCAAAATTTCAACTCAACCTAACTCTACTCCATGGAAACGATCAACGCCATTTTGGAATTAACGAAAACCTGATTTCAACTCAATCTAACTCCAACCTGGTTCATGGGAAACATGGTAATTAGAATACCAAACACAACAAAAGAGAAAAAACCGAGTTCATCATTATCCAAACGAAACCAAATATAGATACTCGCAAAATAAAATAGAATTGAATAATGTAGTTTCCTTATAATGTGTTCCCTCATTTTAAGAGAGTATTCACTTTGCACTATCGAATACTCAAATGGAAAAATAGAATTACAGGGAGCCAATCATTTTTGTGTACTTTAGTCTGATAGAATAGAAATGCATTATAAACCATTTATTTTTATTTGCAATTCAACTCAGAATATGGTCTAAAGAACTTCTGTAAATTAAATTTTAATATTAGATTGCATCATGGGTCAATTTGCATTTGTCAGGATTTATTTACATTTATAACGTTTGTTAGAAGTTTAATAGGGTTTATAAGGTTTGCCAGAAAGTTGCCAGAAACTTCATGCTCGTTCACGACAAAACATTTTCGTTCTATTCTTCTTTTGTAATCGATTAGCATCAAAAAAATTTTGTTCGCTCAGTAGAGATCGAGTAATAAATTTTGAGGAGAGTTTTTGTACCCTGCTTTTTTTATTTTTTATTATTCACAAAGAGATAATAGAACAAAATAGAGAACAAATATTCTCTATGGTAGGTAGAGTATTTCCTAATATGCAACGAATATTTAGTTCAAATGATGTGATATTTGTCGGTGTAAATACATAGAAAAGGAAATAGAATAGAAACAATGTATTCGCTTTAAAATCGTTTATAGTTTGTTATATTTGCTTTGATTTATCTTTGTATTTATACAACTGCTAATAAATGTATTTATGCAGTATTATAATACACACAGCCGTTGAATCCGTGGAAAACTTCACACCCGTCACGCTTATCCTGGATATTGTACATCGAGCACATACTGTACAGAGCCAAATGATACGGTGTTCCTCGAGTAGAAATTGTTTTTTAATTTGCATACTCATACACTGACGTTAATTCAGAGTAAAATTTGAAAAACCGAGTACACAAATAAAAACTCAGTATGCAACGGAGTAGTTTTTCTCCGGTGGAATTTAAAAATAGACCCTTCTTCAAACCGACTATTAAGTGTTACCCGTTCAATAGAAAAATTGCGAGTTATTGTGAATTTTTCGTTTAACTTAATAATCGTGATTTAGTTTGTTAATATATTTACCTCTATGTTGAATTCTACGCCTAATTAGACGGTTCACACGTAATAATTTTTCATATAAAACTCAAGCAGCACTTGTCTCTTCCCACTAAACTCAAGTGCGGCACGTATATGTGTAACTTTATTTTCATTTCATATTAGATCAAAACCAACAACAACAGAATCTACTTAAATATAAGTCCTGGGGCCCTATTCCTGAATACGATACGAAAACGAAAGTACAAGATTCCTATTCAATTTTAAATAAGAATCGTACGAATTTGATTAAATCCAAATATGAATCTTATATTTTCGTTTTCGTATCGTATTCAGGAATAGGGCTACTGCTAACTCCACACATATAGAATAAACAATAACTAACTAAAGATGCATTGGTAATTTTTTCCATAGTAATTATTTTGTAAATAACTAAGTATAAATGTCATGGTATAAAAAATATTCAAATTTACACTGTTGGACTGTTCGTATAACCAAACACTGTTAGTTTTTTTTAAATAGGTATCTGTCAATGAGAGTTTTCGCAGAACTTATATTTAAGTAGATTCTGAACAACAAAATAAAGCCACGATAAATCAACAAATACACAAAAACTAAACTGTAGATAGTTATATTAGAGTATATAGTATATATGTATGTACCAAGAATTCGATAATAGAGAATGAGTGTAAGTAACTGTCAAGTGTCACAAATTCGGAGGGTAAATGAGAAAACATATGAATCAACGTATTTAGAATTTGTTCGATCGAAATTAAAAACTACACAAATTCAAAATTACTTTTATTCCAATATAAAACGAATTAATTGTTTTTATTTTCGGAAAAAAAATTGTATTTATGGTATTCAAAAATAAAAGGTATTTAAGTTTGTAATTTTTATTATCAAATTATCTACTACTACATAAACCACTAACTAATTTATAATGTTTTTATTATTTTAATGTATTTTCATTAATAATTTCAAAAGCACAAAATTAAGTCGTCACTTCGTACAACAACAAAAACTGGTTTATAGGGTTCTTATTTTGAGATATGAGTAAGCCATATGCATTTTTTATATAACCATCCTACTCTGACTTGTGACAGATAAAATAGCAGATTTTATATGGGTAAAATCTTAACACTCGTTCTATAGTGTATAATTCTATGATGTGTACATTGTATGTGCGCTCTAGTTTAACACGTTCACGACGGCGCTGTAACTCTTGTTCCTCCCTCATTGGCGGCTGCCCTTAAAGCTTTTCGCTCTATCGGACGGGAGCAAATCCAGCCGCCCTATTCCTGAATACGATTTTTTTTTGTATTTTTTTTTTTGTCTAAATACTTGGTGTTACATACCGTCTAATAGCACAATCAAATGCGTACCACCGGTGGTACGCACCGCCCGATGATGCAGTCTAGTGCGGGCCACTAAAGTGTTACAAATTAAAAATGCTGTAAGTCTGTCAATTTTTATTTTTTTACTTTAGTATTGTAGTAAGTAGAGCAAAAAAAAACCATTTATACTTGAATTTGAAATTTGATTATTTGATTTGTATTGCCATCTATTGTTGATAATTTGAGTTGTATTTGTTATTGTAATATTATTATTATTTATCGCTAGAGGGATTCAGAGATAGAGAAAGCAAACGTGTGTAAAAGGGTGGAGTACATTTTATTATATATTTTGATAAAAATGAAGTTATTAGTAAAGAGTTTTATTTGTTTTATAATTGTTTTAATAACAATCCGTTAAATAGATATACTCTTACATGTCAGAAGTGGGATGTGCTACAATATAGTATATAAATTGATTAATTTTTCAAGTGTGAAAAATGTCAGTGAACAGTGAGGTTAAGTCAACTCGCCACATGTTGGAGAAAATATTTTAAAATTGGAAAATGCTATAGAAAAAGCACAGATAGAATTAGAAATAATATCGAATGTTAGTCGAATTGAAAACGAATCATTACCGGACGATTTTGCTAATTCTGTGGAAAGATTACATGGGTCAGAATTCGAGCATGGTGCCGTCAATAATCAGTTTAATTATTTCACCAATCGGAGGTCTCAATCAGCCATACATACACACGGTTTAAATGACTTTATTGATTCGAGTATTCAACGAAACCAGCCAAAAGTAGCAGCATCATACTTTACAGCGGCTCAGTCGAAGCACATCAGTCAGTTTAATACATACAAGGATTCATCCTTCCGAGTTTGCTATCCTGATTCAGAAGTATAACCCTGAGGGTTCAAGTTACACTGTCGATGCGTGGATAAACGAAATAGAAACATCTACAAGAATGTACAATCGGAGTGAAGCAGATATGTATTTTATGGCATAAGCTAAAATGAAAGGTTCAGCGCGAAATTTGGTTATGATAAATACAAATATACAATCATGGACTAATACGAAGAATGAACTACGAAAGGCATTCTCTTATCAAAACGACGAATTCGATCTTTCAATGGGAATGACTCGCAAAAAGCGTTTGCCGAATCAAACGATTACAGCGAATTATTACGAGATGTTGCATATTGGTCGTAAAGTAGGAATGTCAGATTCGGCCAATGGTAAATTTATATTAAATGGTATAAATGACACCGAGGTTTATCGAACACTGCTTTCAAGTGCTGTGAATGTTCAAGAATGGATAGGTATAATAAACTATAATAAAAAGAACCGAAAATATGGATATGTAGAGCCACATGTATGGCCAGTGAAGCCAGATAATCAGAAACAAACTAAACTGTCAATAGATCCTCAGCAGAGTCAACAGCGTCAACAACATAATCTCTCGATACGTTGTTATAATTGTCACAATAATGGTCATATTTCGTCAAATGACTCAGAGCCGTCTAAACGCCAAAAATGTAGGAAAGTTGGTCATTCTGAGGCCAAATGTTATCAAACAGTTAGAACGGTAGGTGTTGTGTTGCGGGACGAAATAGTAATACAGTTGGAAGTGAACTTTGCAAACAATGAACGTCGTCAAATTAATGGTGTGTTGGATACAGGTTCTCCTATCAACATTATCCGTAAGGATAAAGTACCGCCATCAGTTAAAATGCAAAGAAGTCATGGGAAGTATCGTGGATTGAATAATTCGTTATTCAATAATATTGGAACTATTAACATATATTGTAATTTTAATCATTTTAATGTTCCTGTTTTTTTAGGGTTGTTCCGATTTCGGCGATGGATTATGATTGCTTAAAGAATGTGCGTTTAAATTTGATATTCAATCGGATCGGTCGAGTGAGGATGATCAGATGAAAGTTTGTCAGTTGCACAGTTCGACTGAGACAATGCCTCATAGTGAAATCGATAATTCTGAGACGGATGAACCAGATAGAGTATTGTTGTTCAACGAGTTATTAGGGAATAGTTTTGTCGCGTCAGTGTGTGGCAAGGATTTGATGAAATGTTAAAGGAAGGCATCATTAGAGAAAATCATAGTAGTTTTGCAAGTAGAATATAGTCTTGGTTAATAAGAAGAACGGAGAGAAGAGAATTTGTATAGATTACAGAAATTTAAATAAAGTCACGATTAGGGATAGATTTTCTCCTCGAATTGATGATTGTATGGACGCATTAAATGAGAAATCGGTTTTTAGTCTGATTGTTTTACGGAATGGATTCCATCACATTCCAATTGCCGAAGAATAAGGTAACCGAACCGGGCGTTAATCAGAAAATAATAGCGCGGTATAAAGGTCCTTATATAGTCGCGAAGGTGTTGCCTAATGAGCGCTATGTTGTGGAGGATATTCTGGGACAGAAGCTGTCGCGTGTTCCGTATCATAGTGTTTGTTCGCCGGGTAACATAAAGTTGGTTCCACCAGGACCGATCGGGTCGATTGTCCAGTCAGGAATGGCCGAATGTAGTAAGTAGAGAAAAAAAGAAAAAAACGATTTATACTTGAATTTGAAATTTGATTATTTCATTTGCAATGCCATCTGTTGGTGATCATTTGAGTTGTATTTGTTATTGTAATATTATTATTATTTGTCGCTAGAGGGATTCAGAGATAGAGAAAGCAGACGTCCGTAAAAGGGTGGAGTACATTTTATTATATATTTTGATAAAAATAAAGTTTTTAGTAAAGAGCTTTATTTGTTTTATAATTGTTTTAATAACAATCCGTTAAGTAGATATACTCCTACAGTATGTCGTAAAAACCCTTCAAATTTAACGAAAAGTATGTTATTGTTCGACATAGCCCCCTTTAGCGCGGATAATAGCACCGGTTCTGTCCGAGAAAGCTTCACATGCTGCATGAATGTGGTCTGATGATATTTTCTCCCATTCTCGGTGAACGGCAATCTTTAAGGCGTAGACCCTCTCATATTTTTTAGTTAATACTTTGGCCTCCAGAATGGACCATATGGAAAAGGTTTAAGCTCGGGGAATATTAAGGCCATTTTGTGAAAAAATATAGCTGGTGACTTTTTCTTGTAAGAAACATTGGTTTTCACGGGCTTTATGGGATGGTGCCGTTTCTTCTTGAAACGTTCAATGGTTTCTTCCGAATTGTTTACGTGTTCAAGGTAACACGCCCCGTTCAATAAAAACGAGTGGTGAGCGTCCTGTGAGAGTTACCGTGGACCAAACCATCACGGATACAGGCACGTGCTTTCGCAGAGCAATTCACTGGTCTAAATTGTCTTTTGTTCAGCACTTTAACCAAATACGATCGTTTTGTCTGTTTACATATTGCTGAGCCGTAAAAGTTTTCTCTTTAGAAAAGACCAAATTCTCAAGTTCGCTACCAACGTGCAAGTTTTTTAACACGTTCACTCTTCTTAGGCCTTTTGAGCAGGTTTAAAATCTTGCACGTTTTGTATTTATTTAATTACGTTGAATTTTGGGCTTCATTTTCCGAACCTTTTCTGGAAATGTTGCTGTTGTTGGATGTCCACCTCGATTGCATTTTTTGATGCTACCAGTATCATTGTAACGTGTAATGTAATGTAATGTCCAATATACAAACATTTTGTTCACATATAAATGTCGTTGCTCATAACGAACGTTGCTCGATAACCTTTATAACTGCACGACGTAAAACGATATGCTTCCGTATAGGCTTATAAACCACATAATATTGCTACAGCAGCGTGAAGTTGGTAACTCTTCGGCGTCAACCCCTGTATAATTGGTATTTGCGTTTCAGACTTTGTTCGTGCGGCTTTAAATTATTGTTGGTTTTGATTGGATGTTTGGGCGACACGGATAGGAAATCCAAAGGTTAAAATTTTAAAAATCTAGAGCTGTTGAAGCACAATATAAAATACCCCCAAATTGATCAAAAATTCTTAATCTATTTTTTTTTTTTATTTCTTTTGCGTTAGTGAGTATACAACACGAGCCGCACATAAAATTATTGCTCCTCAACAAGTTTTATATCAGTTATCAATATGATGTTTTTTTGAGGAAAACTCTCATCTTGCTAAAGGATATTTTTTTAAGTAACACTATTTTTGGCTACTTTTGGTTTTGAATGCATCCAATTTCAACAAATAACAAGACATTGCAGAGATTGCATCAAAATGCAATCATATAGAAGTTGTTCCAAAGGGCTTGACCTTAAGTAAAACAGTTATCGTATTTTTTTTAAGTGATCCTCATTATGGCCAATAATAACAAGACATTACAGGGATTGCATCAAACTGCCACCATATATAATTTTATACTATTTTTAATTTCATGAAATTTAATTTTTCACTTAAAAATTTTAACAGTGTAATTTCCTTATTATTGTTATTTTTCTTGTTTTAGTTAATTGTAAAAAACGACAATCTTATGGTAATTGTGGTTATCATATCGGTCGACAAACGACATGTCATTGATTTGTCGTGCCGGTGTTTATTTTGTATTGTGTAACTGGCACGAGACGACTAGTAAGTGTTGCCATATTATTATTGAAATAAACTCATGTTATTGTGTTGAATTTCTCGATTAACTCTTAGCAATTTTGACTTTTTTTGTTGAAAATTTCTGCCAACAAGACGATGAAAAATAGATACATAACTGATGTAAAGTGATCATAAAACAAAAATGCCAAATATGTAATTAATTTGTAAATTTTTATTTGTAATTGGAAATGTGTTCAAGCAAATTTTCGTTCACTTAATGTTGCCATCCAATTTTGAGCTGCCGCTAGTTGTGGAAATTAGCAAAAAATTGAAATTATGTTAATTACTTTACATAAATTTAATTAAATAAATTACCCAAATTAATACAAGGATCAATTCCATTCCGAAATAATAAGTGTGAAATATCATTGACCATGTAAGGGAATATTGCGCAATATTACATTACATTACTCTCTAAAATGAATATGTGTGTATCTGTAAATTATGATGCTGAATAAAAACAACATTAATGTTGTATTCGATTAATAATGAATTTAACATAATCATGAACTCAATGCTGAAATTATAGGATTGTAATCAAAAAACATCCACATTTTTCAGAGAAAATCAGTTTTTACTTATACTGCACTAGAAATGGAATACCCCTAGATAAAATAAAATATCATAAATGTACATGTCTCCAATAAATCGTATCCGATCATTAATTTAAAAACGAAAATAATCGGAATCATCATCAAATCAAAATTAAAAAACGAATCTGATTAAAAATCACTGATTGCATAGTGATCAATCTGCGATCGCGCTGGCACAACATTGCGATCAAATTATTAAAAAATATAAATTTTCGTTGTTCTGATATCTGATCAATTTATAAATAAATTGCAATCAACTGTTGCGGGTTCCAGGTATTTTAATTTAAAAAGAAAAAAAGAAAATTTAAACAGAAAATTGAAGATCATTACAACACGATCAAATTTTATAAGTACAATTTATAAAAAAGCATTTTAGATAAAAATTTAATTTTGTGCTGAATGCATGTTGCTCGCTATGTCAGCACACGTCGCGATCACATAAATCATAAAATAATCGCATCAAATCTTTCAGCACCACACACACACACGTCATAATATTGTACTTTAATTATCAAGTGTTTTGGACAACATTTTTTAATTACTGTACACGATGTAAAAATAACATCAAACATAAATCAACATAATTTAAATAACCATAACATCTGTCAATGATGAGGTAGAAATACATAACATAAGAATTATGATTTTTTATGCATTTTATGCATATCACTTCTCACTTTTAGAGCGGCAGAGTAATTAAATATAACAAACTATGCACTACAAATGCATAGAACATGGCGCTCCAGTTCCGTTTAATTATGTAAATTAATTTTTAATTACCAACACTACATAGTGATCGACACTATATAGATTTATGTATAATTAATTTTAATTTATTTATTATATTAGTGAAGTTTAAAATGTTAGTAAATAAATAAAGACCACACACACACACACACACACATATATATATACATATGTATATACGCCCGAATCGTGTGTAGATTAGAAGTTGTAAATTATGACCAAAGCGAATCAGTAAATTAGATTTAACTGCTTGACTACGCCAATGAACTATAATTAACAGTGTAGATTAATCATTAATTTATAATTAAAATTATATTAAAATATAAATAAAAATGAATTTGAATTTATATGTTTACTATAAATTCAGGTTACAAATCGAACATTTGACACGCAATCGTACTGTCTGATTACAGGCAAAATATAGATCTGTCTGTGTTTTAAAACTGGTAAATTGATGTGAAATTGATTAATTGAATTACTCTAAAATATATATGCAGCAATCAAGGAAATTGGTGCCGTTTACCTTGCAGATAATTTTATGTGGCAACTTAGCTAAGTAAACAGTCGATTAAATATATTATAAAGTTTTCTAATGTTATTCAAAATGAAATTCTACTCATTAGATTCGTGCTGTTAATTATAATTTATGGAAAAATTCAAATTAAAAAATCGCTAGTATTTGTATTAGGTACGTATTAAGAAAAAGCTGTTATGATATGCCAGGGGATCAATGATAGAATTAATTAAGTTATTATCATATTAATATATTAAATATATCAAGTTATCCCAGTTTTTCATCCCATAAATTTTTTTTTATTTTACACGAAACTATTCTATTTCACTATGAGACGATTTTTTTAAATAAATATACCAGCGAAATATCCTATCCCATTTGGCGGCAGTAATTTTGTATATTTTAAGTTCAAAATAATAATTTGCCTTATTTTGATTTGAAAATATTAAGAGTCATCTAATGGTAGCTGCCCAGTGCCAGCCTATGCTAGGACTGGCACGTCCCGGTCGAAAAAAGTGAATGATGTTTTGTTGTCTTATCACACACAGTAAATGGCCAACTTCCCAAATTTTAGGTGAAGTAATGCATGTTAGGTGCACCGTTTGCTGCTTCATCGTTGCAGTCAGTAAATATTTTTGTATTTGACAATATTAAAAAGCAGTGCAGCAATGTTAAAATCTTTATTCAATTCTGCAGTGACACTAACAAATTTCTAACATCACAAAGATATATTTATTGTTCAGCTGGCACTGAATTTATACTTAATCAGTTGATCTAGAATAAATTAAAAAGAATACGGCAGATCTTCTTATGGGACGTAACCTGGTAATATGGGACGTAACCTGGTACTTTGCACTACTAAAAAAGGACTGGCTAACCTTGATATGGTTTTAACAATATCATAGCAAACTATAAGACGATTGCCTCTTACCCTTTGTTACACGAAGCATATTATTTAACGTTCGTATAAACAATTATTATTGTCACATCATTCCAACAAGTAGTAAAGTACTAACAATCCACGAGGTGCAAGGATTTACATCTGCATACAATTAGAAAAATTTAGCATTAAAAATTCTTTAAACTCTAGAAATTCATGAAGTTCAAATTTATAGACAAATTCTTGAAAATGTAAAAACTCTTTGAATTTAATTTTTTTTTAATTTTTAAAATTCTTTAAAAAATATGTATATAAATTCTAGAACTTCAAAATTTTGCAATTCAAATTATTGAAATACTTTGAATTCTATAAATTCTCGAAATTCTTGAAATTTTTGAAATTTCCGAAATTTTGTGGTTTGAATTAAAACTTTTGATATTTTAGAAATTTTTCAATTTGTTGGAATTCTTGAAACTCTTTGATTTCTTGAATATTTAGAAACTCTTAAAATTTATGGCATTCTCGATATTCATAAAAATTTTAATATTCTTGATATTTAAATTCATGAAATTCTTAATATTCAATGATAGTTTGTGACTTTCCAATACTCTTGAAATTTTTAAAAATTCTTGATAAATTTCTGAAATTCTTTAAAATCATGGAATTATAGAAATTCATCAAATATTTTAAATCATTACATTTTTATAAAATTCTAATTCTTGAAATTTTTGAAATACTTGATGTTCTTAATATTTTAAAATACTTAAAAACTCTCGAAAACTTTTGAAATCTTGTAATTTGAGTTAAAAAAATCCCTGGATTTTTGAAGTTCCTGAAATTCTTACACAATCTTTAAACATTTTAGATTCTTAAATTCAAATTCTAGACCTTGTCTTGCTTGAAATTCTTGATACTCTTGAAATTCTTAAAATTTCTGAAATCCTTCAATTTTAGAAATTCTTAAAAAAATTTAAAATTTGAAATTCTAGATATTCGTAATATTCATAAAATTCTTAAAATTCTTGAAACTAATTCTCAAATTGTTAAAATATTTTAAACTTTTAAAATTTTGATCCTAGAAACGCTTAAAATTCTTAAAATTCTTGAAATTTTTGAACTTCTTAAAAATTTTGAAATTGGTTAGTTCACCTAAACTAAACTAGAAGTTGAAACAATATCAGCCCAATCAACTTTGTTAGCTCTGAAAAAACAATAAAGTGATTGACGTTTGTTTCTTAAATTCCTTATAAGGGAACAAAATAACAGAGAAACAATCATCAGTACAAATTTTCGATTAAACAAACAAAATGTACATTATTGCTATACAATGTACGTAATTAAGAAAAAACTGGAATATGCTTGTAGCAAACACCTCTTCATAAAACAAATTCTACAATTGCTAAAATTTATAAAATTCTTCAAAAGCTTAAAACTTTTAAAATTTTGAAATTCTTGAAAATTAGAAATTCCATAATTTTCAAAATTCCGGAAACGTTCGAGTAACTATTTTTTATGTTTTTAGAATTTTTATTTTTGAAATACTTTGAATTATATTAACACATTGCAGGCGTATGATGTGAATTCACGTTTTTATGCTTATGCTTTTCATCACATACCGTCTTCAATGTATTAAATATTGAAGTTCATAGAATTATTTAAATATGTATTTGAAACTTTTCGAATTCTCGGTGTTCTTGGAGCAATATAAATTCTTTGAATTATTGAAATTCTCTCAATTTTTTAAATTCATGATATTCTGCTTCTTAATTTCTAGAAATTAAAGAAATTTTTGAAATTCTTTAAATTCTTAATATTCTTGGAAATCTTGAAATTCATTGGTTCAAATTTATTTAATAATATCCGGGTGGGTTAGGCTCGTTTCCCGAATTTCAAAATCCCGAAATCAACATCCTGAATCACAAAATCCCGACGCTCAAAATCCCGAATTTCAAAATCCCGAATCTCAAAATTCCGACATTCAAAATCCCGATTTTCATAATCCCGATTGTAAAAATCCTGATTTTCAAAATCCCGATTTTCAAAAGCCCGATTTAAAAAAAAAAAATCGGCCGACCCGCAGGTGGCCGAATTCATATTTTTTTTTTTTTAAATCGGGCTTCTTAATAAAATCAATACTTAATTAAAGTGAAGGTAAAAAAACAAAATTTAATATTTAATATTTTTAAAAAAATTACGACTTTTGTTTCAGCAAAGTCGGGATTTTGAAAATCGGGATTTTGAAATTCGGGATTTTTTTTTGTTGGGATTTTGATAGCTCGGTTGTTACATTTAATTTAATTATGAAAATCGATCTCGTTCATATGATCACTCTGAGCACGTTTGCAGCGATCGATTCTTTGGAGCAAATTTGCCACCACTCTTTCACACGTATCAACCGGAATCTCACTCGCACAGGAACATCCACAAGTGGATAATTTGACTCGAATTTATCCACTATAGCACGCATAGCTCGTCTGGTGAGCGATTATTACAACCGAAAACTGGAGTAAGCACTCTTAAAATTGCAATCACCGAATCAGAATTGTCATTCGTGAACCTCTCCATGATAAAAATATTAACCTTGACTGACGTTTTAATGTTGACAGACAATGAAAACATTCAAGCATGCGTTCGTATTAATATACAAAGTTGCTATGCCCTTATTAAAAAAACCTTTATATTGAGTAAAATAGAAGTTGAAACTATATCGGCTCAATCAACTGAGCTTAATGTTAGTTTTAAAGAAAAAATAAATTAATGTTTTATTTTTGAACTTCTTACAAGGAAATAAAATAACAGAGAAGCAATCATCACTACTATATTAAACTGATCAATTATGTATATTATAAAATCCGACTAAAACCGTTAAAATGTTGTGGATTACTACAATGTACGTAATTAAGAAAAAATGTCAAATTTGCTTGTAGCAAACACTTCTTCATGAAACAATTGCAAAAAGCAACAGATATTATTAAACGCAAATGTGTTGAAATTTATAAAATTACAAATAAATTAGCATTTAACATTTACTAATTTCTAGAAATTCATGAAACCCCTTCTACTCTTCAAAATTTACATATTCGTCAAATTCTAGGTGTTTTCAAAAATTTTAAAAATCCAGAAATCGTTGAAATTCTTGAAAATCCCGAAATTATTGAAATTCTTGAAAACCTTAAATTTTTTAAATTTCTGGAAATTCTTTTCTTTATGAAAAGAAGTTCTTTTGAATTTATAGAAGTTTTATAAATCTCGAGATTCTTCATTGGTCGATTTCTTTAAATTTTTTAAATTCTTGAAATTTTAATTATTGGAATACTTTGAATTCTAGAAATTATTAAAGTTGATCAATTATTTCAATACTTGAAACTCTTCGTATTCTCGATGTTTTTAGAACTTCTTGGAATTATGGAAATCCTTTGATCTCTCGAAATTCTTGAAAGGATCTTTCAATTTTTTTTTTAAATCTTTTGGTTCTTGAAATTCGTTGAATTCTCGCAAATCTTAATTCTTGAAATTCCAGAAATTCTAGAATTTCTTGAAATTCTTCAAATTCTTTAAAATTCATAAAATTCTTTTAAATTTGAAATTTTTGATATTCTTGAAGTTCACAATATTCTGACAAAACCTTGAAATTCTCGAAATTTTTCAAATATTTTAAATTCTTTAAATTTCTAAAATTACAGTTCTTAAAAATATTGAAATGTTTGAAATTGTTGAAATTCTCTAATTTATCAAAAATCTTGAAATTTTTGCACTTTATTAAAAGTTTGTAATTTCTTAAAATTAATATTTAAGTTCCTAATATTCTTAAAAATTCTAGAGTTTTTAGAAATTCAAATCTTCATTCTTCAAATATTTTATATATTACAGTTTTGCAAGCCTGCACTTTAATAAACACTTTAAGACCTGTCGGCTTTCGGAAGCCGAGATCAACGATTGCGAATTGCGAATAACCAATATTGGATTCGTATGAACCACGAGATAAAGCATTTTCTAGGAGGAAGCTATATCATCGGATTCATCAAATCCAGTCTAGTTAGAAGGTTCGGTTACGTTGCAAAGTCCCCACAATAACGTAAGATTAATAAAGTGTTGCAACAACAACCATCCATAGAAGAAGACTTCTTCTTCCTTAGTAGAAGATTTCGACTGCACTGGCGTGACGACTTTGAACACCACTTGGGTATAATAGGATGTAAAAATTTACCCTAGCGAAGACGGCAAAATCCCGTCATAGGGTGTAAAAGCTAGAGATAGGAAGGGAGATTTAGATGAGTTTTGAATTTTGAAAATTTTGTTTCGCTCATAAATTGATAAAACTTGCATTATTAAGTGCATTATTGACTAACCTAAATTCACAATATCTAAATAATTCCAGACCCGACCACTGTCATAATACGTTTGATATTATTATAATTCCCCTGCTGTCCATGTTGACGTTTTGTTTTATATTCTTACTGTTGCATCATTTTACACATGAACAACATAAAAACATTCCAACAATAAAAAAAATATGTTTCCCTTTTAATTGGGATTGCGTGTCTCATTCAAGTTTCGTATTTGGACATACAATACAAAAATAAAATTGTGTACAAAACATCTTGGAAATATTTTTGTTTGGAGCATTGCCATACTAAACAATCATATATGAACAGAGATAAGACTACCTCAACATAATATTTAGGTGAATAAAAAATATTTCGCAATTCAATCCCCCTCGTCTATTGGTAAAAATATAACAAATAAATAAACAGGATATGTTGCAGCAACACATCTCTCAAATAACGTCACCGGATGAAAATCGGGTACAGATCTTGAAATTTATTATCCTTATTTTATTATCATAAATTTATACAAGAAAGCAAGAATTGATATTTATTCGAAATTGTCATATTAAATTCATGAATAAAAAACAAAAAGGATATGCTATTTTTCATTTAAGGATACGAGGATAAAATATCACCCGAAAACAGATTTATTTTTCGCTTACTGACGTATTTTTTAAATTGGAATTTCAAATTAGACGATTTCAGCAAACTCGGAAATTTTGTGAATTAATTTGTTGTAACGTATGTACAACAAAACGAGAAAGGAAATTGAGATACTTGAAATGAAATAATCCGCATTTAATTTATTACCAATATATTCCGAGTACCCCAAACCAGCACAATTACTGTAAACTGCGCGCATATAATTATATTTAAATTCTTGTGAAATTATTTATCCGGAACATCATTAAAAACTGCGCTATGAAGTATAATGACATGACTATTACATTACATATGTGTATCTGTATATGCACACTCGTATACTTCGAATACCATTATCCATATTACAATTCCGGGAATTCGCGGAATTGTTATCAAGCACACAAAGACAAACAAATTAAATTAATTAGAGCAATTTCGCGAGATTTGTATTTGAAGTGGTGCCGCATGAAGCGCCACGTCCTTACAATTCAAATATCACATGTCACACAATATTTGTTAACTGTATTAAACATAATTAAGATTGTTTTATATGTTTTATGCAATTTTTGAGTTTTTTTTATCTAAATTGGCGGTCAAAAAGTCAATGTGTGTTCAAATTCATTGAAATTACTTAACAAAAATAAAAATACAAGACGTAATTATAAAAGTTTTGTGCTGTCTTTATTCTCTGTGTATACAACAATTCCGATTATTAAATAAGTAATTATAACGTAACACATATAAGTTATGTATGTATGTTGGAAAAATGTTTTATGTTTGTGGATATGGGCACTTTACAAACTTTGTGTTATGATATGTAAAACACATTTTTCTTATGTGTCAATCCAAATTTATTTTGAATATATTTGCTGCGAGGCTATACATTAGGCAGAACAAAAACTGCTTTAAAATGTAAAAATTACGTTAGAGTAATGATAGGGTGTTAATAATACTACCATAGAAAATTATAAAATCAGAACTAGACTGAACACCAAACACATATTTTTTCGCTCAATGAGGGAACACACGTACCGGTAAACGAGTTCCATCGCTACGTTATTCTTAATTTTTGACGGTCGGAATATACATTGCTTCTTTAATAAAAGATTCCGTTTAATATACATACTAGTCATAAACTGTTGAACTTAGATGAAACTAATGTTTTTAGTATTAGGTATAGTGCCATCTACCAATCACTACCACGAACTAATCTTTAATTAAGTATGATCGTTGTAGCTTGGTGATCACAGCCTGATGAGATGCCTATGAATATTTCCATAAAAGTATAAAAAAATGTTAAACCACTCGGTAGCATTAAATCTCTTCGGTGATATCTCTAAAAATTCTGGGGTGGAAAACGTATAGTTGCCTTTTTATGTACTTTGTAAAAGATAGTAAAATGACGAAACGGTTTCTTCTTTGAATATACTCAACTAGGCTTTCACCACAATTTATTGAAGAGCAATTTGCTGAAAAATTAAAAATTATTTATTGAGCCAATTATAACTATAATAAAGTTGTAAACTATAAAAAAATTATATTAAAATTTTCATTAGCTTTGAAAATGATGTCGATGAGACATCGAAAGCTCAGTCTTTAAATTGTTTTATTTTATTTAAAATAAAAACGAGCCCTAAATCATTACCAACTTTATTATTGCTGAAAAACTTAATTTGCCGAAAAAAACTTGATTAACCGAAAACGACAATTAAAAATACTAAGTTCTAAATTATAGAGCGCCATTTTAAAAGATCATCTAGCATCTCCATATATATTTATATCATTACCATTAGCATAAATGGTACGAAAAATTTTTAATATGGCGTCGGGTTAGTAAAAGTAGCATAAATTAAAAATCATTCGTTTATTGATATTCAACAGCGTCACTTGAGTCTTATATGACCAAACCACATCGAAATGTCACTGCCGCCCCAAACTTCGATTTCTGAATGTAAAAATTGATTTTTAAATAATATTAATTTATTTATTTTTTTTCGGCTTTTCGGACAAAATAATCTTTTTAATGGGATTAATACAATGTTCATGACTTTTCTAGTCATAGAAAACAAAGAGGCCATTTACTCACACTTTTATCTACCACAAAAAGTAGATAAAAGCACTCCCCAACCCCCCATATTAACCCCATTGTACTTGTGTAAAGATACACAAACCGAGTGGTATTTGGTATTTGGCCAATGACGCGAGTAATGTTGGCTTCTAATTCCTCAATCGTAACTGGCGTATGCATGTAGAGTTTGGACTTTACGTAGCCCCAAAAGAAAATGTCTAAAAGTGTGACATCACATGACCTAGGTGGCCAATTCACTGGTTCGAAGCATAACATTAAATTTTCACCGAATTGTTCTCGCAATAAAACCATGGTTTTACAAGCTGCGTGGCGTCGAGATCACGGGCTTCAATTTCAGGCAGCAATTAGTTCGTGGCGCCATTCACAGTTACGTTCTAGCCTCATTTAAAAAAATATGAACCGATGACCCATTATTTTGTCTGGATATAAGGTAGTTCTTCAACCTCTTCGGGTTACTCTTCAGCTAAAATAGGACAATTTTGCTTATTAACGTAGCCATTAAGCTGGAAATGGGCCTCATCACTCAAAAAAAATTGGTCGAAAACAGTGGACCTTCTTCAAGCTTTTCAAGAGCCCAAAGACTGAACGGTGATGATTTGGAAGATCGACCAGCTTCAGTTCTGAATTATATCGGAAAGAACGCAATAGGGTAACTAGCTTGATTAGGATGTCCAAACAAAAATATTTTTTTGGAAACAGTAAATTAACCATGAAACGAATCTGGAGCAATTTTAACCATATTGGATTGGGGATTAGCAGGTCTGGCGTTTCTACTGACTTAGACGGAGGGATGGAGCGCATAGTCACAGATACTTCTCTTTCCTTCTGCAGCGTAAGTGAATTAGATGTTTCCAAAGCCATGTATCTTATTAAATCAAATTCACCCGGTCATGACAAAATAAACTTATAATTTCTTAAGAATATTTTACCATACATTTTATCACCTTTTACATTCCTGATTAACAGTTGTATTATGCGATCTGAATTTCCTGAAATCTGGAAAATGAACACTGTGATTCCGATTGTAAAAAAGAAGGGTATCGATTCTTTGGATAATCTTAGACCGCTTAGTTTAGTTTCCATCTTATCTAAATTATTCGAGATCATTCTTCGTGATCAAATCAACCAGCATTTGGCTAATGATAATTATCTAAATAAATTTCAATCCGGATTCCGTAATAACCACGGTACAACGACTACCCTGCTTCATGTTGTAGACGATCTGGCTTGTCATAACTCTTTCATTCTGTTGACTCTTTGAACCATGTTTTGTTACTATAGAAGTTGATGCTTTTCTTTAATTTTGACAATAGAGCACTTAAACTTATGTTTAGCTACTTAACAGACAGATATCAAAAAGTCATTGTAAATCGAAAAGAATCAGCGCCTGACCGTATACCTGTAGGTGTATTTCAAGGTACTATACTTGGCCCAACTCTGTTTTCCCTTTTTATTAATGACTTACCACAAGCAATAAAATACTGTAAATATCACATGTATGCTGATGATTGTCAAATTTATCTTGGTAGTACTAGTGAAAATATACTGGAAACGTTTAACAATATTAATCTGGATCTATCCAATGTATTGGCTTGGTCCAAGTCTAATGGAATCTCACTGAACATCGCTAAAACACAAGCAATTCTGATTTCTAAAAGAAGTTTCCCAGTGATACCCGATATCTTTAATGATGGTGTGAAGATTAATTTTGCGAATCATGTTAATAGTCTGGGAATTTGTATTAATGACAGGTTCTCCTGGGATTCTCAAGTTGTTAATGTTTGTGGTAAGATCAACTCTACTGTGTATGGTTTGAAGCTTCATAAAAATATCTGCCATAAAAATGTTCGAATTTTGTTGGTTAGATCATTAATCCCCACGTACTCTATATTGCGAATTTCTTTTTTTAAGATGTGATTTTACCTCAAGTACCATGTTGCAAGTTACTTTGAATAATGCCGTTAGATATGTTAATGGGCTGAGAAAATTTGATCACATATCGGCTAAGTTTAAAGAAGTTTATGGTTGCACTATGATTCAATTTTTTTACTTTAGAGCGTTATTACTTTTATATAAAGTCATTAATAATCGTGCTCCTTCATATTTATATGAGAAAATAAAATTTGGATCTAATCGAAATGGTAAAACAATGCTACTTGTTAACCGATCAAACATCTACAACAAATCGCCTCTGAAGGAGGTAAACTTCACAATTTGGAATGAGATGCCGATTGAGATTAGACGTGTGAAGCCTTTCACTAAATTTAAAAAGTTGTTGTTTGATTTTGTTAAGAATACATTTTAATTTATGTTTTAGATTACTTTTTCTATACATTTTTGTATGGATAGAAAAGCTTTGCTTTATCCTTTATGCTAAATAAAAAAAATAAAAAAAAATAAAAATTCTTGCTCGAGTTGAATTTGTTATGCTTTTAAACCGTACATTCTCAGCTACCGCCGCTATATTTTCTTCACTACGTGCTGGATGTGCTCTATTTGGTCGCGTATTATCCAATAAAGAAAATTGGGTTTCAAATTTGTCGATGGCATAGTAAATTGTGCATTCGGTAGGCCGATTATGTGGACCATAAGTTGCTCTAAGCCCACGGAACACATTCCTTGTAGAACGTTGGTTTTCGTAATACAGCTGAATAATTTGTAGACTGTCAAATTTCAAACAATACTGAACAAAAATACAATAACTGTTTGACACGACTCACACGTGATCTGCCATAAAATTCTTGCTAAAATAAGTATTAGCCTCTAAATAAATCATCCGTTATAATTAAAAATTTTGCCACTTCCGGTACAAAAATATCTTCCAAATTTCGTAAGGATCTTCCTATTTATGGAAAAAAGCTTAAGTATGAAGTTAAGCGAAATAAAGTATTTCCTCAAACTATCACTCGCAATTTCCGGTAAAATTTGAGAACCGTAGTATCCGTCTTTGCTGTGAGCGCACAGACATTTAGCCTACACAGCACCAAATATACACAGACAAACAGATATTTTTTGGCTATATTGTTTAACTTCGACGATATGGCGGATGGTAAATCTATACATAAATCTCAAGGTTAAAGTTTGTCATTTCGTTTATCCGTCTAGACCTTGGTATAATTTTGCGATTGTACAGCACCTTCTAGTTCGAGATAATTAATTTTCTAATCGATAGCTTTCCCCATCTTCGATGAATGATCGTCTGTAACCTTAGCGCCCAATTTATCCTTATACTTATCTATCCTTATAGTTTCTTTAGACTAGACGCTTTCCAATTCATTACGTAATACTACACGTTCCTTTAGTTTCCTATCGTCATCGACTGGTTATTCACCATCCTAGATCATCATAGTAATGACAAGTTTTTCTCGACTTCCAGTTCCCTTATCTTCGGTTATTTTTCGGACGAAAACGATTTAATTGGAATTCACAAATGTGTATGTTGTGATGGTAGGCAGGAAAAGGGATATAAAAGTATTTCGCCCTTTGAGGACTGCATGTTGTCCTAGTTAAAGGTTTAAGCACTTCCTGCAGATTCGGAGGTACAACGATTGTTTGCCTAATTTATAATATAATTACGTCGAATGGTTTCGACGGCCTCGACACCAAGTGACGAAGGTGGTACCGCGGCCGCTAATACACAATAAATCGGTTACAAAATTGTTGTTTGTGAACCAACAAATCAATCACCAAACATTTAAAAAATAACAATTATGTCTTAAATGATGAACTGAATTCAAATAACATCCGCAGCGGTTTATTTGGCCGGCGCATGATGAGGTGGGAATTTCTAGTCAATAATTATTCCAAGATTTTCCGACAATATTTGTTGAGACACTTGAAAATAAAATATTTGTTTCACTACTTTGGACATTTTATTTCTATTCTTTGTTAGTGTAGTTCCTCTTTGGCTAAAGCTGATTCTAAATCTTCTTAATTAAGATAAGTATGTATTCAATGTTACTACCGAACTAATCTTTTCGTGTCACCTGGAATACCTCGCCCTTGTTGTTTAAATAATGGAATTAATAAGTATTTTGTAAAATACAGTATTCCATTATCGTGATATTGCTGGATTCATAAAAAGCGCGTTTCACTTTTTCTTTCACATAGGCTGAGCTCAACGAAATCGATTTTGAAATCTTCTTTAGAAGAACACATTTTCACGCCCATTACGCCGGGTACAATGGGATGCCCAGTATCATGAAATGAATTCTTTGTCTAGTATCCTTACATTGGCAGGTATTTAGCAGATGACGCAAATATTTTACGTTGATTAACACTACCACATTGTGCTTGATATTTTTCATTTAAGGCCTATATGCAGATACAAGAGTCCCGAGAGAAGTGAAACTCGATTTGATTCACAACTTCAGCGCCTGCCTTGATGTTAGTTTATATACATCCATTTGCATATTGATTAGATTCTGTAGTCGGTCCTTTTAACAAATTTGAGTTTATCCAATGGCACTCCATTCGATCCTAAATTTGCTTTTATCCATCATCGTAAAATTGGACACAAAGCCATGTAAGCTTTCATATTATCTAAATAGGCATGTAGGGAGCCACAAAGGATAGCAACCTTAAATGGTGAAAAAAAAACTTTGTTCATTGTTTTATCTAACCTCACATCCTACACGGTAATAAAAAATTCACTAGATGTGAGCAAACTATATACACGGTAAATATAAAATCTGGTAAATGACCACTAGATGGTCTGGTATTACTATTTCCAGTTAAAATCCAGTAAAATTCTAGTAAATAAAAAAGGAAATTTTGTTTTCTAGTTAAATTTTAAAGTGAATATACTAGATTTTCAGTCAAAATAAAATTAAAACCAGAATTTTAATAAGTTCTAGTTAGTTTCTAGTTCTAGTGTTTATTATACTGGGACTCTAGTGGTTATCTAGTAAAAAAATACTAGAAAATTACTAGATCATTTCTGTTTGGTTCTATAATGGAGTGTCTAGTTAATTTCACTAGAAATCAAGTTAATTTTGTTACTAG
This sequence comes from Nephrotoma appendiculata, assembly GCA_947310385.1. Classification (NCBI taxonomy): domain Eukaryota; kingdom Metazoa; phylum Arthropoda; class Insecta; order Diptera; family Tipulidae; genus Nephrotoma; species Nephrotoma appendiculata. The sequence goes on from OX371225.1 coordinate 86,807,479, forward strand.
AATTCCATTAAAAGTTTAATTTACATGAATTCTTGCAAAATTCTAGCAAAATCCAATTCCGCCATATTATTTTGGATTTACATATGATTTCTATTACATTTTACGGGAGTTCTATTAAATATATCTCCATAAAAAATTAACAAATAGCGATAACATTTTACATTACCAGAATCCCAGTAAAAATCTAGTAAAATTCGAATATTTTATTATTTATATGCTCTGCAGTAAAGTTTATAATTCAAAATGTTCTCACTTTATAACTATGCATCTCATACTACCTCTCTTACAAGAATAATATTTACCTGAATTCTAGTACTATTCCAGTAAAATTTAATCGTTTACTAGAATTTTAAGAGAATTCTAGTGAATGTAAACGGTTTTTATCTTTTTTTTACATTGATATTGTTAATTTTACCTGAAATCCCGTTAATTCTAGTAAAGTTACTGAAATATTGCTTGAATCTGGTAAAATTAACAGTTATTCGAGTTTTTTTCTGTTTTTTTTTTGGTATATATTTTCAAATTATCGTAGGAATTCTTCAGTATTATGCAAAATTTCAATAAGTGACATCAAAATAAAAAAGTGATCTTCGTAATTATTATTTGAGTTATTAAGAAAAGTTATTTGTTGTTTGTATTAAAATTAAAATGGATATAATAGAATTATGTAAACAATTTTCTAAAAGAAAATGAAATCCCAGAAGATGTGATTTCAATTTTATCAGGTAAGCCTTTAGAATTTATATTACTTTAGTGATTATTTTCCTGATCTCACCGAAATACTCATGGAGGCTCGCAAACTTCTTTGAATTTAATTATAGTATAATGGTACGTTTATTTTAATGATTACTCGGATACGTACTCCTACCGGAATATTTTTTTAAATAATGTTTAGGTGTTATTGTATGTTTTGTATTGTAAGGAATTGTAATGAAATTTTTGTAAATGCTGAGTGTATACAATTTCCGATTAAGTTTTAACAGCGCTTTTAATTATAATTCAATAAAATTTTAACGTTACTTTAAACATATCAATTAAATAAATTAAAAAATATTAAGCAAATACTATAATACAAAATTGAATACATCGAGTTGGTCACCAATGCCATTCAGGCTTTCTCTGGGAATATGAAATTGGGAAAAATATGTTCATAACATTTTTGTCTAAATTATGTTTTTCTGGCCTACTGTTGGAATTAGCTGAGTGCAAATATTTCCGAAATAAAGTTTATTGGGGATTTTTTGTTCTGGGGTTTTATTGTTCTATAACAATAAAATATAAAACATCAGTCGGTGCCAGCTCCAAATTAATTCCTGCGGACGCGGAGTCTCAAGAATTTATTTTAAATCGCATGTCCAGCATATGCATTTGGCCTAAGGTAATAATAATTGTTATTAGTTTAGTAAAAATATCGGGTTTAAAGACTTTTATGTAAACAACATTTTTAGGTCTATATGTACCGGATATGTATCACGTCAATTATTTTAACATTTTATTTGTGATTTTGACATAAGAGTTTAATTTATTCTTTCATTTTTATTTATGATACAGTTTGAAGAAAGCACCTCCAAAATAATAAAAAATACACGACAATCGCAGCCATATCTAATATATTTCGCCGATGAAGGATTACTGCACCAGGGAATAATTTGGATAATATTTGACGGACAAACTATTAATATTGGGCAGACCATCTTTATTAATGCAATGGACCTACTGTTCAAGGTTGTTTATGTATTCGAAATGAAATATCCGAAAAATGCTATTTATATTTAACAATTTCATCGAGGTGTATTTTTATAAAATAAAAGGAGCAACACCAACACTAAGGGTATCAAAATTGTATACTCAATTGTATAACAAAAGCATAGTTTAATAACTAGTTAGTATGTTATATATCGGTCGTTAATAAGTATAAGATATTTGTTAGTTCTGGATACATTTTTTTAATATAATGAATTTTAATAAATATAATTTATTGTTCTTAAAATTACAATGTTTAAAGCAAATTTTAGTTTTTTATTTTAATTTTCCATATAAAGGGTTATCCAATTCAAGCTTGATAAAGTAAACTTTAAAAAAACACACAAAATATTCGGAATGTATTGTAATTTTTATTTCATTTTACAGATTGATCCTTGCCATTTTTAGTTAAACAAGATATCATTCAAATGTCCTCCACGGGACTTCTTACAGGCCTTGATTCTTTTGAGGTAATTTTCAATGACTTTTCGGCACATTTCGGGCGGTATCTCGGCCATTACCTTACGAATATTAGTTTTCAATTCGTCAAGAGTTTGAGGATTGTTTGCGTAAACACGATCTTTCGCGTAGCCCCACAAAAAGAAATCCAAAGGCGTTAAATCACAGGATCTTGGAGGCCAATTGACATCAGCCAATCGCGAAATCAAACGTCCAGGAAATTTCTCTTGCAAAAGATCTCGATTTGCTCGTGTTACGTGACTGGTTGCTCCATCCTTAACATGCGGTCATAGCGCTCAGAATTGACGGTAACGGTTCGTCCATGGTTGTTCTCAAAAAAATACGGCCCAATCACACCACCAGACCACAATGCGCACCAAACAGTGACTTTTTCCGGGTGTAATGGCTTCTCTACAATCAATTGTGGATTTTCTGAGCCCCAAACTCTACAGTTTTGCTTATTAACGTATCCACCAAGCGAAAAATGAGCTTCATCACTGAAGAAAATTTGGTTCGAAAAATCAGCATCAGCAGATTTAATAATTTTAACGCGTTGGTCGATTGTTAAATGCTCCATATTCTTAAATGGCAGAATGTCAACTAAATAAATGACAGCGTACTTGACGTTTATCTTTGACAGCTGTTGGTATACAGATTTCTACTTTATCAACCTCGAATTGGATAACCCTGTATTTAGAATTGTTTTCGATTTGTTCCTATTGGTACAGGGTTTTGCTTGGAACAAGCATGGCGTTCCTCTTTGTGTTTTATAGTAATGACTAGCTGACCCGGCGAACTTCGTACCGCCTCAAAATCAATAAATGTTGCTAAAGTTATTATAGCTTAATTAAATTGAGTTTTTTTATTAAGATAAAATGAATTTCTCTCTCACTCTCTCTCTGGCACTATACCCCATTAAGAGATTTGGCCGTCTTAAATGAGGTTTAATAATCATATTTTCATTTCGGATAATGACTAATGAGTGATTAATTCATTGATCCTAAACCAGCCGTCCAATTTTTTCCTTGTCACTACCTGGAATTGAACCCGAGACCTCCGGGGCGGATAAAATGAATACTAAAAATTAATTAAATTCAATCAAAATGAAATATATTTTAATTACATTGAAATGAATGTAATTCACGTGGCAGCAAGGAATTCGTTTTATTGAATTGATTCGAAATGATTCGCGTAGCATTGTTGCACTACTTTCTTTTAAACTATTTCCTGAGTAGGTTGCAATAGGGTCGATTCCCTTCAGTAAAACATCTTGTGATATACGACATTTTTTGTTTTATTGTCAGGTGCGAGAACGAACAAAGCGGATGGTATGTCGACACGTGAACATGCTACGTACAATTGGCCGAGAGAAACATTCATTTTCTAGATTCAGGCCACAAACACTCAAGGATTGGCCTTGTGATTTGTTGATCGTCATGGCGAATGCAAGACGAATCGGAAATTGAATTCGTTTAAACTCGATTGGCATATCGGTTGGGTTAATCAGAATTCTCGGAATGAGAACTTCCTCACCTTTGAACTTTCCTTGAGATTTCTCAAAATAAAACGCGTTCCGTTATATAGTTTTGGTTGATTCAGGTTTCGTAGCATGATGATTCCCGGCAACACACCAAATTTCAGTTGTAAATTGTGCGGGGGCAAGCCAGCCAGATCCAATGAGTTTAAAAATTCAGTTGGACAGTTGGTTGATTCGTCTTTGTTTGTCACACAGTCGATAGATTTGAAGCAATGAAGTGGACCGACGATTAGATTTTGAATTGTGAAATTAAGTAATCCCCATTTTTGTTCTTTACCGCAAGAATTACTCGTTCACTCACCCAATTGTGATTTTTGTGGTTAGTAATATTGTTCGGGAAAACTTTGTTGATGAGCTCGTCCTTCGTTGAGACAAAATTGCAAAAGTTCAGAGAAAACGACAAAAATAAAATATAGTAGAAATGTGCATGCAGCCTCCAGTCGGATTCGTAACCAGTACCTTGCGGTCCAAGCGCCGAAGCTTTAACCACTGCACCACTCGTCACATACAAACTACAACTACAAAATTCATATAAAAAAGGTTTTTTTATTAGATTTTTGGGGCTTCCCTTTTGAGTTTTTCCGACTTTTCTTTTTTCCTAAATCACCACTGTATTGAGACGAACAAAATAAAAAAAACAAAATGTACTAAATATATGAGAAAATGAATTTTCTTGATAACTTTTTTTTTGGTGAATTTTTCCAATGTTTTAATAGTTATTATGCTATTCGGAACGGAGTCAAACTCAACAAAACAAAGATCATAAAAATCGGTCCAGCCGTTCTTCAGTTATAAATGATGTAACTAACCCGACTTTGTTTTATATATATAGATAAGTAGATGAAATAAAAAAAAATTGGATAAAAAATAAAATGGTAAATGTGCATGCAGCCTCCAGTCGGATTCGTATCCAGTACCTTGCAGTCCAAGCGCCGAAGCTTTAACCACTGCACCACTCGTCACATACGAACTACACCTACAAAATTCATATAAAAAAAAAAGATTTTTTTATTAGATTTTTGGGGCTTCCCTTTTGAGTTTTTCCAACTTTTCTTTTTTCCTAAACCACCACTGTATTGAGACGAACAAAATAAAAAAAAAAACAAAATGTACTAAATATATGAGAAAATGAATTTTCTTGATAACTTTTTTGTTGGTGAATTTTTCCAATGTTTTAATAGTTATTATGCTATTCGGAACGGAGTCAAATCCAACAAAACAAAGATCATAAAAATCGGTCCAGCCGTTCTTGAGTTATAAATGGTGTAACTAACACGACTTTGTTTTATTTATATAGAAGATAAGTAGATGAAATAAAAAAAAAAATTGGATAAAAAATAAAATGGTAAATGTGCATGCAGCCTCCAGTCGGATTCGTATCCAGTACCTTGCAGTCCAAGCGCCGAAGCTTTAACCACTGCACCACTCGTCACATACAAACTACACCTACAAAATTCATATAAAAAAATGTTTTTTTATTAGATTTTTGGGACATCCCTTTTGAGTTTTTCCGACTTTTCTTTTTTCCTAAACCACCACTGTATTGAGACGAACAAAATAAAAAAAACAAAATGTACTAAATATATGAGAAAATGAATTTTCTTGATAACTTTTTTTTTGGTGAATTTTTCCAATGTTTTAATAGTTATTATGCTATTCGGAACGGAGTCAAATCAAACAAAACAAAAATCATAAAAATCGGTCCAGCCGTTCTTCAGTTATAAATGGTGTAACTAACCCGACTTTGTTTTATATATATAGAAGATAAGTAGATGAAATAAAAAAAAAATTGGATAAAAAATAAAATGGTAAATGTGCATGCAGCCTCCAGTCGGATTCGTATCCAGTAACTTGCAGTCCAAGCGCCGAAGCTTTAACCACTGCACCACTCGTCACATACAAACTACAACTACAAAATTCATATAAAAAAAGGTTTTTTTATTAGATTTTTGGGGCTTCCCTTTTGAGTTTTTCCGACTTTTCTTTTTTCCTAAATCACCACTGTATTGAGACGAACAAAATAAAAAAAAACAAAATGTACTAAATATATGAGAAAATGAATTTTCTTGATAACTTTTTTGTTTGTGAATTTTTCCAATGTTTTAATAGTTATTATGCTATTCGGAACGGAGTCAAATCAAACAAAACAAAAATCATAAAAATCGGTCCAGCCGTTCTTGAGTTATAAATGGTGTAACTAACACGACTTTGTTTTATTTATATAGATATAACTTATCGGTAAACATCTGGTAATCTATTACGTACATTAATTTCCACCACTTTGGGTTTACTCGAATATTTTTCTAACTTTACTTCACGTCAATATAAATGGGTGCTTAAAGGAAAATTTATCGTTGAATGTACAACATACTCTCGATTTTCCAGTAATAAAACAATGAGGTTCCAATTAAAATTTGTAGGCTGAATTAGTTTTAAAATTGGTATTGTCTAGCAATATTAATAGAATATCAATTAGAAACATAATAGAAATCATGTGATTTTACTAGAAAATTGGTAAAATTCTTTAAATTTTACAAGACAATCAACATCAAATACTACTTGATATCGGGTTAAAAAATTTATTTATTTATTAATTTTAATAGAATTTCTGTTGGAAAAATATTGATTTTACTAGAATATAAAAAAATGTCTGTTACTTTTACTGGAATATCAATAAGATGCACAACCTTAACTTACCAGAAATCAGTTTTAAAAGCGGGAAGTACAGTAATATTACTAAAATTTCAGTTAAAAAAATAACTGAAAATCTAGTGATTTTACTAGAAAACAGGCTATTTCATAATTATACAAGAATTCCGGTTGAGAAATGCAACAATATATTATACTAGAATTCCGGTTTTACTACATTATTATACTAGTAAAATTTACTTGAATTATGAACTACCAGAAATCTAGTAACATACATTTTACTTGATTCAACTAGATCATCTAGTTTGCTCACATCTAGTGAATTTTTGATTACCGTGTAGACGATTTAGTTCAATCAAGTGAAATGTATGTTACTCGATTTCTGGTAGTTAACATTTCAAGTAAAATTTGATAATGTAAAACCGGGATTCTAGTATAATATTTTGTTGCATTTTTTAACCGGAATTCTTGTACGAGTATAATTATGAAATAAACTATTTTTCTAGTAAAACCAGGATATTTTCAGTTATTTTTTAACTGAAATTTTAGTAATATTACTGTACTTCCCACTTTTTTAGCTGATTTCTGGTATGTTAGGGTTGTGCTTCTTATTGATATTCCAGTAAAAGTACAGAATTTTTTATTTTGTAGTAAAATGAAAATTTTTCCAACAGAAATTCTATTAAAATTAATATAGAAATTAATTTTTTAACCCTATATCAAGTAGTATGTGATGTTGATTGCTTTGTAAAATTCCAGAATTTTACCAATTTCCTAGTAAAATCATTTCTATCATGTTTCTAATTGATTTTCTATTAATATTGCTAGACAATACCAATTTTAAAACTGATGCAACCTAGTAATTTTGATTGGAACCTATTTGTTTTACTATTGGAAAATCAGGAATATCTCGTACATGCAGAATAAATTTTCCATTAAGCATCCCTTTATATTGACGTGAAATTTCAGTTAGAAAAATATTAGAGTAAATCCATAGAGTTTACCGATAACTTACCATCAATATGAAGCACTAAGAGGTATATGCCATGCTTCCAAGTGAAATCCTATTGCAATAAGAATAAATCGAAAACCATTCTTAATATATCGCAAATTAAACAACTGAAATTTGGTTTAAACATTTTATTTTTAATAAAAACAATCCAAAACCTTTAAATTAAATTTATTATATAAATTCGTAAAATTAAAAATATTTATCAAAAATGAATAATAATAATAAATATCACTTATTTACGATAAGTATAGGTACATACTAACTCCTAACTATTTAAACAGATGCACAATTCTATTTTAAAATATTTATTTCCTAATTCTGTTTTTATTTTTTTTTTATTATTAGGTATTTAATTATTCACACTATAATCACATTAAATTTTAATAATAATAGCTTTAAAAAATCCACGTACAGCTTTATGGAATATTAATATTTTTATTTTGTACTTAAAGTTAATTTTATTATTTTGAACTATGAACGAGTTTTTATTTTTTTTGAACCACAACTTTTTCGATATGACTTATTGAAATTTTGCTTAATACTGAAGAGTTCCTTCGATAATTTGAAAATATATATCGAAAAAAATGGCAAAAAACTCGCATAACTGCTAATTTTACCAGAATCCCGCAATATTTCAATATCTTTACCAGGATTTTGCTAGATTTCAGGTAGAATAAACAAAAACAAAAAGATAACAACTGATTACATTCACTTGAATTCTCGTAAAATTCAAGTAAGCGATTAAATTTTATAAAATACTACTAGAATTCAGCTAGATATTATTGTTATAAGAGAAAAGCGAGAGAGGTGTACGAGATGCTTAATTATAAAGTGAGAACATCTTGAGTTACAAAATTTATTGGAATTCTGAGAACATTCCAGTCAATTACGAATTACACTAGACTTTTACTGGAGTTCTAGTAATGTGAAGTGCTATCGCGATTTTTTCAATTTAACTATGGGTAAACATTTAATAGAATTCCCGTAAAATTTAATAGAAATAATATTTCATTCCAAATAATATGGCGGAATTAGATTTTACTGGAATTTTGCAAGAACTCATGTAAATTAAAATTTATTAAGATTCTAGTAACAAAATTAACAGTTTAGAACCAAACAAAAATGATCTGGTAGTTTTCTAGTATTTTTTTACCAGATAACCACTAGAGTCCTAGTAAAATAAACACTAGAACTAAAAACTAACTAGAACTTATTAAAATTCTGGTTTTAACTAGAAAGCAAAATTTTCGTTTTTTTTTACTAAAATTTTACTGAATTTTAACTGGAACCCATAAAACCACACAATCAAGTGGTCCTTTACCAGATTTTGTATTTACCGTGATACCTTGAGGAAATCAGCGACTTTAGTCACAAAATAAGTCATGTGTGGCTTATCCGTAGTGGCAGTGCCCTAGTATACAAAAGCATCTAGCTCTTTGAAGACTGCATTAAGTTTATCTTTGTTAATAGGTAGCAATAGGTATAATTCGAGTACTAATTCTTTATCAACATAATCATTTTCTGGAATACATGAATTAAACCAATTGTAAACTTTTGTATGTTTACAATCAAACCGAGAGTGTTCCACACAAAAACGCACCGTAGTCGAAAAGCAGCGGAGCAAGTATGGGCAAGAATGAAAAACTGCAGTTGGGGCAGAAGAAGAAGAAAACGAAAGAAGTTGAAAAAAATGAGAAAATACAAAATTGTTTTTTAAAATTCCTTGTAAATTACAATTTACTTTACTTAATACTTATTATTAGAGAAATTTGTTTTGAATAATATATTCAGTTAGGAGCCAATCAAGTGCTTTGATATTAAAATTTAAAAAAAATATAGAAATGGAGTTAATCGGTTTGGCTTGTGACCAATTCTAAATATTAAATTCTCGATAAAAAAAATATTCGATGTTCCTATTTTTCCGGTTAAGTGAGGCAAGGCGATTTCTATTATTCGTGTATTTTTATGATCAACTGCGACAGAAGCAGAACATACTTTGGCAATTAATACTCAATTTTAAATGGAAATAGAATTTTAAAGTGTGATGCTAAAGTGAATTTAATTCAATGATGTAATGTCCAGCAGAAGCCGACAACGGTTATTCTCACTCCGCCTGATATTACTCAGCCCAATCTGTTAAAAACAACCACTCGATTGGACTGCATTTATAAATTTTTTCTTTAATAAGACATTTTGATGGCATTGTAAGAGTAGTACCAGAGACCATAATCTTCACGCCATCATCCGAGAAATATTTTGACAGGTAGGAATTATTCACACAAATGTTTGAAAAATAATATTACTATATGATTTTTTTCCACAATAATTTGAATTTTGAAAATCATTTCAATGTTTTGCACAGTTCAATACTCGTAATCCATGAAGTATTACTATTTTTAACTACGAAAGTTTTCGAGATCATTTAATTTGTCGAATTAAAATAAAACTACTAGTACATAAATCACAAACAACATATCCCGTTAAATATTCTATATAGGCTAATTCTCAGAACTTCGTTCTTTCCTACGTAAATCAACCAATCGGGAGTTTCAATTTTTAGTAATAATAAGATTGATTGATTGATTGTTAACAAAAGTCATAATCAAGCTTTTCAAGAAAACACAAAGTACTTTAAATTTTTCAGTGAAAATGGGCCAATCGGAATGACTTACGTAGCTTAAATTGATCAAAATAAAAGTTGTTATTTAAAATTTTAACCTAATTTAATTTCAAAGATTTAATTTCATAGAGTACTGACTGATGGCACTCCAATTTTTCATCTGTTTTTTCCTTAAAATAAAAGTTTTGAAAGTACGATGGCTAATGTATTGACCTGACTAAATCAACCATAATAATTCCATAATATCCCTAACCATAGAAAATCCTTTCAGTGTCTGTAACGTGTAGCTTAATCAAAGTTGATGCGATGTTTGCTTTTTACATGGATCATTTCGAGTGACATTTCGATCCAGCCTTCGATCCAGCAACCAGTAGAAATTTCGAATCGTTTTGTTAAATCCAACTAAAGTGAGTTAAACAACGAAACTAAATTTATTGTCGGAACTGCGATAATTCTATCAAGAGTCACCGCGTAACTTCACACTCTTTGTAACCACCAATTTTTCTCTATTCCAATCTTGTATTTAGTTCTTCATATGGAAGTTCTGGACAAAAATTTAAACCACAATATTTTTGGAATATTCCTTTAAAATACTATGAGCCCCAAATACTTAAATCCTTTATCCAATAATCTTGGACTTTCTTGAACTCCCTGTAACTAAGTGGCTGAGTAAATAAACCATATACATTTATGTTAATCAAGGAATCATCATAATAGTTTTTTTTAAACCATATTTAAAAAAAAGAACTAAATAGAATATAGATGTCACTACTTTCCATTAGCCAGAGTGCTGAATTAATATTTAGCTTATCAATAACTAGCTTCGTCGACCCGTATTCACACTACGTTCGTCAGGCCTCTGACAACACTACCGCGTATCCCAAATCTTGACCATCCATAACTCTCAACTCAATGATATGCCATCCTTCTTGACAATCGCAAATCACCGCCTCAGTTCCAAGTTGATAGCATTAAGTTTACCAAGTTCCCGAAAATCCGTGCTAACCATCAATGCATAAGAATTTTTCCGAATAGACGGATGTCTATAGCAGTCAAAGCTCCCATTATCTTCAAACTTTTCCGACAAACTTATGATTTCTCTCGGCACTGGCTATTTGTTCGTGTACTATATTGAGCTCCCCTACAGCCACTTAACAAGGGAATATCATCACACATAGCACGGAAAATCCGGTTAAGCTTTTCCGTCATTCATTTTCCATAATCCTGGGCACCGAACTTTGATGATGGAATAGCCTTGAAATACTACTTCAAAATTACCCGTCTTAGTCGAAGTGATCTCCAAAATTTATCTGAGGTGCCCAAAATGTATCTGTGCTGAGTCAAAATAATAAGTCAAATCTTTAGGCACTCTGTAGGTTACAGCACAGAAGTATTAAGTTTAGTATTTCCAGTAAATTTGCTGGAATGCAAATTTTCGTTTGCCACTAAATCATCTCGATTTGTTACCAATAATCATCCCATTAATTAATAAATGGGTTGATTTATAATTCCTCAGATATGATGATTTTAAAAACCCCAAGTTTGGATGTAATTAGAGTCGCCCGATGGATATTTCTATTTTTACTGGGATGAGAAATTGAAATAACTTCACCCACTTAATTATATATTTTGAAATTGTTTTTATTATTTTCGGAGATATTCCAAAAGTGATATAAATTGATGCAGTTGTTGTTGTAAATCGTTCAATTTATAGCGGTATTCATAGTCTAATGCTACGAACCAAATTTGACATTCCAAATTCGTAATAATATTATTATTTAAAAATGGAAGGGGTGAATATGTTGTGGCTAACACCCGACTTTCTTTAACCACGGTATAATCAAAAAAATATTATTCCTGCTTAAATTTCTTAAAATCATAAAGGTCAACCCTTATAGAAAACTTAATTTTGAAATTTATTTAAATCTTTTAATTCTGTGTCGTTTTTTGTAAACGCTAAACTTTTCAACATCATCGCAAACATTTGAAGCTCACCTTGGAAACTGCCACTTCCGATACACAGATTTTCACAAAATTTCACAAGGATCTCCTAATTGATAAAAAAAAGTTCAAGTATGAAGTTCCGTTCCGAATAGTCAATTCGTCTGGACTGTAGAGATGCCGGATTTTGGTGAAATAATTTTTTTTTTATCAAAACACGTCATTTCCAGTAAAATTTCAAAAATGATCTGAACTACTTTAGTTAAAAATTTAAATTACAATCTTTTGTTTCTAATCGAATTTTAGTAAATGTTAAATTGTAGCTTAATTTTATACAGGAAATTCTCCTTTGGAAAATGTCACTCCTGGTGTACCGCTTTTGGCCAAACATAGTCATCCGTTTAAATTTTGTAAAACTAATCTGGACCACAGTCATAGTGCGTTTTTCTCATATAATAATATACTTTTAAAAATATCTGCAAAAAACGAAAAACCCTCTATAGAAGCTGTCACTTCCGGTTGACCGATTTCGACCAAACATTCTGGAACCGCCTAATTTATAGGATAACCTTAACTATGAAATTTCATCCCGATAGATGTTGCGCTTTCATTCCCCATATACTTTGTGCGACTCTTATTCATGAACGCAGCTCAACAGGTGTTGCAGCTGTGCTCGTCACTTTTGAATCGGTGAATTCATGAAATGACTGGTGATAGCATTAGTGAATTTACCTTATGATTCGGTTTCACCTCCACCTTCGGAGAAGAATTATTTTTAGTGGTAGGTTGCGATGCAAATTAGCATTACACGTTACGGGGTGGTCAAAAATTAATAGCAGGCATTTGTCTCTGCTTATAGCTATCTAAGCACATCTGAGCTTGAAATCCTTAACAAAGGCTGCGAGCCAACTTTCGTCAATTCAGTAAGGAGTGAAGTGATTGATATTAGTTTGTGCTCTATCTCGATTTCTACATCAATTTCTTCTGAGCTTGAGTACCTGCTGGTATTTTTGGGCGAGAATCGTTCATCCTGTTGGAACCACATGTTCATTAAACTATTGACATTCAATTCTGAGCTAAAAAGTTCATTATCATATCACTAAACGTTCACTTGATGAACTATTTGTGGATTCTCTATTGCCCATAACCAGCTGTTTCGTTTGTTTTCATGTCCTTCAGTGAAAATGAGCTTCGTCACTCAAAAATAATTTTTCAAAAAAACCCAGATTGTCATTGTCAAGCAACAGCATTTTATTTTCATATGTGTGGCGCCGCAAATGATCTCTTGGTATATCAGCTCTTATGTTAATTGAATTTTATACGGGAATAAATCCAAGTCTGATTGATGTCGTGGATTATCTCGTACACTTTCAAGTACATCAGCAAAATTGTCTGGTGTACTGACTGAAATGTAGTAGGTGCCATTGGTTAGGAGGTACCATTGGACTTTGTGGAATCAAGTGATGGTAAAGAAACTGCAGATAAGGAGCCTAGCCAGCTCGAAAATGATGAACAATTCAACCAGGATATTGCCACATTTCAAGAAGAAAGAAACAAACTACTTGTGATTTTCGTTGCCCAACCTGCTGCAAAATCGACGTCTCAGAATAAGTCATTTATTACACAGTGAGAACCACGAGAGTTCGGGTCCATAATGAATAGGGTTGACGATGGCTCACATGGTGGCATCCTAGTTTTTGTAGCGAACTTGTTGAAAGTGATGATGTTGATGCTACCTTAACACCCATATTAATTCGGAAATCAAACACGGATTGGATGATGTCGGTAAGTATAACTACATAAAAATAGCAAACTCGTTACAGGTGCTTCGCTGCTCTCCGATCATGTTAAAACGCCATTGTGGCAGCTACGTTTAGCCGGGATAAGTAAACATAACTTTAGCTAATGCCGGACCGATATGGAATTATTGGGGCGAACATATTTGGATCGGATGAAGTTCCGTTGGATAGCACAATGAAATATATCTGCAGGAGAAATCGGATTCCAGTCCACCAGTTATAACTATCAGGGCAGCAAGAGTAATCGGAAGCGGTGATTAGCAATTCCTGGAAGGCTAACCAGCCTTGAATTTAAGGGTGAGCAACATCCATGTGAAGGGCAATAGGCATGAAAGGCAGCCTATGAAAGAGGTGCAGAGATGGACAGAATTATAACGTGCGACAGCGTTATTAGATTGAACGGGCTTTACTCTATGTGACTAAACATCGAGAATTTCAAGCGACGGCGGGAAAGATTGAGGATGTAGAATGGATTAAGACATGCGCGAGGCGGTTATGCCACCTATTAAAAAGCTGAATTGCGAGTAATGATGAAGTGAATTGTCATTGTTGATGAAGCAGAAATGGAGTAGACCAGAGGATAGCTGTACGGTTCAATGTCGAAGCAAAGCGAAGACGAGGGTGAAATGGAATTGATTTAGAGGGAGTAGTTTGTATCCTGTTTGGGATGTTACAATATTGCTTATTGGTTTGATGTGCAAATATTTCAGCTTGCGTGAGACATTTATTCAACTAAAATTGATCATTTAAAGATTAGAAATTTAAGAACACATTTTTTACGAGACTAATGACATCTAGATTTAAGCAGTAGCGTTAAAGATAGTATTGTAACAGGGAGCCTGTTCACGATATTTACATTGTTACAATATTGTAGCAACTGTCATTGTAGAAATGACGTAATAGTTAACTATGAGATTGTCCCAAGTGTCAAAACATTGTTAAAAACATAACCACAGAATTAAGATAAAAGAATTTATTGTTAAAACTGAGATTGCAGTAAAATTTGTTAGAATTGCGTAGACAAAATAAATTATGAACTTTCTGACAATGCAATGTTTTATTGTGGTACGAATGAGTTAATTGTGAATTTTCAATATAAGTTTCAAACGGAGAAGCAATTCTGGGGCAGATTCTATTAATTATTATTTTGAATTGCAATATTTTTAAAAAATTAGTAATATTTAATTAAATTAATCTCGAGGGAATCGAAACTGGAGACTAACTTTAAATATTGTTTTTCAGACATTACCCGCCAGTCGTTTAGCTCATTTAGCACCTGTCTTATCATCTGACAAACCATATGCACAGGAATATGTTCTTGCATTAGCCGTACTCCCAGCCGATGCAGACGACAAGACTAAGGCATGTCGTTCGTTTGCCCAAGAGGTTATAAACAAGACATTAAACTTAAATGTTGAGTTTAAAATTGCTGCTTTGGTCTACGCTACGCTATCCGATCTTGCCACTAATGTCGATGGTGGCAAAGCACTTATTACAGATGGCATAATCCGTGCTGAGACGACGTGACCGCAAAGTCACCAAACCGGTAAGACCGAGCGGCCTTTATAAAATACAAGACTAGAATAAAAATTTTATTTATAGATTGAAGAATATCAAGCAGCCGAGGCAGCTGCCAAAAAATCTCGTGTCGCAGTTTAATACTGTGACAACACAGAAGATGATGCGGCATTCGTTCAAGATACTATTAGACTTCTTAAGATTCCTAACGATCTATTGTGCACGTTTTATGATTTTGTAAAGTTCGATTTGCCTAGAGGACAATTTTTCCATTTTTTTTCCATAAAGTACGAATCGTAACTAAAAAATAAACCAATAGTACGAACTAATCATAGTATTATGGAGCATCAAAATAATCAGTGTATCCGTAAAACACAAATTTATTTAAAATAAATACCTATATTAAAAATTGAATTTTGTTCTTTATTTTTCAAACCTACACAATCATCATGTTGCTTCTGATACCTACACAATTAAAAATGACATTTGTAGAGGCAGTCTCGAGTTAGGTTGAGAATGACGTTTGTAACAATGTAGAGTTCGTGAACGAAAAAGGCACGTGTTCATTGTTACAATGTAGTTTCATGAACGGTGTTGAGCTGTCATTGTTAACAATATTGTAACAATGTAAATATCGTGAACAGGTTCCAGTTTTGTTGTATAGCAGATTATAGTAGCCTAGAACAGAACCGAGAATATTACTTCTATATAAATTCAGGCGAAGTGCAGATTCGGTACGCGAAAGATTAAAAGCGAAAAATAGTATAGTGTAATCAAAAATTGTAAATGGCACTGAGTTAACAAATAATTATAGAAATTATTTGTTGTGATGTTTTAGTCTTACTGGATTTTTGAAAAATTGCTGTTTGATTATTACAGGAATATTACAGTGGTGTAAGTTTTATGGTAGTGGTGTAAGCGCGTGAGAAATTATGTCCGGTATTTTTGCGAATATTCCCGAGGTGGTGTAAATTGCGAGAATTGGTGTTGTAACTGTCGAATTCTATAACGATATTCACAATACACTGATACGAACCGGATTTGACACGGTAAATTGGTAAGAAACATCATTTTTTCAACACTCTTATATCAATTACCTAAGTGTATGTTAACCCATTGACGACCATTACTTGAATGTTTACTGTTTTAATTAAATAAAGTTAAATTTGATTTGGAAATGTAATAAGCAATGCATTTGAATAACATGATTAATAATTTAGTTGAAAAGTGTCAATTTGACTTAATAAATTACAATTCCCGTCGCCTAAAACTAACAAAAATTTGAGGAAAAGAAATTCAGACAAAATATTGACATAGCTAATTCTAAAAAAATTGAAGTCCCTTCAGCGGTTATCACCATTTTATTATTTTTATAAATATATCACACCAACTAAAATTTTAGCCACCAAAATTGTTCAGGTTGGCCTGTAACTTAGTACTCTTACTTATGCAGAGAACTACAAAAGAATTTATATAAAAAATAAATATTTTTCCATTTTACCGTCGCTAATTTTACGAGCACGAAAACCTTCTATATAAATCCATAATTTCATATTTATATTAATTATATTCTAGGTATGTACACTCACCGCTAATAATTCTTCGGACAAAAATAATTTGGAATCCGGTCGATCCATAATTGCAAATAAAAATCAAAAACTATTATGAAGTAATAAAAATTAATTTTCCACTCAAATTCACGTTAAAATTTTAAACACAACAAAAAACCGATAAACCTTTAAAAGCTCATGTTACATAAATTAACACACACACACTCATATGCACACAAAGCACAAAACTAATACATATTATAATTTTATTTGTTGTAATTAAAAGAAAACTATATATTTCTTCACTTCACTTAAAACTTTAATAAGATTTGTCTAATCAAACCGCGAAAAAAATTCGCCAACAACAATTTCTAACGTTTTTTTTGGATTTGTTGCAGCAAGGTCTCGCGCAAAGAAAACGGAAAAATTTTCTTTTTTAAGTTACGTTGTTTACGTTCGCATATAGTCATGTATACGACGAGTAGAAGAATCTAAGAATCTTGACCGCCTTTTTATATTTTATTTATGTGTATATGATGTTTCGTATGGTTTTACTTTATGTTTTATGTACATAAGTATATTCACTTCACTAAAATATACAAAAAATAAAATAAACCGCGAATACGAAAAAAAAATATCGCGATTATTTATATATTTTGTTTTTTTTATTAATTAATTAAAAAAATAAATAAATTTCCAATTGCGCTTTTCTTGATAAAATAATAAATTTTTTTTTATTGTTTTTCACATAAAAGTGCACTTGTTACTGCTGGTAAGGCAGACAGAAATAGCACAGATTTTTTTTGTTTTACTTTGCTTTACTCTCTCGCACTATACACTACTATTCTGGGTGAAAACGTGAATACAATTTTCTGTTGCTGTATGTATACAAATTTCCAGTATATGTATATGGAAAAACTGAGTTGTTTATAAGTTTTGTTATTTGTAAAATAACTCAAAATCTACGGCAACAGCAACAACAATGCAAGAGTAATGGCAAGTGCGTGTATATATTACACAAAATAATAAAGCAACAATACAAACTAAACTAAACTGAAAAAAACGACACGACGATAAAAAACCGCGACACAACCAAAAAAAAAAGCACTATATACGTAAAACCAAACCCAAACTACTCGCGTATGTAAAAAACGCGATTTTTTTAACGATATATAGCGCAACAACAAATCGCAATCTTTCCATAGTTGTTGTAGCATAAAAATAACAACAATAATAGCAACAATAATATTAATAAGACACTCTCTAACGACATGGTGAATGTGTTCGTGATCTTTTTCGCGTTTTATATGGATGTATGTGCGCGCATTCGATCATATGAACAGCACGACTATATAAGCAACCAAAACTATATATTGTGACTTTGCGAGAGTATATAGTATGTAATAGTAGTTGCCTACATACTCATATATACATAGTGAGCAAGCAACAAAAATGACGACTGAAAAGGGGTAATTGCATATTATTTGGTGTGTGCAAAAGAGCAATTACATGAATAGAATATTTTATATTGAATTGGAAAAGAATGATGAAAGGCAGTAGTTTGCATCACAATAACATAATAACTACACGTGGTGTGGTGCGGTTTTCCTTTTAAAAACAATTACTTCATTCTCATTAATATATACCGGGCGAGTCAAGTGCGGGCGAATGTGTTCGACCTTGCAGAACTTTCAAACATATCCTATTTTGCAAAACGTATAAAGCCAAGTACCCAATCATTATTTTAAGGATAAATTCTTGGAGCACCGAGCCTTGCTCGGTCACAGATTATTTAATTGGAAGTTTTTTGTGCCATTAAGTGTAAACATTTCATAATTGGTATACGTTAATTTTTAATTGTAATACATATATAGTGAAAAAATCGAGACTATACATTACACAAAATCGAAACAAGTATCAATTGCTTTTTTAATTCTAAATATACAACAATTAAATAAGTTATAGGTTTCAGTGGTTGACACTTAGACCAATTTTGGCCCATTGTGATACCACGCATTCACGCCACATCATTAACTCATTCACCTACTCACACAACTACAGTACAACACCAGCACATTGCAAGCTCCATGTCAACCAGTACATTAACGTGGACGGTGGGTCGGTGCTGAATTCTGCACTCCATCAGAGGATCTTAGTTGTGTTTATTAACATCACCGATTCTAATCGGTGATGAAAATTCGATTTTGCATCTAGCCTCTGATGGGATTGGAACCCAGTGCCTCCCGGTCAAAGTGCTGAAGTCAAACAATTAAATATTATTATGATAAATTAGCATATCGCCAAATAATTAAACAAACTTCTTCTTCTTATTTTAATTAACCAGAAACGTCATAACGCTGTTTTAATATGGAAAATTATTGACTCATTCTTTTTACCTCGACTCATGCAAGGTACGACAAAATTTGTTATTTTTGTGTATTTTAAATTCAAATAAACCATTACGGAGTCAAAATGCAGTATTTATAGTCTAGTTTGTCAGAAAAATTAAGTAAGATAAAATCTGCCATTCTAATTATAAACATTTACAATTTAAAAGATAGGTTTCCTATGAAAATTTTAAGGTAGAAAAAAAATTATTTGGTCTACGAAATGACAGTTCTATGGTTATATTTCTATTCTGTGGTTGTACTGTATGCAGTCGTTATCCCTTTAAAACTAGTTTGCTGGATCTGAACCACTCGATGGCCCAAGGAATTTGATTCCTTGGGCTCACATGTCAAAATTCTTTTCATAATTCAAAGATTAGATATCAAAAATATGGAAGTCAACATATTTATGATGTCGCGTCGTTTTCTTTGTTCTAAAAGCTATGGATTAAAAAAACAAACGGTTTTCAAGCTCCACCTGAACCGCAAATGTTTGGTCCCTGTTCATTAAATTATGGACACAATTTATATAGTGAAAAACTCTAGTATTTTATCAAAATATGTATAAATAAAAACAAGATTTTTTTTTAAATGTTTTAATTCTTTGAAAAATAATTTTGAGTAAATTGGAAAACAATAAAAATTTGATTAAACTACCTTTCTTTTTAATCACAGCTTTTATTCTTTCAGGCACGCTATACATATACAAGTATTGATCATATTGTGAATTTGATCACTATTTCTCCATTTTTTGTTCAATGTTTTTTTTTGGTGAACACTGTATAGGATTGGGGTTTTATATACGTTGGACTTAAGTAAGGCCCAGCAATTCTCGAGAGTTTAGAGAGAGGATGTCAATATTTTGGTTAAGGAGGACATCCTCTATTAACTTTGCGGTATGGAAGGAGCTCTATCTTGCATAAAATCGTAAGAGTATTGGCCTTGAGGAAGTGACCTCATGTAAGGAAATAAGTCGTCTGTTAATACCTTTTTATATTGTTATTTTCTCATGGTTTCCTCTACGAAGTATATTGAACCAGGTACATCTCCACTAATGCAGCTCCATATCATTACTAATGGTGGATGTTTTATGTCCCTGACTACGCAGTTCTCCCTAAACCTTTCTCTTGGTCTCCTTCTGACGAACTGGGCCGATTCTGTAACGGTTTCTAGCTTGTATTCTAGCTTGTATAAATTTTAAAATACTCTTTAATTCGGGATTTTTTTTTATTTAATTTTTGAAAATATATAATGAGTGCTTAAAAATTCGATTTACCTTCTTCCAAACGTCTATTGTCCAGTGCTTATGAAGTTTAGCCCAAATAAGACGTTATTTCAACATTTTTTCATTGAGTCTGGGTTTTTTTGCTGGACGCCTACATTTCAAATTATTTTCATATAGCTTTCGTCGCAATGTCATCGCTGATATCTTTATCTCTTCTTCGCTAAGGTACTTTTGTAGCTCGTTCGTCGTTGCTCTAGGCATTTTTAAGGCCAATTAAATAATTTTCGGGTCTGTTCTGGGTGTTGTCTTCCTGATCCCCTTACAGTTTCTTCTCTTGGTTCCATAAAATGTACCCCGAATTGAAGAATTGTTGCCAAATTACTACTTATGAGCAAGAAACTTTTTCCATTTTGGCGATCTCGCGGTATGAATGGTTTTTTTGTTTTTAATAATGCTCCGATAGCATGTTTTTTTATTGCTTACGTCCTTTTCTCGACCCATTTTTGAGAATAAATGTTTCAATCCAAAACTTTCCAAACACACAACACACACACACTTTAACTTAATTAAACACAAGTTTTTTAACTAAATGATAAAATTCACTCAACGTAGATTATTTCTTACTTTAGCTCAGTCACAAAATTTATAAAGACACCTTGTTAAGCCGCGCGTCAAACATAAAATGAGAGGATAAACTAAAAGTAAAATATGCATGCTATTGATCTTTTTAGTCCTTTTTCGGGTAATAATTTTTTTGCGACCTTTTAAGAAAGTCGTAAAATACTCTTAAAACAATAACAAATGCATTTTATTATTTTGAAATATTTTAAAATATAAAACAATATCAGAAATTAGGGATTTCCAAAATAATAATAGTGTCCATAATTCAATAAACAGGGACTGTATAAGTTCTTTCTCATGATTGATTTTTTTAGGAATCCCATTTCCATCCAACATACCAAATCCCATCATAATCGGTTAAGAATTGAACGAGTTCCGTCTCAAGTGGCCATATTCCAGAAATTCTTCAAAAATCATTTAAGAATCCATTTTCCATTAAGAATTCATCGAGTTCCATCCGAAGTGGCCATATTCCAGAATTTCTTCTAAAAATCATTTAAGAACCTCATTTTCATCCAGCTTACCCAATCCCATCAGAATAGGTTAGGAATTGATCGAATTCAATCCCAGGTGGCCATATTCCAGAACTTCTTCCAAAAATCATTTAACAATCCCATGTACATCCAACATATCCAACCATATCATAATCGGCCAAGAATTGATCGAGTTCCGTCCCTGGTGGTTATATTCCAGATTCCTTCCCAAAAACATTTAAATTTCCCATTTCCATCCAACATACCCAATCCCATCATAATCGGTTAAGAATTGATCGAGTCCCGGCCTCAGGTGACCATGTTGCAGAATTCCTTCCCAAAAACATTTAAGAATCACATTTCCATCCAGCATACTCAATCCCGTCATAATATGTTAATAATTGCTCGAGTTCCGGTCCCCAGGTGGACATATTCCAGAACTGCTTCCAAAAATCATTTAGGAATGCCATTTTCATCCAACATACAAAATCCCATCATAATCGGTTAAGAATTGAACGAGTTCCGTCTCAAGTGGCCATATTCCAGAAATTCTTCAAAAATCATTTAAGAATCCCTTTTCCTTTAAGAATTGATCGAATTCCATCCGAAGTGGCCATATTCCAGAATTTCTTCTAAAATTCATTTAAGAATCTCATTTTCATCCAGCTTACCCAATCGCATCAGAATAGGTTAGGAATTGATCGAATTCAATCCCAGGTGGCCATATTCCAGAACTGATTCCAAAAATCAATTAAGAATGCCATTTTCATCCAACATACCAAATCCCATCATAATCGGTTAAGGATTGATCGAGTTCCATCCGAAGTGGCCATATTCCAGAATTTCTTTAAAAATCATTTAAGAATCTCATTTTCATCCAGGTTACCCAATCGCATCAGAATAGGTTAGGAATTGATCGAATTCAATCCCAGGTCGCCATATTCCAGAACTTCTTCCAAAAATCATTTAACAATCCCACGTACATCCAACATATCCAACCATATCATAATCGGCCAAGAATTGATCGAGTTCTGTCCCTGGTGGTTATATTCCAGATTCCTTCCCAAAAACATTTAAATTTCTCATTTCCATCCAACATACCCAATCCCATCATAATCGATTAAGAATTGATCGAGCTCCGTACCAGGTCGCCATATTCCAGAATTCCTTCCCAAAACCAATAAAGAATCCTATTTCCATCCAGCATACCCAATCACATCACAATCGGTTAAGAATTAATCGAGTTCTGTTCCAGATAGGCATATTCAGGAACTTCTTCCAAAAATCATTTAAGAATGCCATTTTCATCCAACATACAAAATACCACCATAATCGGGTAGGAATTGATCGAGTTCCGTCCCAGGTGGCCATATTCAGGTCTTTCAAAAATCATTTAAGAATCCCACTTCCATTACAAATACCCAATCTCCTCATAATCGGTTAAAAATTGATCAAGTTTCGTCCTAGGTGGCCATATTCATGAACTTTTTCCAAAAATCATTTGAGAGTCCCATTTCCATCCAGTATACCCAATACCATCATAATCGGTTAAGAATTGATCGAGTCCCGGTCTCAGGTGACCATGTTGCAGAATTCCTTCCCAAAAACATTTAAGAATCACATTTCCATCCAGCATACTCAATCCCGTCATAATCTGTTAATAATTGCTCGAGTTCCGGTCCCCAGGTGGACATATTCCAGAACTGCTTCCAAAAATCATTTAGGAATGCCATTTTCATCCAACATACAAAATCCCATCATAATCGGTTAAGAATTGAACGAGTTCCGTCTCAAGTTGCCATATTCCAGAAATTCTTCAAAAATCATTTAAGAATCCCTTTTCCATTAAGAATTGATCGAATTCCATCCGAAGTGGCCATATTCCAGAATTTCTTCTAAAAATCATTTAAGAATCTCATTTTCATCCAGGTTACCCAATCGCATCAGAATAGGTTAGGAATTGATCGAATTCAATCCCAGGTGACCATATTCCAGAACTTCTTCCAAAAATCATTTAACAATCACACGTACATCCAACATATCCAACCATATCATAATCGGCCAAGAATTGATCGAGTTCTGTCCCTGGTGGTTATATTCCAGATTCCTTCCCAAAAACATTTAAATTTCTCATTTCCATCCAACATACCCAATCCCATCATAATCGATTAAGAATTGATCGAGCTCCGTACCAGGTCGCCATATTCCAGAATTCCTTCCCAAAACCAATAAAGAATCCTATTTCCATCCAACATACCCAATCACATCAAAATCGGTTAAGCATTAATCGAGTTCTGTTCCAGATAGACATATTTAGGAACTTCTTCCAAAAATCATTTAAGATAGCCATTTTCATCCAACATACAAAATGCCACCATAATCGGGTAGGAATTGATCGAGTTCCGTCCCAGGTGGCCATATTCAGGAACTTCTTTCAAAAATCATTTAAGAATCCCACTTCCATTACAAATACCCAATCTCCTCATAATCGGTTAAAAATTGATCAAGTTTCGTCCTAGGTGGCCTTATTCATGAACTTCTTCCAAAAATCATTTGAGAGTCCCATTTCCATCCAGCATACCCAATCCCATCATAATCGGTTAAGAATTGATCGAGTCCCGGTCTCAGGTGACCATGATCCAGAATTCCTTCCCAAAAACATTTAAGAATCACATTTCTATCCAGAATACTCAATCCCGTCATAATCTGTTAATAATTGCTCGAGTTCCGGTCCCCAGGTGGACATATTCCAGAACTGCTTCCAAAAATCAATTAAGAATGCCATTTTCATCCAACATACAAAATCCCATCACAATCGGTTAAGAATTGAGCGAGTGCCATCCCATAAGAATTGAACGAGTTCCGTCTGAAGCGGCCATATTCCAGAAATTCTTCCAAAAATCATTTAAGAATCCCACTTCCATCCAACATACCAATTCCCATCATAATCGGTTAGGAATTGATCGAGTCAATTCCCAGGTAGCCATATTCAAGAACTTCTACCAAAAATCATTTAAGAATCCCATTTCCATCCAACATACCCAATCCCATCATAATCGGTTAAGAATTGATCGAGTTCCATCCCAGGTGGCCATATCCAGGAACTTCTTCCAAAAATCATTTAAGAATCCCATTTTCATCCAACAT
Source organism: Nephrotoma appendiculata (assembly GCA_947310385.1). NCBI lineage: Eukaryota > Metazoa > Arthropoda > Insecta > Diptera > Tipulidae > Nephrotoma > Nephrotoma appendiculata. The sequence continues at coordinate 86,832,160 of OX371225.1, forward strand.
ACCCGATCCCAACATGATCGGCCAAGAAATCCGTGTGTTCCGTCCCATTTCGGAAGACTTTGAACACAATATGGGCTTACAACAAAACTATTTCGGTAAAACCATGATGCAACATCCTACAGCGTAGTGCAACATCCCACATCACGGTGCAGCATAATGCAACATCACGAAGGATGGTGCAACGTCATACAACATGGGGCAATATGGTGCAACATCATGCAACATGGTGCAACATCACGCATTGTGGTGAGGTGGAACATGACGGCCTTTATCTATAGTGAAATTCTAAATCAATTATCCAGAAATTAGAATTCCTTGTACAGTATTTTCTATTCTTTCTGAAAACCGTGTCCCGCAAAATTTTATCAAAATCATCCAAGAAAATTTAAATGGTTTTGTTTTGTTTGCTCTTAATCTTTCTGTTCTGGGGCTGAAGCAATCCCTTAACTCCTTCTCAGTTCGCTTTTTACGTCCAACCTTACTCAGTAGCGAAATCGATAATTAAAACGTTAAAACAGGGCTCTCTTCGGCTCCACCGGATGACCCTCTAATTGAGTTTTCCCGAAACCAGGACGCATCACAACTAGTTCTTGCTACTCCAAAACAGTCCAACAGCATTTTTTATAAAAATCATGCGAGCTGAAAAAAATTAAAGGAAGGGACCTAAGCCTTAGCCGATGACCCTCTAAATGGATTTTCCAGAAATTAACACCCATCGCAATCGATTTTTGACACACGAAAACCCTATGCTTTACTAATTTTTATAAAAATCGTTCGCTCTCTGAACGAATTTATCAATAATCTGGACCAATCGCCATCGATTCTTGGCAAATGAAAACCCCTCCACTAATTTTTAATAAAATCGTGTTAACCAAAAAATAAATAAAAAACGGGACCCAAGCGTCATCGGACGACGCCAGAAAACAATACCTTTCAAATCATAACCGATAGCAATCAATTCCTGCTACTCGAAAGGTCCGTCTCATCAATTTTCAAAGTCATTTTAGATGAGAAAAAAAATAAGAAAAAGGAACCCGGGTCCCACCGAATTACCTCTACACAAATTTTCTTGAAACCAAGACCATCGCAAGCAATTTCTGATAATCGAAAACCCTCTTTAAACAATTTTCATGAAAACCGTTCGAAACCCGTTCGTTTGCAAGTGTATTTCAATTCCCCTAATTTTCCCGAACTCCCAACCTGAAACCTGTGAAATTTTCCTTTGATAACCATCGACGAAACGATTCAAATGAGACCTTTTCCAGACATAACACTTTAAAAGTTTTTACAATTTTTTGAAGTTTGCACTTGAATTTCACTCGCCCAAAATTTTCCCGAAGTACCAATATGAAATGAATCCGAGGCCTTTGTTTAGGGTTCATAACTTAAATGGTTTTTATGAAGGAAGGTTGTTGGCCTGCCGCTCAACCCGCTTGTTACGTGTGTGAGTCACGTACTGGTGAGAATCTTAAGGCATCCAGTCCTACCTTGAACACATTTATATAGCGAGCCGCTTGGTACAAGACAGACGCCCGCTTCAGCCGCCCCTAACATGGAGAACAGACGCTGGTTTGGATCCTGCGCAAGAAGACTTGGTTTGAAGGTGAACAGTAGCAAAACCAAATTTGTATCAACACCCAGGAACATCTCCATGGCTAATCTCGGAATTGGCGACCATAACTTTGATCGCGTTGAAAACTTCAAATACCTCGGGTCAGTTATAACATCATCAAATGACATGCAGGCAGATATAAAAGCCCGAATAGCTGCCGCACATCGAGTTACGCCCAATCAAAATTATTGCGATCTAGACATCTATCGCAGTCGTGCAAGCTCGCACTTTATAAAGCACTCATAAGACCTGTGCTGGCTTTCGGAAGCGAGAGCTGGACCATGACCACTAATGATTGTAGATTGTTATCAACTTTCGAAAGGAAGGTCATTCGCTCCATCTTTGATCCAATTAAAGTCGCGAACAATGAATATCGAATTCGCATGAACCACGAGATAAAGCAAATTCTTGGAGGTTGCGATATTATCGGATTCATCAAATCCAATCGAGTAAGATGGCTCGGCCACGTTGCAAGGTCCCCACAACAACGGATGACCAATAAAGTATTCCAACATCAACCAGCCGGTGTGCGTCATAGAGGAAGACCTCGACTGCGCTTGCGTGACGACGTCGAACAAGATCTACAGGCACTAGGATGTCGAAACTGGAGGTCGAGAGCGATGGACCGAGACGGCTGGAGGACCATAGTGCGGGCGGCAAAATCCCTTCATGGAATGTGAAGCTAGAGAGAGAGAGAGAGAGAGAGACCAATATGAAATTTTTTAATGCATTTATTGTAAAATGGCCGAGATACACCCGGCATGGCCTCATTTCAGAACCACGTTCAAAATACATACCAGAATTACAAACATACTAGAATATTATAATTGTGTTTCGACTTCTTGGTCATAACATTAATAATTTTTCATTTTCAAATTTTTAATTTGTTTGTGATTGTTTGGAAAATACCTTTTACTGATGGCATTGCCATCTGTGTTATGTCATTAGTATTGCATTGGGGACATTAATACTCTGTATTAATTGGGCATTAATATTTTGTATTACGTAAACGTCGAATGATTTGGATAACGAGACCAATGTGTACCCCAATGCTTGTCTACGAGGGACTGAGATATAGAGGAATATTTTTGTTGTGTTTTCTTGTTTTGGTGCGTGCAGCTGATGCGAGTGAGAGGGAATATGCAAGTGACGCGCGCGAAAATACAACAAAAATATTCTCCTATATCTTTTGATGTGGTGCGAGAATTTTTTAGGTTCAGTATTCTCGTTTTGAATTTTGTTAAAAATAGAGTCTTGTTTTAGTTTGTGTACAGTTGAGTTGAGTTTCTTTTTTATGTTTATGGTAAAACATTTAGGGGACTGTTTTTCGGTTCATTTACACGCTGCGTTAAATACTAGTAATGTTAAATGTCGCGTTAAATTGTTGCGTTGATTACGTGACATTTTAACGTAAAATGTTCGGGAGTCCGAATTCCGATTGTCCGTTAAATCCGAATGTTTTTAAATTTAATCTATTCGATCGAATTTTATCTGGGACGGAACTCGATCAATTCTTAACCGATTGTGTTGGGATTACATATGTTGGATGGAAAAGGGATCCTTAAAAATGTTTGGAAGAATTTCTGGAATATGGCCACCTGAGACGGAACTCGATCAATTCTTTACCAATTATGATGAGATTGTGTATGCTGGATGGAAATGGGATTCTAAAATGATTTTGAGAAGGAATCCTGGAATACGACCACCTGAGATGGAACTCGATCAATTCTTAACATGATGGGATTTGGTATGTTGATGGACGGAAATGGGATTCCTAAAAAAATTCCTTATGTGAAATACAAATATAAGGTCCAGACAAATATAGGGACCAAACATTTGCGATTCAGGTGGAGCTTGAACCCCGTTAATTTTTTTTTTTTTGTGGTATTATTATTAGAATTTTTTTGATTGTGAAAAAGTTTTTCTTGACGACTCGCCATATTTGTTCATAAATTATAATAAAATATAAAATAATAACATACTAAAACTTTAAAAATTGGTATTATCATTTTTCAAGAAAAAATTTACTGATTACCGCAGTCTGACTAAATAACTGGGCATATTTTGTAATTTTTGCGAGACAACGCCCAATATACGGGTAGCCAGTTGAGGCAGACAATGCCCAGCATTATTTACAGGTGACCAATTGAGGCCGTTCAACAGTATAACGGTTTCGGCGAAACAACGCCCACAACGCCCGTCTATTTGTTACTTTGGAATCGGGGAGACAACACAACTAGCAGGTGGGCATCCGACCATTTGTGACATATTAATCTAAAGGAGTAGAAAAGCCCAACCCAACAACCAACGGTTTAGGAGGGAAGCGGGCCCAATCGAGGGTGCAAAGGAACCATTTTTTTTTATTTCAATTCATAAATTTTAATTCTTTAATTCCAATTTTATATTTCAATTTTAAATTTCAATTTATTTTCAATTTTTATTTTCAATTTTACATTTTTTTCATTAAATATATTGGTGTAATCCAGCAGAACATAATTCGCCCCATAATTTTTAAAACGCTCAGTTTATTTTGTTTGAGTTATTTTTGAGTTCTACTTTAATTTACCGTTATTTTTATTTTTTATTTTTTCCTTTTCTTTTCTTTTCTTGGTCGCTTTTTTGTTCTTGATATTCTTTGTGGGTCCTCCATTTTAATAATGTTTTTTGTTTTTTTTTTTTGGTTATCTTAACCCATTTAACTTTAAAGTTTCCTTTTTGTTGAATCTGTAATAAAAATAGCACATTGGTCGATATCCTTCTCCCAGTTATTATTATACTGGCTAGGCTTACCACTTCCCTTCATCCCCTTGGCAGGACATCCACAGGGTTGGAGCTGTGAGTCCAGAATATGCGTCTCCCATTTGCGGGCGACCGTAAAATCCACTTGATCTCCCCGTGGCACTCCGGTAGTGTTGAGCTGTCGGAGTTTGTATTGTGGGAGAATCGCTTGAGGTCTCTCCGGGTAAAAAGAGGCCTGGTTTGTTGAAGAGACGTCCGTACCCTCTAATGCTGCTTCGTTGTGGCTGGGCATCGGTCTTTCGGGGTCGATGGGTCACCCGGTTATTATTAATTTATATCAGTTCCTAGAGTTTCGTTCGACAAATTCTGGTCGACTTAATTTAAATTCAGTTTTTTTAATTTATTTTGATTTTTTACTTTTATGTTCCACGGTGTATGCCAGGAGACGCAAATCTCTAACTCCCCCACGACTCATGCTATTACCCTGATATCTAACCGGCAAAACATCACCGTGAGAGAGGCCTCTGCGTGCTTAGTAAAAACTGCGGGTTAGCTGCGAGCCATCCGTAACAATTGTTTAACATAGCAAAAATTAAGTACTTTATCCAAAATTGGCCTTAGAATACTCTTTAATAGTGTGCATGTTACGGTAAAAGATCAAAACCGGTAAATGTCCAACTAAAAATTGGAAAAACCGTTATATTGCTTCGAAATTTGGATGTACTTAGTTTGTTCCCGAAATAATTCATTCTTTTATGGTAATAGTGCAAAGTCATTTGGAATAGTAAAGTAAAGGTTTTAGTAAATTAACGGGCTCGCAGGTACTAATTACGCCGCTTATGTCGCTTAGCCCTCTGATGGGGAATAAATGATACTACGATGATGTAGTGGAGAAGTCAGGTAAATTTTACATTATCATCCGTTTTGAGGATCATTCATTTTACAATTTTAGGAACTATTAACATTTCTGCTGGTATATGTTTTCTTTTGTGGGAAAAGAAGTACAAAAAAGAATTAAAAATGTCCACAACATCATATTTCTCTTTTATGTTCGTGCTGACCATTGTGGCGAGTATCGTAACCTGCTGAGAATCGTAACCTGTGTTGTACACCATCTAATTACTGCTTTATTGTGACGTTTTTAAAAGTCAACGATATTAAGCAACCAAACAATCTACCCACTCTCGGAAACTTGGTAATTGATTTCGAGGTAAAAATAAAACCGATTAACAAAATACATCTACCGTGTTTCCACATCCAACTAATCATCGGTAAAACCTTTGAATATAAGTAGAAGTAGCGCCAAATTGTAGAATGTCGACCCTCCAAGAGGAATAGTTCATCGCCTTCCGAAGCCTATACCCAACATAAATTTCACTTATGAATTATTTTTCAAAATACATACACATGCACGAGTAACAGCTGTAATTTATGCTTGACAACTATTAAAATAAAACAACTAAAAACCAACATAAACCTAAATTAGAAAAAAGCTTCAAAATAATATTCAAGCACAACATTGAAAAAAAAACTTTTATGCGAGCTTTAAAGTTTTATAAACGTACGAGTATACTTTTCGTTGCTTTTCGAAATACATAGAATTTTGGGCGTGCACATAACTCGATATGTACATAAATTTTATGTTAATTTTCGTGCTTTTACATATAAATAAAAAAATTTATGTATAAATAATTTACCAAAAAATAAGTTTTCATAAAACAACAATCCATATATTATGTTGGTGAGCATCAACAGCATATAGGCAAAATATTAGTGCGAAGAAGGTTGGGTGTTGAGCTGCGTTATCGTAGCATTTCTTATTTGAATATATCAACGCGACATATTTTACAATGTTGTGTGTGACATAATGCTAGTATTTTTAGAAAATGTACAATTATATTAAAAAATATTAGGCATGTGGTAACTGAAATTTTTATGTCTATGAGTATAAGTGAGATTTGGCTGAAGGTAATTAGTAAGAGAGAACGGGGACGACATGTTCTGGTACTATAACTCAATTTTATGTTGTTTAGTTTTGTTTGATATGGTTTTCGTACATAAAGTTTATTACACTATTATAATTGCACAGGGTATAATAAATATATTGGAACATTAGTTAAATCAATGAAAAAAGTTCCGGATCCTAAATATAAATCTGAACAAAATAAATATAGATAAAATTGCGTAGTTTATAAAACTAATTTTTTTAGTCCTACATTTCCTTCTTGTCAGTACTAGGCAGAGATCGGTAGCTATCTGGCAAACAATCTTTCACATCATGCTGTCATTACAACGAAAATGTGTATCTGCTAAAATAAGGTGTACTTATGTGTTCACCCATTCTAATGGTCTAATTTAGATCATAACTTAGAGAAAGATTACTAAAATCGGCCGTGTATAAATACTCAAAAAATAGAATAGCACGGAACATTATGATTTTAAAATGGTGCTTGACTCTGTGTGTCTCTTCTTTATACTATCCTCCCATTAATCTCTTTTTTGCAAATGTTAGTGACTCCTTACCGATGTGGTAATTTTAACGCCGAAATAACCGTTCCAGCATCTATACCATATAAAATAATTTTTGTTAAGAGGTAAGTGACATATCAAGGGCACCCTTAACTTCGGTGAAACTGATTCCAGTGACTTCATTCCCAAATAACTGTTCAATAGATTACAATATTCTTTATCGAACCTCCCAATTTATTTAAGGAACAGGGAGTATTTGGATTTGACGGGAGAGCCATTCTTAAGCGGGAAGTCTTGGAACCTCAAATATTTTTTCCAAGAAGATTCTTCAAAAGTTCCTTTGTGTATTCCTCAGCTTACTTTAGTACAATCTTAGGGTCTTTTTGTAAGACTCCCAATTTTAAGGATTATTACTGTCTTTGGCTTTATTAACCTTCACTCTGTGTATGGGGGTAAAAAATTACCCCACACCAGCCAAGATGCAAATAAAAAACTAATTACTAAAAATTATTGAATTATTGAATTGGAATCTTCTACATATTGAAATTTTGTACTTTTAATAAGTTAAAAGTAAAGTTATAACAATAACTTTTATTAAAGAAAATAATTTTTAAGTACAAAATATATTGAGGTATTTTTTACCCCATACACGGATACTGTTCCACTGTATACCATACACAGAGTGAAGGTTAAAAAGTTTCTTGAAAACTTGTTTATTCTTCCTCATCTCCGTAGACCACCATATGGTGGTCGGTGTGTATGAGTGAGCCGGTGGTTAGAAAAGAAATACATCTCCTTAACTGTCCAATCCATAGCTATATGAAGACTTGAAAATGTGACAAATTTTACATCTACAACCTCTCCCCTATTTCTAGTGATAAATAACTGTTTATATTAATTGTCTTTTTGAATATTACAAACCAGGTTGTTAATATTTGTAAGTAATTGTTGGATGCATTTGGTTCCTAAAATGCTCTTACAAATAAATCGATATAAGAAAAAGAGTGGTCTAGCATTTTCACATCTCCATTGTTAAGCTTCTAAACTCTTGACTTCTTAATATTTAGTTCTTTCATTATCACTAAACAGCGTTCTTTTAGCTTAATGTTATTCAACATAAATTTCTAATGCACTCTGCGGCATGCCTATTATTTACAAGTCTCAGCCCATTTTAGGATGGCTGTCGTGATTTTAAAATCACGTGTTTGACCCGGATTTTATATCTGAATTGTAGGTACACGTAGAAAGTACACGATACTGAATTTTATTATTGTGTTGTGACATTTTTTTTCCGTGTTCTAAGAAGGTACCCCATACGATAACAGAATGCTCTAAGCCTGCACAGATCAAATTAGCACACCTCAATGAAACCTGTACTATAATTTGTTACACATTTATTACAATTTATTACAACAACCCGGTTGTAGAAAAATTATATTTGTGTCATCTCACACGGAATTGTCTCCAAACGGTAAAGGGTTCAAACGTCTAATTTAAAGTTCGATTTTATCAGCTTCAACAATTTATTACACCAGACCGCCAACAGATATTGAGTCAAATGATACTCCTTGGACCTTGTGGAGGGGCAAATCAACCTTATACAGGTGTGTAATAAATTATCTTTGCATCAGGTTACGCAGAATTGGCTCCAAACGGTAAAGGGTTCAAACGTCTAATTTAAAGTTCGATTTTATCACCTTCAACAATTTATTACACCAGATATTGAGTCAAATGTTACTTTTTGGACTTTATCGAGGGCAGATCAACCTTACTTATACAGGTTTGAAGCCTTTACAATTTGGAGACAATTCCGTATAACCTGACGCAAAGATAATTTATTACACACCTGGATAAGCTTGGTCTGTCCTCCGCAATATCCATTTGACTCAATATCTGGCGGCCGTCTGTTGTAGTAATTTGTTAATATTGGTTAAATCGAAGATTTAGGGTTGATCTTGTACTATTTAATTAATGTAATTAATTTGTAATAAATTCTGGTGCAAGAACCATCCCGATATCACAGCTATATCAAAAGTTACAATTTTGGCGGTGTAGGTTAAATTATAAGCTAAACCGACCACTCGTTCCTCGAAAATGGTAACTGTAATAAAATCGGGAGTTGTTGTAATAAATTGTAATAAATGTGTAACAAATTATAGTACAGGTTTCATTGAGGCTGGCTTATTTGGTCGGTGCAGGTTTAGAGCACTCGGTAACAGCCATTTCTGCAATTGAGAAATTTGCAAATTTTTGAACCGTCGCTTTGTTATATTTTAGTTCTACTGATTATTGACTTAAAAGTTATAAAAAATTTTAGCTTTGAGGTACATTCATCCTTCAGGTTCAAGACGAGATTAGGGCTTGTTTCTCGCCCCCAGTTATTCCGTCCAGTGATCACCGGTCTGATTTTTGGTGGTTGTTTTAATTTTCTGTCTATATTGGTCCCACAAATATAGATCAGAGTATTGGCTCCATTTAAGGCTACTTACAGGCGACTTAGAGGCGACTTTTAGAGTCGCAAATTTCAATCCGTAGGACAGCTACCAAAAGTTACTTACGAAGTGTAATTCGGGGCACTAGCATTAAACGACCAATATGAGGGCTGCCTTTTATATTTCGGGATTAGAAAACAAAAACAAATATTAATCATCCAAAATCGCTTTATTGTTTTTCAAAATATTTCCCATGAAAATCTATACACTTTTGCATGCGTTTGAATCAATTGTCGAAGCACTTTTTCACTCTGATTGAGGTATCTTCAAAACATGCATTCTGAACGCAGCAACCGCTTCTTCAGGTTTCGAAAAACGTTGACCTCTCAGTTTGTTTTTTACGTACGGGAATAAAAAGAAGTCATTTGGTGACAAGTCAGGACTATACGGTGGATGACTCATCAAATCGATGTTTTGAGTGCTCAAAAATGCAGTTGTTTGAGCCGATGTGTGAGAGCTCGCATTGTCGTGGTGAAGAGTGATCCGTCTTCGGCGGTTAGTTTTCCTGATTTCTTGGAAGACAACTGGCAAACAAATGGTTGTGTACCACTCAGAATTGACTGTTGTTCTAGTGGTACGGTTGTGACATGTCCTTTTTTCCGAAAAAACAGGTGATCATTTGCTTGAAAGTGCTTCGTGCGCGAACAACTTTTGGCAATTCAGCTCATCTTGAAACACCCATACAGTCGACTGCTGTTTACTTTCGGGCTCATACGCGTAAATCCACGATTCATCACCTGTCACTATGTCATAGACGTGTTTTGAAGCATCGAGATCGTATTTTTTGAGCTTTTCTTTCGACCAATCGACACGAGTCTTTTTTTGAGCGATTGACAAATTGTGTGGAATCCAACGCGAACAAATTTTTTTGACATTCAAATGTTTATGCAGTATTGAATGTATGCTGGTCCCACTAATGCCTAAGGTTGTCTCAATCTCACGATAGGTCACATGACGATCTTGCAATATCAGTTCGCATAACAAATTCGTCTTGGAGTGAACTACGGCCTCGATTGAATTCACCATACCATCGCTAAACACTGGTCCTTGATGGAGCTTCATCGCCAAAAATTGAATTAAGTTCATCCATGCACTCTTGCTGCCTTAATCCACGTCGAAAGTTGTAAAAAATAATCGCACGAAAATGTTCACGATTTAATTCCATTTTTTCGCCGAGAAGTTGAGTTAATGAGTACTGTTAATGAGTACTGTACTTTAACAACATAAATAGCGCTCGAATGTCAAAACGTTCTCAGTACGTATAATCTCAAAAATGTCAAACTTTACGATAGAGCTGTCAGTTGCCAGATTGCAACACTAGGGTTGTCCAATCCCGAAATATAAAAGGCAACCCTCGTAAGTATTTAAAATATTGGTAAAAAAAAATTAAAATTTCGAAAATTTAGTAAATTTTGTAAAATTTATAAAATTTATAAAATCTATAAAATTTATAACATCTATAAAATTTATAAAATTTATGAAATTTATGAAATTTATAAAATTTTTAAAATTTATAAAATTTATGAAAGTTATGAAATTTATAAAATATATGTTTATCAAATTTATGAAATTTATGTTTATCAAATTTATGAAAGTTATAAAACTTTTAAAATTTATCGAATTTATAATAATTATCAAATTTTTGAAATTTATCAAATTTGTAATATTTATAAAATTTATTTACTTTAAATGTTTCTGCGAGACTAAAATTTATAAAAGTTATAAAACTTATAAAATCTATTCATTATGAAATCGGCTGTCCCTGAAAAAGTGTAGCCAACTTAAAGTTCTATATCTCGAAACCAAACACCATTTATGTGTTCTTCACATGACATATCGCTTTCATTTGCAAATCAACATGTTAAGTGAAGAACTACTTTCTTGGTAAAAAGACAAAATTCAATAACTATGTATTAGGAGATGCAAAATAAAGGCTTTAAAACTAGTACATCAATTTACTTTTAGAATGGTTTATCGATACTGTTATCCATCTTTCAAATAGACTGCATACACTACAAAACATAGGGCCCTTTTCCTGTAAGTCAACATTCTAAGAAGGACATCTTTGTACTAGCGATCTAGCAGCATTTCATATAAACATCTAAAAGCCTCGTGTGGAAAAAAGCTTTGTTCTAAGCAGTAAAAATCATCTCCAAAAAATATTTTGGCATTTGACATGTTTCTTCGACACTTCCTCCAAATAGTATTTTGCATTGATTTTAAAACTTTTTCGATAAAATTTAAGAGTTATTTTCCTCTTCGGCTGATGGTGAACCAAACCATGACTGATGCAGCATTCTGAAATTTTCAAATGTGTATTTTGCCTTCCGGAATGTCTTCAATCTTAGCAGACCAAAATTTATCATGTTGAGAGTTGTGTGATTACTCCATGTTAAATAAGCCACAGGATTTTCAAGGCACTTTTTTACGGTTCAGAAACTCTCTTAAACTTTAAGTTTTTTGAAAGACTTCAGTTAAAGGTCATCATTGAACATTTCTCGAACAGATTCACGGTTGATTTGCAGTTCTCCAGCTGTTTTCCTTGCAGCACGAGTACAATTAGCCGAAATTATTTCTCTTTCTCTCTCTCACTCTCTGATAATTTTAATATTTGCTGCGGTCCTTACTGTGCGCTTCCGTATTATTTTTCAGTGGTTATTAATAGTTCCTGTCGCCAGGAAGTGATTAATGCTACGATATACCAAAATTCTGGTGACTCTGTCATTTTTTTTTTGGCTTTTAAAAACGTTTAATGAAGAGTACCAGTATAAAAGTAAAAAATGAACAGTGCGCAAAGTAAATAGTTAAAGTGAAATGCTCGAAATTTTCATTGTCTAATTTAAATTTCATAATTGTTTTACCTGATATACTATATATAGATAATATAATGGTGCTTTTAATTGTTTTTTGGGAAGGAATGGTTGTTGATAAAGAGATACAATTCTTAATATGATTGTCACGGTGTTTGTATAATCCGACTACAACCAGTGTTTGAAATTTATGGCAAATTCCGTTCATGAAAGCTTTTTTAGAGCTAATTGGGTGTAGAGAAAATATATAAATCATTCCTACCGAGCCGACACCTCAAAGGCACGGAGATGTGACGCGGAACCGAACCTTACTGTATTTAAGTCTAAAATTAATTTTAGACATATTTTTAGAAGAAACAATTAATTTATCCATTTTATGTCATTTATGACCCACGTATATTTCGTTATTCTCATAAACAATTCTGTGCCCACAAAGCAAAACCACGAAAGTCGATTTTACTTACATTTCAGTAGAGCATTATAAAAGTTTTATTTAACCCATTCCCGCAAATGACGGATATAGCCGTCCTGCATATTTTAATTAATAAAAAAAGGAACATCATTCTTACGAAGTGTACTAATGCATTATTTTGTTAATTATTCAGTAATACATCAAAGAAAAAAAGATGTAACATTCCAGATAACATATCAATTGCTTTTTGTGCGATTTTTCATGATTAGCAATTCGATATATTTCCGCCTACAGAAACAAATGACGGCTATAGCCGTTCTATTATGTTCGCGCAAATGACGGCTATAGCCGTCATTTGTCTATATATCACCAAAAAATCGGACGGCTATAGCCTTCATTTGTTTCTGTAGGCGGAAATATATAGAAAAAATGATGTGGTAAGCAAATGACGGCTATAGCCGTCGAGAGTTTTCATGGGAAAACTGTGAGAAAATGTGATAATTTTCACTTCCAAACATATAAATGATGCTCAATTTCATATGGCAGTCATAAACAATTGAAAAACCAAAAGTGTGTTTCTGAGCACGGTCGTCAATTAAAAAGTGTGCGGCAATGGGTTAAGATATCAAAAAAAAAGTTGTTAAAAAACTTATTTAACATTTCGATCCGGAAAACAAATACTGTAAGCAGGATGTAGATTTTGAATTTTATTGATCAAGAACTGTTAAATAAAGCACATTTCGGCTTCTGTAGCTCCCATTTATGTTAGCAGCAGTGAGGGCTGGACAAATAAGTCCCAACCGGTTTTTTAGCGGGACATTTGTGTCCCGAGTGTTTATCGCCACTGCCACTTGTAAAATCATCTGACTCTTCTAAAATGGTTCGAAGTGCATCTTCGGTGTATGCTCGTTGCATTATGTGGCTGTTACAATATTAGAAAAATAATTTTTATGTATATAGTTACTCTATACTTAATAAACACATTTTTTATTAACCACTTGTTTTTTGTTTCGCAGTTATTTTGAATAATTTTCAAAAAGTTTAAAAAATCACTCGAACGATTTCGACTTGTTAGGTCATCATCAGGAGTATCTACTGATTTGTATTAGTAAAAATTTTGTTATATTGCAGAAAAAAGCAAAATATAAATAAAAGAAGGAGGGACAGAAAATAAGCAATAAAAATTAATCTACGGATCGCGCAGGTAGGTGATGAGTCATAGGTTGAGTAACAAAATTCAAGGTATATTATTGCGTACATGAGAATAGAAAAGGGCGGGATCTGTAATTGGTGAGAACCGGATTTCTCTCTGTTCGTTAAGGATATTTTGGTTAAGAAATATTGATTTTCTAATTTCGTAAGATTTTAAGGTATCTAAACGTCTGCCTTTGGGTTGCATATGTAATATGTCTAAATTGTTCAAGCTAGCTGTATGATTTTCTGAAGTTAAATGGTTATGGAAAGTTGATTGATTGCAACCAGATAAATGTTCTTTAGCTCTAAGTCCAAAATTGCGCCCAGTCTGACCAATATAGGAGAAACTACAATCATTGCAATTGATTCTATAGACACCAGATTTGGAAAGGCGATCAACTCTAGGTTTATTGTTAAAAATCATTTTCTTTATTGTGTTATTATTATAAAAAGCAAAACTAATATTGGTATAATTGGACACGATGTTGCTAATCCGTTGGCTCGTTTTTCCTATATACTCTAAGCGACGCCAATTTTCCCGCGTTGGACTATCCGGTGGCCCATGGGTCTACCCATGGGCTCTCCTCTGTCACCTTTGTTGGCTGAAATTTTCATGTATTTCTTCGAACAAATGATCATATCAAATAACAATCCTTATTTTCGTCATATAATCTTTTGGTATAGAAATGTTGATGACATATTATGTCTATGGAATGGAACTGATAGACTGTTAGACTCTTTCCTTACTTGGTTAAATTCTCAATATCCCACCATTGATTTTACGTTAGGTTAGGTTAGGTTAGGTTGGAGTAGCTGCTATCGCACACTTAGGCCAGTATTGGCCCATTGTGATACCACAGGATCCTATCTCCCCTTTACTCCTGCTGAAACCATCCAGAGCTACTTATGTAGCGTAAAATATCTCGTATTCCACAGCCCGCGAGTTCCGAAAGGCTGTCCATACCGTACACACCTAAATACTTATGCCTTCTGTATGATAGTGCCGGACACGAGCATAGGAAGTGATCTAGCGTCTCTTCCTCCTCTTCGTCTAAACAACTTCTATAGAAGTCATTCGTCTGTAGACCCAGCCTTCTTGCATGTTCCCCAAAAAGGCAGTGTCCTGTCAGTATCCCTACGACCAATCCTAACTCTCGTTTTCCCAGGGATACTAGTGCTTTGGAGCGCCGCAAGTCCAGTTTTGGCCAAACCAGTTTTGCTACTCTGCACGTGAGGGTGTTGGTCCACCTCTCATTTGTCAAGGCGATTGCCTTTTTACTGAGCGCCGATCTAAGCGCTGCTATAGGCCTCCCCAGACCTGCCCTTTCCGGTTGCATCTGGAGAGTCGTACCGTACCTAGCTAGTTCGTCCGCCTTGCAGTTTCCCGTGATGTCCGAGTGACCAGGGACCCAGATTATCTGGATACTGAAATACTCGCTCATCTCCTTAAGAGATGATCGGCAACCCAGCGCCACCCGTGACTTCAGACAAACTGCCTCTAGCGATCTGACCGCCGCCTGACTG
Organism: Nephrotoma appendiculata; assembly: GCA_947310385.1. Taxonomy (NCBI): domain Eukaryota; kingdom Metazoa; phylum Arthropoda; class Insecta; order Diptera; family Tipulidae; genus Nephrotoma; species Nephrotoma appendiculata. The sequence continues at coordinate 86,847,412 of OX371225.1, forward strand.
TCCACATAAATCGCGATATCCCTAACGGATATCACGTTATGCTTCAACCATGTCCCGACTTCGCCTATCGCCACCACTTCAGCCTGGTACACGCTGCAGTAGTCAGGGAGACGAACGGAAATATTAACATTAAGCTTCTCACAGAAGACTCAGGCTCCTACTTTGCCGTCTAGCTTAGAACCGTCCGTGAAAAATGTCAGTGCCTCGTTTTCCAGTATTGATCCGTTCCTCCAGGATTCTCTCGAAGGACAGATGGTCCGTCAAACTTTATCGAAGCACAACGTTGGTTTAATATAATCTAGATTCGCCAGTTCTTCCCTTAGCGATCTAGCTATCGTTGAGTGTCCCGCCTGAAGACACTTCCACTGAGAGACAGCCGAGAGCCTTGTAGCCACATTGGCTGCCATCTGCTTACCAAAAAATTCGATTGGAATAAGGTGGAACATAACCTCTAAAGCGCGTGTAGGTGTTGACTTAAGCGCCCCACTTATAATCATGCAGGCCGTTCTTTGCACCTTCTCCAACATCTTCCTATATGTTACCTTCTCCAGAGCTGGCCACCACACACCCACCCCGTACATCAGCACAGGTCTTACCACAGCGGTATAGAGCCAGTGTACCAGCTCTGGTTTTAGACCCCATCTCTTCCCTATGGCGTTCTTACACGAGTAAATGGCTACTTAGCCTTATTCACTCTTTCTACAATGTTAGGCTTCCAGCTTAGCTTACTGTCCAAGATTATGCCCAGAAATCTCGCTCTATCAGCAAAAGCCAGTCTAGTGCCGTTCACGGTAGGAGGACTAACTACCGGAATTTTATATTTTTTAGTAAATAGTACCAGCTCTGTCTTGGAGGGGTTGATCCCTAATCCACATTTGCTGGCCCATTTCGTAACGATCAGGAGTGCATTCTGCATAACATCCCTAATCGTATCCAGATATTTGCCTGAGACAGCTATCGCTACATCATCCGCATATGCTACAACCCCTATCCCCTCTCCCTCCAGTTCCAAGAGCAATCCATTCATCACAACACTCCAAAGAAAGGGGGACATTACACCTCCTTGCGGGGTTCCTCTAACCACCCGCCTTCTGATGGTGGCCTCCCCCAGTTTTGAGGTAATAATCCTGCTTACCAGCATCTGATTTATCAACCTACATATGGGGTAGTCCACGTTCAAAAATAGCAATCCTTCCATGATCGCCTCCGTTTTAACATTATTAAAGGCACCCTCAATGTCGAGAAATGCTACCATACAGAACTCTTGCGAGTAAATTGACTTCTCAATCATGCGTACTAGATCGTGCAGAGCTGTGTCCACCAACTTTCCCTTACAGTACGCATGCTGCGACATTGCCCAACTCCTGGGTTCAATTTTTGATCGAATACCTATTTCTACCAACCTTTCCAAGGTTTTCAACAAAAAGGATGATAGAGTTATAGGTCTCAGATCCTTTGGATAGGCATGCGAGCTTTTTCCCGATTTCGGGATAAAGACCACTCTGACCTCCGTCCATTTTTTAGGAATATATACCAGTTTCAGACATCCCATGAAGATACCTTCCAGCCAGGGGTGGATGACTGCTGAGTTTCTCTGGATCTCTGCTGATATAATCCGATCCAGGCCCGCCGATTTATAAGGTTTAAACCCGTTCAGCGCCCAACGGATTCGCTCCTTATCCGCGATGCCCTCCATCTCTATTGAAGGTGTTACTCGATTAGTTCCAGGCTCTGTCGAGTCTTCAAAGCTTCCCGGAAAATGGGTCTCGATGAGGAGCTCCAATGATTCCGCACTTGAAGTTGTCCATGACCCGTCTGGTCTAATTAAATAACTAGGACTGGTTGGGTTAGTAGCTAGAATTTTCCTAAGGCAAGAAGTCTCAGAGACCTCTTCCATTCTACAACAGAAGAGTCTCCAAGACCCCCTTTGTGCCTTCTTCAACTCTTTTTTGTACTTTCTGAGGTCCTCCTTATAGGAGTCCCAATCCCGAACCTCCTTTGTGTTCTTAGCATTATTAAAAGCTCTCCTACACACACTCCGATATGTTCCCAACTGCTTGGTCCACCATATCGGTTTTTGCCTACCCCTAGGCTTTATTAGGGGGCACGCAGCATTAAATGAAAGATTGCATGCCTTTGTGACAATATCAACCATGCCATCTAATTCCTCTACTGTCGCCGGAAGTCCAGGAACCTCCAGCGGCAGTAGTTCCTTCAACACCTCTCCATATTTGTTCCAGTTTGTCCTTCTGGGATTCCTGAAGGATTTCCGGGTAACAGGTTTAATGTCGAGGTTATAAATTACATATCGATGATCAGAGAATGAGTGCTCTTTCGCCACTCTCCACCCTCTGATTATATGAAAGATCGTTTCTGACACAAAGGTGACAACTAAAACCTCCTGTCGATTTTTAATAGTAAATGTCGGTTCTCGTCCAATATTGCAAACTAAAAGGTTGGTATTTAATAAATAATCAAAAAATAACTCACCCCTCTCGTTGATGTCTGTGCTTCCCCAGATTGTGTGATGCGCATTTACATCACATCCGAGTACAACACCTACTCTTCTTTGATCTGCTTCCCGGATCAGTTCCCCCAGGTTGTCCGGTGGAACCTCCTTCTCGCGATCCATATAGGCTGAGGCTAGCCATAGCTTCCCACAGCCAACCTCAGCGCTCACCGCTGTAACGTCTCCGCTACTAAATTGTGGAAGAAGAAAAATATTCAAATTATTTTTCGCTAAAATACACGATCTGATCTTCTCAGAGTTGCTTGAGTATAATAATTTATACCCTTTCATTCTGAGGCCACAGATCCTGTTATTGTTAATCCAAGGTTCTTGGATTAACACTAAATCCTCATCTGACTTAGTCAGTCTGAGAACGAGAGCTGCCGAGGCAGCCTTCGTGTGATGTAGGTTTATTTGTACAATGCTAACCATTGTAGTCGATCTTACTCACCTCTTCCTGCACTCCCTGCATCGGAATAGTGCCATCTACCTCTTTGTTCCGGACGCTGTCTTCCTCTCGTCGAGAGCCTGACAGGATGTCCCCATCAGACTCCAGAGAGAGGAGGCTACCTCCCCTAACTATGCTCCCCAGAGCCGAAGCATTACTTTTCTGGCCGTCCTCAGCCCGCTTGACCGTCTCCTGCTCGGTCCGTTCGCCGTCACCCCCAGGCTGGTCTTTCGCAGTTGCGTCGGTCTCGTCCTTTTTATATACTTTGAGAGTGATCGACCCGAACCCGAAGTTGATCACTCCCTTTAATTTTGCAAGGGAAGCCAGGGATTCTTTATTGATCAGCATGATTGCCAATCTAAAGCCTCCCTTAGCTTCCTCCCGCTTTATAATCCTCCAGTCTTCCGTTGGAAGATCGGGATTACTGGCCTGAATGATCCCGAGGATCTCTTCTATTTTATCCGGCTCGGTTGGCAGCCAAACACGTGCCCTCGGCCTGCTCGGGATTTCCTCCCTGCAGACTGCCTCAAGCCTCGCGCCCGGCCACACCTCGCCTACTTCGGCAATTGCCCTTTTGTAAAGGTCGACCGATCTCTGATCTGAGCACGCAGTCAACTTCACGCGCCCCTGGTACCATCCCGCATCTCTGCAGGACGGGGGGATCCCGGATTTTCTCTCAGGATCCGCAGAAAAATGGAGTTTAGTGCGTTCAACACTACTCTCCATTTCTCTGACGTGATGCTCCCATCTTCCTGACTTCTGTCAATGACGGTAGCACCAGCACGTGCTCCTTTAGGATTTCACTGAATAGCTTCAGTTTTTGATCCCTAGGAGCACCCGACGTCTTTTCTACCTGGACCTTGGCTCGCTTACTCTCGCCCGTTTCCAGCTCTTCCTGGGACCTCTGTCTTTTAGACACAAGGGCCCTTTCCGAGCTGTCACGGCTGACAGTTTTTTTACCCCATGCCACAGATCCTCGTTGTTCTACTGTAAACTGCCCCTCAGGGGTCGCAGCCAGTTGTTCTAAAATTCTATACGCCGACCATCTCTCCCTGTATCGACGCTTCGACTGAGGGATCTCTCTCAATTCCCCCTTATTTCCTTTAGCGGTTCCGCTTCCACCTGGCTTCGATGCCAAAGTGTCGCTTAACCCTGATGATGAAGCCCCACCTTTACGGCTAGAGTTGCTAACTTCTTCCGGTTTTTGAAGGGTGCCGGTCCCTTTAATTTTCGTTTCTTTTGTTTCTTCCATGTTTCTCCCACGAGTATCGGAGAAATATCGGTCAACTTGCGCAGAGATCCGTGTACGCAAGCAAGGCTAAATACAACTGGAGGTCGCCAGGTATCCAGAGGGCTCCGTTCCCGACTGGGCTTTGTTAAATGGCCCCCAGCCTAGCCGATCATCAGCACGGGTCACGTAACACCTTAATCCAGCCCATTGGCTTACCGAGCACCCCACCCCCCCCCGCACCCTCGCCCTCCTCCCACATTTACTCAGTCATTCACCCATTCATATGGATATCCCAAACAAATGGGACCCACTTCATTCATGGGATTACCGTTTATAGGTTTCCCCACTCACTACCTCGAGGCCCGGGAGCACAAGGAAACGTGATGCTCAGTTCACCGTGGTTATGGTCGATGGTTTTAAGGCGCCATCAGTTCGCCTTTCCCTACTGGGTATCCTAGGCACTCAGAATTTGTGAACAGAGGTTAACCACTCCCCCGTTCTCTGAGACTCTCCTCCCAGCAGAGCTGCGGTTGGGGACGGCTTATTTAATTCACCGCTAACCTATCTATCGATAGGCCGTTCACTATCCACCACCTGTGACCCCCCGATAGCTGCAGCTCGCCACGGGTGATTTTACGTTAGAAAAAGAAGAAAATAAATGTATTAATTTTCTGGATATAACAATAACCAGGATTAATTCATCTTTAGACTTCAAAGTTTATCGGAAACCCACGTATACAGACGCTGTTATCCCTAGTTCTTCAAACCATCCTCATAATATTAAAATGTCAGCTTTCCACTCACTCATAGACAGACTAATAAACATCCCTTTGACAAATTCAAATTACAACACTGAGCTTAACATAATTCTTCAAATAGCAACGAATAACGGATATGCAACTAGGACTATATTAAAGTTATAGAATAAAAAGCTAAAGCGTAAAACTCTAACGGGTATTTATCCACCGGATAGTCCAACGCGGGAAAATTGGCGTCGCTTAGAGTATATAGGAAAAACGAGCCAACGGATTAGCAACATCGTGTCCAATTATACCAATATTAGTTTTGCTTTTTATAATAATAACACAATAAAGAAAATGATTTTTAACAATAAACCTAGAGTTGATCGCCTTTCCAAATCTGGTGTCTATAGTATCAATTGCAATGATTGTAGTTTCTCCTATATTGGTCAGACTGGGCGCAATTTTGGAGTTAGAGCTAAAGAACATTTATCTGGTTGCAATCAATCAACTTTCCATAACCATTTAACTTCAGAAAATCATACAGCTAGCTTGAACAATTTAGACATATTACATATGCAACCCAAAGGCAGACGTTTAGATACCTTAAAATCTTACGAAATTAGAAAATCAATATTTCTTAACCAAAATATCCTTAACGAACAGAGAGAAATCCGGTGCTCACCAATTATAGATCCCGCCCTTTTCTATTCTCACGTACGCAATAATATACCTTGAATTTTGTTACTCAACCTATGACTCATCGCCTACCTGCGCGATCCGTAGATTAATTTTTATTGCTTATTTTCTGTCCCTCCTTCTTTTATTTATATTTTGCTTTTTTCTGCAATATAACAAAATTTTTACTAATACAAATCAGTAGATACTTCTGATGATGACCTAACAAGTCGAAATCGATCGAGTGATTTTTTAAACTTTTTGAAAATTATTCAAAATAACTGCGAAACAAAAAACAAGTGGTTAATAAAAAATGTGTTTATTAAGTATAAGTGTGTTTCGCCAAGTGCCTACGGCAAATAGCGTAAAAAGTATATAGTTACTGTAATTTGATAAATAAAAAAATCAAATAAAACCTAGCTGGGCATATATACCAAAAATACCGAGTGGGACACCTGTATCCCGTTTGCTAAAACTTTAAATACAAGTATAATTAAATAAAATAATAACATTTACTCTTTTTTAAATCCACACACGACAGTATATATATATTCTATGGAGCTTTTGGCAGTAAAAATACCTAGTTTTCACCACTACCTTGAACAAAAACTTACATGCAATGTAATCTAATCACTTTCACGATTTCAACAAGACTGAACAGGTACAGTGAAAAATATTGCATCTCTTTTTTTTTATTAATAAATTGATCATAAACTACGAAGTGGGACAAATTTCAATCATTTCTTATGTGTAATTTTGATTTTAGAGCTGAGAACGTCTACCGGGACATAATATGTGTTCCAACAGGATCGAAAGGGTTAAACTGATACATATAAAATAAAAAAAAACATTATTATTTAGCATAAATTTATTTGTTACAAGTTTGGCAAACAATTATTATTTTTTAACTTTCTTTTAACAAATTATAATAAATTTTAAAACAATTCACAATAAAAAATTTTGCATACAAGGAATTTAGCATTTAGAGTGTTTTTTTATTAGCGCCCGATAGATGTATCCGGGGCAGCCAATTTTCTATGTCAAAACTTATAAATATAGCGCGCTATTTTTACATGTAATTAATTTATTTAACTCTAAATTAAGGTTTTTCATTCAACTTTTTAGTTAAAAATCGTCATAAAAATATTTTGCTCTACCTATTTATCGGGAGCCGCTATCGGGAGCGCTATCCATTTCAATGGAAAATTTGAAAAGGCTTTATTTTGTAAATCCCTGCAAGATGAATTCTTGTTTATAACGTCATGTAAAAATAAATGTCAATTAGTATATTTCAGGTAATAAATGTTTGTTTTATTGATGAATTAAGTTTTAATTTTTATAGTACAGCGACACCAGTGAATAATAGCTGCAGTTTCAGTAGAAAATTGCCTTTTGGCTCCGGATAGTGCTCCAATATTAAAACACGGCTATTGTATACATTATTATGTCTCCTTCTCCTCGACCAAGGTCCTTCTTTTTTCTTTGCTGATGTGAATAGGTGTAGTGTAAGCGTTCAAATCTGTTATTTTAATAGTATATACTCCTCTACGGCGTAAATTTAACTTTTTCAATGGCTGATCATCATCAAGAACACCAAAATTTTTTTTGAGTATTTTAGCCATTTGACATTACGCCAAACGAACCTTTCATCTTCTTAGGTTATGTTTCTCCACATAAACTTGCTTTTAATCGCAGCAGAAAATTCATAAAAGTATTGTTTGTCCATTTCAATTACATTAAACGCTTTCGAGGTGCTTTTATTGCTCTCCAAAAAAATCATAAACATAGCGCTAGAAAAAGAATTCCTATTCTACCCTGCGCAATTATCACTACAGAAACGAGCGGATTTTTCTACTTTGGACAGTTGGATTACATGTCTACAAAGACATGAAACTAAGTCATTCCCACCTCGGTCTTTATTGCATCGTGCCACATAAAGTAATATGCTATATTACTGGCACCATCATTTTCTCTTGATCTTTAGATTGAAATCCTATATAAGCTTTCATGGGATGTGTTGATTTTTCCAAAATCAAGGCATATTTTTCCTTTTCATCCGTCGATATGTCAGTTTTTGGTTATTTAATGCCTAGTTCAAGATAAAACTTATTAAGAATTTTGAATTGCATAAACCTTACCGTTAAATGTATCTGTAAATTATGAGAGACTTACAGGATTTTTATATTTTGAACGATACAATCCGTTTATTTTGCCCAAATTTAAATCGGCGTGTAAATATTTTTACTTGTATCCCATAGTAGTTTTCATAAGCCGGATAGTTAACTATATGAGTTTTAACTTTATCTCTCTAATGAAACTTTATTTTTTGTGACTGCATTACCCCGATGGAATACAAATGACATTTCTAGTGAATTTAGTTATTGCTTGACGACGCTTTTTAAAAGCCTTCCGTTTCACGAAAACAACATTGAAATCATTTCTGAGACATTACAGCCAATGTTTTGTCTAATTCGAGATGACAATAGATTAAGTGGATACGGATTCTGGGGATTCTTGTTGTCTTCCATCTTTAGAAGGCCACAGATAAAAAGAGCTCCCTGGTTATATGAGCCAAAAACCCAATATTTGTCAAAAACTAATCTGTTTTTTGAACGAAATTTTGGTTCGACACACGGAAAAAAAACTCTCTAACACGAAGAAAATAGTCAATGGTATAAGAAAATTGAGCTCTTCATTTTCAGCTAAGAATTTTAATTTATACGTTAAAACAAACTTTAAACGTTTGTTAGACAAAAATTAATATACAAAATGAAGAAAATATGGTTTCTATTCAGAATATTGTCTTTGTTCTCACTAATAATTAGTTCTTCAGTTAAGAATTATTATATAATTTAAAGAAATGATCCTTAAAACGTTTGCGTATCTATTTTATTTTAAAAGTAAACATTCTTGTATTGATCTATAAATCTCTTCAAATATTATCATTAGTTTCTTGTTTAGAGAAAGAAAATTCTAGATTTTCTGGATGTAAGTATATATATTTTCTTGAAAATATGTATTAATTTTTCTTATAGAAAGATTTTTTTTTATAAATAGTTGTACTCATTTCTTCTAGAGAATAAACTTATTCTTGATTAAAGAAAACATTCTTCTTGCCCACTTAAGCATATTTCTTGTTATAAAAAATCATTTCCTGATTTATTCTTGATTGAATAAAATTTTTCTTGTCCACTTTACTAATATTTCTTGTTACCAGAAATATGTTTCTGCATTCTTATTGGATAAATTGAAAATACAATTCAAATTAATATTCGTTTTTATTTCGTTGTAAAATTCAAATTCCTAATAAAATAAATCTTATAAATAAATCTTATACCTAAAAATTACATTAAATTTCAGATCAATCTGAAACACATTAAAAAAAACTGTTACTCTTTGAAAACAAAACTTCGAATTGTTGTTATTACCAATCGAAAGCCGTCTGCATGCTATAAAATTGGCCATTCATCAAAAAGTTTATGATGTTAATATTCTTTTTAGCTTGGAGATTACTTTGCCAGCCGTCGTGTGTGACTATCCAATGCCTCTCGACATCGTCCCATGGGCTAGAGAAATGGTACAACCATTTCTTAGATCCTTCCAATTCCTGACTTAATTCTGAAATGAACAAAAATGGAAAAAATTTATATTGATTTATAATATCTAGAATAAGTTAGTTTTACCTGTATTTGTTGCAGTTGCAGTACAATCTTTTATTTGATGAGGACGTCTATTTTTTCCAAGTATCCCAGCTTACGACGATATTTAAAACTTATAGCGAATTCTTTTTACGTTTTTGATGTAAATCAAATTTCCAATAGTAAAAAGAATACGAAAAAATTTGATGTGTTTTTATCGTAGTGTGCCTAAACCCGAAAGGGATGCCGAAAACAATAACCAACAATTTTGAAAAAATTTCAAATGACGCGTTTGACGTATTTGTCACTATTTACGATTGGCATATTATATGTACAGTGCTGGGAAAAAATTGGGCAAACATATTTTATTGCAAATTGGAGTTGCTGAGTATTAATTGAGTAATTGAGTATTTAAGTCAAATCGATAAGAAAAAAGTTAATATAAAAAATAAAATAAAAATTAAGTTTATTGGTTTGTCAACTGGTAGCGAATAATAACTTCTTGATGGCGAATTTGCTAATGTCGTAGTCGAATTGTTCGAAATATTTATTAGTCTCGCGCAGCATTCTTGTAACAGGCTCGTTCTGGCCGTAGGTCGTTCTGTGAGGAGCAATTCTGTAAGCTAGTATCATTCTCAATCCACGAGCATTTACGTTAAGATTTACCTTTTCGAGTAGAGCTGCAGAATACCGCCAGATAAAACTTGATGAATGAAGACGATGTCTGCAACAGATCGTCGCTTGCTTAGTGGCTTTAAGTTAACAAGCTCCAAGCGGTCTAGATAAGGAGGCAAATTGTAAACGTCCACCCATGGCAATCCACGCAGAGCAAAGCGCAAGAATCTACGTTGTACCGCTTCAATTCGTCGTGTGTGCACTTCATGGTATGGGGACCAAACCTGACTAGCATACTCGAGCAGGGGCCGAACAAATGTCATATAGAGAGCCCTGGTAACATAAGGGTTCAAAAATTCTTTAGACCAGCGTTTCACAAATCCAAGCGAAGAGTTTGCTCTGTTGACAATAGAATCAATGCGATCTCTAAAGTTAAGTTCGCGATCACAAATTACCTCTAGATCCCGTATGGTTAAAATTTTTACCACAACAGCGCTATTGATGGTATACTCACGACTAATGGAATTTGTGCGTTTTATTGAGTATGTTATGCATTGGCATTTATTCACATTCAGATCAAGATTATTTTTAGTGCACCAAGTCATAAAGTTATTGAGGTCATTCTGCAATAGGTTGACATCGGTGGAACATGAGATTTGTCTATAAATTTTCATATCGTCTGCATAAATAGAAATTGACGAGTTTTTAATCATGAAATCGACATCATTGATAGACAAGATGAAAAAAATAGGCTCAAGATGACTGCCTTGTGGTACCCCGGAAGTAGCTATAAAAGTAGCAGATATGGATGACCTGAAGATCATCTACGTTCCCTAAGATAAGAGTCCACCCATAGTAAGAATTGAGGTCCAAAACCAAGTGCCCGGAGTTTAAACAAAATTATCTTATGGGAAACTCTGTCAAACGCCTTGCTGAAATCCGTGGTAATAACGTCAACTTCCTTTCCACATGCCATAATATTCAAAGTATTACAAACAAATTCGGTTAGATTGGTTATAGTAGATCGTCCTCTGAGGAAGCCATGCTGATTCATTGAAAACAATGTTTTACATTGAAAGTAAAGGGAATCGTACACAATACTCTCGAATAACTTGGGGATACAGGATAATTTCGCAATTGGCCTATAGTTAGAGACGTCAGATTTACATCCCTTCTTATGGGTTGGAGTTATAAAAGAGTCTTTCCATATTGATGGAAATATTCCGTAGGAGATCGACTTTTGGAACAGCATTGTAAGTGGCTGCGCTAAGTTACCAACACAATTTTTTAAAACAATAGAAGGCAATCCATCGGGGCCAGCGGAAAAATCATCTTTTAGCTTGTTAATGCTCCTTACCACAGTTTCAAGATCAATTAGAATGGAGACCGGAGAGGCTAGAGCGCTGTTATTCATGTAACTGAAGTAGGCCGCATCAGGCTCAATATCATTATTATTGGGAGTGGGCGCTATTAAAAAAATTTGCGAAAAAGCCAGCAATGGTCTTAGGGTCACCAGAACAATGATCGCCGAACTTCATCGTGGAAGGATATCCATCTGATTTCTTCTTATAATTAATGAATTGCTAAAAGCGCTTTGAGTCAGAAATTATTTCTGACTGCATACTAGTGAATAGTGATGTAATCATCGTAGAGTTCATGAGACATATTCGAAAATGCATTGTAAACGTTCACATAATTTGAGTAATCCGAGTCCAATCCAGTCTTTATGAATTTTTTTCAGTTTTTGTTTCTTTGATTGCGCAGTGATCGCAATTCTCTGTTGTACCAGGGTGGAACTACTAGTTTGTGTCTTCGTACAGTATATAGGGAATGGACTGTTAAAAGCATTCAACCATCGCGGCATAGAAATTGAGAGTTTGGGCTTCCAGGTTGTAATTATTATCGAGAATGATGTTAAAATCGACGTTAGCTAATAATTCATTAAGCTTCTTAAAATCGGCCTTACGGAAATTAAAACGGGGTAACAATTAATGTTAGCTTTACATAGTTCACTGGAAAATGAAATTAAAAGAGGCGGATGATACAAGTCAATTGTACTGAGAACAAGATTTGTTTCTAAGACTCTACAATCATTTGTGCCGGAAGAGAATACTAAGTCAAGTTGCCTATTAAGATTATTCTTGACGTTACTGATCTGCATCAAGCCGGAATTAGAAAAATTATCAGTAATCAAAATCTCATTTGCAGATCGTGCATTCTCAGCAACGTAATAGGTGTTGTCCTCGGATTGTGTCCATATAAGGTCAGGGAGGTTGAAATCACCAACGACAAATAGGTCATCTGAAATAGCAGTGTTATCAAAAAGGAAGTCGACAGCATCAACGAGAAGCTGGTGAATGTCCGCGTGGCTATTAGGGCGTATATAGCAACACAGGATATAAATGTGTTTATTCGTATAACCCGTGTTGATTTTAAAACAAATCAGCTCCGGTATTTGGGATTATAACCACTGAGCAATCAAACTTAACATGCACCGCAATAAGCACGCCTCTTCCATTCAGTACACCATCAGAAACCGAACCATCTTTGCGAAAAACGTTATAATCTGACGTGAAGTATTCGTTACTGTTAAAGTCATTAGTTACATTTGTTTCAGTGAGTGCAAAAATGTCATAAAAAAGGGCTTGAGTTTGCAAAAATACTTCACGGGATTTTGTTCGTAGTCCCATTACATTTTGGTAATAAAGGGACCAATAAATCAGTTTTTTTGGTTTGCATTGGTATAATTGTTATTAGCACGGAGATCGACAAATTCTTGCAGGTACGTTGATTCAGGCCATGATGCTGGGGACATTAGTAAGTCGAACATAGAATCCGGGACCGTGACTTTGAAGGAGGAGACATGACCATTATAGCGAGTTATATTTTTACATTGTACTTGGTTCGAGCCAACTCTAGTATCATGCAGATTCAAAATGGAGTTAATGTGCGCAAGAATATTTGCGTTTGTCGTCGAGATACTAAGCCTTGAGACGAATATATTCTTATGCTTTGGAGCTACTCTGAGTCGGCAGGGAGATATAATGTTACTGATATATTCAGGGTTAGCGGAGTAATTATTGGATATAGGGATAATTTGTATTTTAGGTGTAACATTACTGATTGATTTAGCGTGAGAGACTGGAACTGCTGATGTTGTAGGTGTAAGAAGGCTGTTGATTGACTGAGTATTTGTTGATAGAAGTTCATGTTGAATAGAGATGGCATTTGGAGGAATTGCTGATGTATAGTAGGTGTTAGATGGCTGTTGATAGACTGAGAATTCGTTGATAGAAGTTCATGTTGAAGAGAGATGGTGTTTGGAGGAGCTTCTGTTGCCATAGGTTGGTTGGTTATCACCCAATTCATCCGCTCATTACAGATGCC
>OX371225.1:86860857-86928357 GCA_947310385.1 Nephrotoma appendiculata
AGGAGAAACGACCAGGCAAATTATAATGGATCATCGGGAGAAGCTGCCACCGAACTCGGAAACAATAGTATGGGCAAGATTGGAAGGAGGTTCTGGGTCACCCAGGTTGTGGGTTGTGGAAGCCAATGAAGCAGAGAGCGGAGCCAGAGAAATTATGATCGGGAAAGTTTTAGTGAAACCAGACAGCGATAATAGAGTACCAATTAGGACTCTAAATCTCTCGGATAAGACGAAAACCATCAAGAAAGGGACAATAATCGGAAAATGTGAAGAAATATCGGCGATAGTGAAGTGCGAGCAGAAAAATCCGATTAAGACGGCTAACTCGCAAGTGCAGAAAGAGATTATAGATCAACTTATGGAGAAATGGACCGAAGATCTTACCATGGAACAGAAAAGTTTGGCAAAACAATTGCTCGAGCGGTACATGCCAATATTCTGCAGTACATCGGACAATAATGGGAGAACCACAATGGTAAAACATCGAATAGATACAGGAGCAGAAACGCCGATTCGACAACCACCCAGGAGATTACCATTGGCAAAGCAAGGAGAAGTGGATCGAATGGTAAAAGATATGCAAGCAGCAGGGGTAATCGAAACATCAAGCAGTCCATGGAGTTCACCAGTGGTGTTAGTCGAGAAAAAGGATGGTAGCATGAGATTCTGCGTGGATTATCGAAAATTAAATGCTGTGACGAAAAAGGATAGTTACCCATTGCCAAGGATCGATGACACGTTAGACACATTATCGGGTGCTCGAATATTTTCGACATTAGATCTGCAAAGCGGCTATTGGCAAGTGGAAGTCCAGGAGGAAGATCGCGAGAAAACGGCATTCAGTGTGGGTAACGGATTATGGCAATTTAACGTTATGCCATTCGGATTATGTAACGCCCCTGCGACTTTTGAACGGCTAATGGAGCGCGTGCTAAAGGGATTACATTGGAGGACGTGCCTCGTATATTTGGACGACATCATCGTTATGGGCAAGGATTTCGACGAGCATTTAAGGAATTTGGCAGAGGTTTTGGATCGGATACAAGCCGCCGGATTGAAGCTAAGCCCAAAGAAATGCAAACTATTTAGAACGGAAGTAAAATATTTGGGTCATAAGGTAACAACCAATGGAATCCATACCGATGAAGACAAGATCGCAGCAGTGAAGGAATGGCCACGACCTAAAAACTTACATGAATTACGGAGCTTCCTTGGATTGTGTACCTATTATAGACGATTCGTGCCAGGATTCGCCAATATTGCAAAGAGTTTACACGAGTTAACCAGGAAGAACAAGGCATTCGAATGGAAGGATGATCAAGAAGAGGCATTTGTGGAACTAAGACGACGATTATGCGAAGCACCAATCCTCGCATACCCTATACCCAACGTTAAATTCATTTTGGACACCGATGCAAGTAATGATGGTATAGGAGGAGTATTATCACAGGCAACAAATGGTGAGGAGCGAGTTATTGCATATTACTCCAAGATGTTATCAAAACCGGAACGGAATTATTGTGTAACACGGAAAGAGTTGTTGGCTATAGTGGAATGTGTTAAGCACTTCCATAAGTACCTCTATGGCCAAACATTTCTTCTACGGACGGATCATGGAGCTTTGCGCTGGTTGTTACAATTCAAAAATCCAGAGGGACAAGTAGCACGTTGGATCGAACGTTTGCAAAGCTACGATTTCCAAATTGAACATCGGAAGGGAACCGCACATGGAAATGCCGACGCATTATCAAGAAGGCCATGTCCCGTGGAATGCAAGCATTGTGGGCGTGTGGAGGGTAAGGAAAACATCATCGATATTCGGCTTATGCAAGTGCTACCTGATGAGGAATGGACTGATGAAATGATCAAGAAGGAGCAATTACGGGATGCTGACCTGTCATTCATCATGAAACATAAGGAAAAGGAACACCGGCCCACATGGAGTGAGATAGCTGACAAAGCTCCCATTGTAAAAGCATATTGGGCTCAATGGGATAGCCTCCACATAGAAAATGGATGTTTAAAACGAAAGTGGGAAAGCACGGATGGTAAAGTAAAACAATTGTTGGTAGTGGTGCCAAAAGGTCGGATAGCGGAAATCCTCAAGGAGTATCACGGAGGAGCAAGTGGAGGTCACCTAGGGATTAATAAAACATTAGCCAAAATTCGACAACGTTTCTATTGGTCCGGATGTAGACAGTCAGTAGTAGAATGGTGTCGAAGATGTGACCAATGTGCGGCAGTGAAGGGACCAGCACGAAAAAGCCGTGGAACCATGAAACAATATAATGTCGGGGCACCATTTGAGAGAATTGCAATGGACGTGGCGGGGCCATTTCCGACCACCGAGAGCGGAAATAAATATGTGCTAGTAATAATGGATTATTTCAGCAAATGGCCGGAAGTGTACCCCATACCCAATCAGGAGACAACAACAATAGCTGATGCCGTGGTTAACAATTGGATTAGCAGATTTGGTGTACCTATGGAAATTCACACGGATCAAGGAAGGAATTTCGAATCGGTGGTATTTCAGGAGATATGTCAGATGCTTGGAATCAATAAAACAAGAACGACGCCTTTACACCCACAATCGGACGGTATGGTGGAAAGATTCAATGGTACATTGGAGGAATATCTAGCAAAAGCTGTGGAAAGGAACCAACGCAACTGGGATCGACATATACCAATGTTCCTGATGGCCTACCGATCAGCGGTACATGACACAACAGGAGTGACACCAGCTAAAACCATATTTGGGAACAATCTGCGATTACCAGGAGATTTAAAATTTGGGGCTGTTCCATCAGCAGCTCTATGCGGATAGGATTACGTCGACCGAATGAAAGAGGAACTTAATGAAATACATCAATTTGTACGGGAGAAAATTCGAATATCAAGTGATCGAATGAAAGCTCGATATGACATACGAGCAAATAATCAAGGCTTCGAGGAAGGGCAATTGGTATGGCTTCACAACCCACAACGGCACAAGGGATTATCACCGAAGTTGCAACCCACATGGGAAGGACCTTACACTGTCATTAAAAAGTTGAACGACGTGGTTTATCGCATACAGAAAGGACGGAAAGGTAAACCAAAGGTGGTGCATTTAGAGCGTTTGGCGCTCTACAGAGGAGGTGATCTGGATCCTGTTCGGGACGAACAGGCTTAGGTGGGGGGTAGTGTTACGGTGACACCTAGATTAGAATAGAATAAGTTAATTTCATTAATTGTTCAATTACGTGTATAATTTATACTCAACATTTAGGCGTATTTCTATACTAACATATTTGCTGCGCATTTAGGATTATTCTAGAAACAAATATTTTGGTATATAAAGGCGCGCGTTGACGTGTATTGCTGAGTATTATTTTAAACGTGATACAGTGAAGGTTAAATAGAAAGATTATTAAAGTGATTATTAAAGCGATTATTAAAGTGATAATTAAAAAGTGTGTTATAAGTGTAATAATTAATTGTGAATTTCGTGTTGTATAATAAATTGTGTTGTGTAAATAAATTGTGTGAGTTAAAATTTAAAGCAGTGTATTTATTCACAATCCAGTGATTCGAACCTTGATTGACAAGGCAAAATCGTAACAATAATATATTGTTACGGTGACACCTAGATTAGAACAGAATAAGTTAATTTTATTAATTGTTCAATTGCATTATGATTTATACTCAACATTTAGGCGTCATTTCTATACTAACATATTTGCTCAATTCTTGATGCGCATTTAGGATTATTCTAGAAACAAATATTTTGGTATATAAAGGCGCGCGTTGACGTGGAATGCTGAGTTTTATTTTAAACGTGATACAGTGAAGGTTAAATAGAAAGATTATTAAAGTGATTATTAAAGCGATTATTAAAGTGTTAATTAAAAAGTGTGTTATAATTGTAAAAATTAATTGTTAATTTTGTGTTGTATAATAAATTGTGTTGTGTAAATTAATTGTGTGAGTTCAAATTTGAAGCAGTTGTATTTATTCACAATCCAGTGATTCGAACCTTGAGTGACAAGGCAAAATCGTAACAATATTTTAGTTATATGAATCGGTTAGTAATAGTAAATTGCGGTCTTACTTTGAGAAATTTACAACAACAATCCCATATATGTAATTCCAATTTTAATTATTTTAAACCAACTTTTCTGCTGGTACAGAATTATTCCATTCTACCTGTAGTTTTAATGTTCACCACCAGGGCAGTTTTATTGGATACTTTTATTTTTAAATGTTGGCAATAAAAATATAAAAGTGATTTTTGTTATTTTGACATCGAATTTTTCTTAACAAGACGAAAAATTAGTTATGATTTGTAATAATATTCAATAATGTTCTAGTACATTACTATTTAATTGAATATATTTAGTTGCGTTTTTACGTTGTTTTCAAATTTAAAATGTAATTGTTACCAACTAATAAAAATAAATTAAAAAATATCTTTTGTTGTTACTTTGAGCACAAATTAATTCTATACCAGAATGGAATTAGCTTGTACCAAAGTAAGACCACAAATATATTGATATTAAATTTTGGGTTAACCTGAATAATAACCAGATATTGTTTTTACATCTAGGTGAGGTTACCAAGGCGTTGAAAGTTTGGTGTCGAACTAATGAAACATTTAACTTACTTTCTTATAATTTTAGTAACTTTAACCGATATTTAACTCATTGATTTCACAAATAGTCAATTAATTGTAGAAGTGAGACTTGAGCAATGCCAATTATAAGGCGACAATATTCCATTTAGGGTGTATACAACTGTAAAATAATATTTTAATATTATTTGAATTCCTTGCCAACTTGATCAGTGTCATGGCCCCTATTCTTGAAATCGGTGGAAATTTCCTCAGTCGAATATAATTTGCTTTAAAATATATATAATATATAAAAATGAATTCCTGTTTGTTTGTTTGTTTGTTCCGAATGGGCGTCTCAGCCGCTCAACCGATCGCCATGAAATTTTTACCATGTACAAGTTGCATATCCAGAACCAGCCTTACGATATTTTGGAAGGGGCTGGACCCGGGTCTAGGGGCTGCGGTACAAACTTTTTCGAAAATTTTAATTTTCTTTAAATTTTTCCACGAAAATGAGTTTATGGGCGTAAATATATGAAATTATTGACATGTTCGAATCCGAGGGGCCCAGCCCTGGATCAAAAATTAATTTTTACATGTATAGATACAAATATTTGATTATTCCAAAATGAATTCTCAGCCGCTCAACCGATCGCCATGAAATTTTTACCATAATACAAGTTGCATATCCAGAACCAGCCTTACGATATTTTGGAAGGGGCTGGACCCCGGGTCTAGGGGCTGCGGTACAAATTTTTTCGAAAATTCTAATTTTCTTTAAATTTTTCCATGAAAATGAGTTTATGGGGCTGGTTATATGAAATTACTGACATGTTCGAATCCGAGGGGCCCAGCCCTGGATCAACAATTAATTTTTACATGCATAGATAGAAATATTTGATTATTCCAAAATGACTTCTCAGCGGGTCATCCGATCGCCATGAAATGTTTACCATACAAATGTTGCATGTTCAGGACCAATCTTACGATATTGTGAAAGGGGCTGGACCCCGGGGTCTAGGGGCCATGGTACAAATTCTTTCAAAAATTTAAATTTTTTTACGAGAGTGAGTTTTGGAAAGGGGTTATATGAAATAAACGATATGTTCGAATTGGGGGGTCTGCCGATGGATCAAAAATTCATTTTTACATGTAAAGAGACAATTATTTGATTGTTCTGAAATAACGCTTTAGCCGCTTTACCGATCGCCATGAAATTTTTACCATGTATATGTTGCATGTTCAGGACCAAGCCCACGATACTTTTGAAGGGGCTGGACCCCGGGGTCTAAGGGCTGTGGTACAAACTTTTCTCAATCTTCAAATTTTTTAAGATTTTTTGACGGGAATGACTAAGGAAAAGGGTTATATGAAATTAGTGACAAGCTCCAATTCGGAAGTCTGCCCTGGATCAAAAATTCATTTTTACATGTATAGATACAATTATTTAAATGTTCCGAAATACATAACACAAATCATACCTCTACTATAATTGATTAAATTATTCAAATTAATTTTATTAATTTAAATTTAAGACAATCTTTCATCACTTTAACTGAAGACAAATCTCTGAACACTTATATTATCCATACTAATAATCCATTTTTACTGGTTTGACATGTACTGTTTAGTGATATCCTATTTTCATATCCTGTTTTGAAATGTACCATAGTCCGCGAGTTCTAATTTCCCCACAACTTCAGAAATAATTAACATTCTATTTTAAGCCACTATTGCAACCGGCGGCTTTTAATGAAAATAGTAGTTTCACACTAAACGCCAATAGTTTATTACTTTATTTAGTTTATTACTTAAATAATCAATGATTGTTTCATAAAATCAATTCTAGGAAAGGTACTAAAAAATATTGTACGTATAAACTGATATACTTTGAAAAGTACTAGCGTTTTTTATTTGAAAATAGCATCTTCTACAAGAAACATCCTTGGATTCAAATTATTGTACGTGTAAAATTGCCTTAGTTTGAAAAAACTTCTTTTGTTTTTCGAAATGTCATTTTCAACCACAGTTCGCGGTAAAACGTATCGAAGTGGACGTAGTTTTAATCGTTTTGAATAAATTAATAATAATTTGTGTTTCGGATGCCGTTGTTCTCGATTAGTTAGCGATTAGTTTATATTGAAATAAAATAATTGTTGGTGATTATTTTCCAGGTATTAAATATTATTTCAAGTGAATATACATTCTTATTAGATTTAAGTTTTCAGTTTATAAACGTGTTAATCTATGATTACTTTTTGATTGCAGATAACATTTGATTTTGCTTAAAAAAAATCCGTAAAGACATTTTCAAACACAGTTCGCGGTGAAACGTATGGAAGGGAACATTAAAATCGTTTTGATAAATTAATACTAGTTTCTGTTTTGAATGCCCGTCATTCCTGATTAATTAGCTACACGTTTCATTTTTGCTTAAAATTGCCACCGAAAAAAAGATCAATTGGGCATGTAACTGCAAGGTCGAAGAAGATTAGAGCCGCAAGGGTGGCTGAATCAAGCGAACAGTATGAAACACGACTTGCAAACGTTCGAAGCAGTACATCTTCTTCTAGAAGCTAATGAAACAACTGAACAGCGTGAAACACGACTTGAAAATGTTCGAAGCAGGATGTCTTCTTCTAGAGCTACTGAAACCATTGAACATCATGACGCCCGGCTGAAGGTGATTTAAAGTTAGCAGCATTCAGTTACGAGAAAGACTACGATTACAATGTTTCAATTGGGCAAATGGAAAACATTTGTTTGTATTGTCATGCTTTAAAGTTTCACAATGAATCGCCTGGAATGTGTTGTTCAAATGGAAAAGTGAATTTGCCTCCTCTGTATGATCCACCTGAATCTCTTCTAGCTTACGTCTCCGGAACTACTGAGTTATCCAGACATTTTCTACAAAATATTCGAAAATACAACTCATGCTTGTATACCTCCCGTGCAGCGCCGGGTAACTCAGCTAGTTCTTTATATTTTTTTCGTTTTTTCTTTATATTTTTCGCCGGCTACTTAAATCATCGTTTGTAAGTTTTCTGTTATTTATTTCCATACTAAGGGGATAATTCCGCATCCATTTACCCAGTCGAAATTTTTCCCTTAGTAGGGAAATAAATAATTAAAAACTTGCAAATAAAGTTGAAAAAATTATTAAAGTAGCCGGCGAAAATTTCGAAAAATATAAAGAATTTTAAAGCAAATTATATTCGAATGCGGCAATTTCGACCGACATTCTCTTCAAATTCACTAGCGCTTCTTCATCATCGTCAATTGAGTCCACGTCTGACCACTCTTCATCATTTTGAACAATATTTGCATCAAGATCCGCATCACCTTCCGAATCTTTTGCAGAATTCTCTAACAGATCTTGAAATTCTAATTTCCCAATTTAATTAACACGTTTTCCGATTAAATTAATTTTATCACAAACACGATAAAATTTAAGCTTTAATATTACATAGAATAATTATTTTGAAATATATTTAATTGCGTTTGCCTTTATACGGGTCACTCATCGTAAACCATTCACTTTTTAGGTTAGGAAGTAAACGTCAATCATTTTACAATAGCTGGAATATTTTACAATAGGTTCAACAGACCCATTTTTCAATAAATGGAACCACAATTCATTAAAAATTTGTACGTTTTACCATAAATCCAGCCGTCCAAAAACGTTTATTTCCTACCAACACAAATGATGCGGCTCCCATCCATCACACAATTGTGTTTGAGCTTTGGTTGCATCGACATTTTAAAAAATGATTCCCGCATAATATTTGTTTTGTTATCTATCAGCACATTTGTTTGAGTTGAACTTATGTTACAATACAAACAAATGGCTGAACCCCAAAGGGATAGCAGAATATTTCAATGCTAATAAAACTACGACTACAGATTCAGTTTGAGAACAGTTGTACGGTACCGTCAAGACGCTTTCCATTGCTGAGAACCAACATTGCTGATGTTCTCTCAGTGTAACAAACCCTCATCCAAAATTTACTAAATCGAACTGAAGAAATGACCCCTATTAGAGTAATTGCTCCACGAAGTGAAGAGGTTTTTGTCGAATTAACCAAGGTCAGGAAGCTTAGCATACATTTTATTTACTTGATCTACCATTTTAGAGACTATTAAATATCAGAACTAGCGATGAATATGGTTTTCGACTTAGCTGGATTTATTTCAATTCATTAAACCAAAAGCCGAGAGTTAAGTTACTCTGTGGAAACATGAAATGCGGAGGTAAAAATTTGAGCTCAGCTCCCAATTAAGAAAACTAGTCTCACTGGGTCAGTTACTTAGCGACAAAACTCGTAGTAACCTAAAATCTTGTACTTAAATCTTAAACAGTTGCCTATAAATTGTCGGTAATACAACTGACACATCATTGTTTTCGGGAAAAACAAAATTTGATTCGTTTGGTTTTGGTAAAATGTTCTCGCTTCATAAAACATTAACATTAACAACAGGAAAACCGGAATGAAGTTTATAACGTTAAAAAAGGTGTATAGCTACACATTTTGATGACAAGTGTAGACTCAAAAAGAGTAGATACACAAATTATCAAAATGTGTGGCTGCACAAGAAAAAAAATAAAGGAGTAGATGTTGTGGCCAGCACCCGACTTACTTTGACCATGAACGAATACAATCATAGATCTCGAATACACGCACTTGATTTCTTAATCGAAAAATTAAACTTACCGGAGTTATGGTAAAAACTGTCTTATATAATCAATATGCTGCGCTTTCGATACAAAAAGTCTTCCAAATTTTATTTATGCAAAAAGCTTTAGTATGAAGTTTCATTCCGAATAGCCAATTTTCCTGGACTGTATGCTGCCAAATTACGGTGAAATAAAGCTTGTTATCAAAATGACATTCGCCATTTCCGGTTAAATTTTAAAAAAATGGTCGAAAAAAAATTTAAAATTTTATTTATGGCTACTTGCTCTCGCAGCTTGCCAAAAATCACTGGGTATTCCCAATTCATGGAAATACCTTAAGCATTAAGTTTTACGACTATCAGTCAATCTGTTTATAGGCTGTAGAGAACACAAGGACATTTAGTCTGCACTGTACCACACACAGAGCTATTTTTTTCTACACGTGGAAGAGTCTTTCACCAATATATGACTTGATACTTATATTAATTCAAGAAATCATCGAAACATGAGTCCTGAGTGTGGAATTTTGAGTCCTCGACTTGGGATGCTGCTTGTAGTTTGCAATAATTCTAAACAATTTGCATATTGTGATTGGCGATATAGCCGTACACGTGGATGTTCCACGCTTGGCATTGATTGTTCCGAAGATTTTCTGAATTAATAAGACCATTTTTTAGAAAAAAGGTATGCATACTTATCTTCATAAAAACCAATAACCGAAACACATTTTTGGTACTATGATACTCAATTTTGATTATTTATTTTTAATAATTTTAAAAGAGTGTTTAGAATTTCAAACTGTTTTAAAAACTTCACTCCGGTAAGCAATGAGTTTTTTACAACTCATTGCACACTAGTAAAAGATTTGGTGTTTGGTTAGGGAGGTATATTGTCCGAATCCCAATACGAGCACCATACAAAATAGTTTTTTCATCATCTGATTACGATCTTTGATGCAGTTAAACACAACTGGACCCCTTCCACCCACCTAAAACAGATTACGAAGATTAAACACTAACAAACAAAGAAAAACAATACGCTTTGTGTCCAGTGCAGTAGGTGCATTTAAATTTTAACAGATTTTTACACTATAGCCGAGACGAAAGTAAAATAGAAACCGATAGCTCGATGTTATAAAAACATAAAATTAGGGAATATAATATACATAATATAATTATTTATTTATGGCAAGCGTAAATTTTTTAGTAAGACTAAAAATCAAAATGTTAATGTGACACACAGAATGTGTGAATAATCTTAGGCTTCAAATTAGAGTTTCTGACGTCTACAAAACTTTAAAATAATCTTGAATTTTTACGTTATATATATGTATAACAATAAGCTTCATTTTGACAGTCTCAGCGGTGCACACATCAACCTATCTAAAATCAGGCTACCACACATAGGTGTGTTACTGTAAACACATTCCAGGAAAATCGAAAGCCACTTTGTCTTTCTCAGAGGTCATCCATCCCTCTCGATTCAACGCTCTCGTCCTCCAGTTTTGACTTCCTAATATGCGTAGGTCTTGTTCAACGTCGTTCTTGTTCAACGTCGTTTACGACACACAAGAGCTGGTTGTTGATGGCACTTCAACGTGCCCGTGGTCGCTACCTACTAGAAGTATCTTTATTTCGTGATTCGTACGAATCCGATATTCGTTGTTCGCAACTTTAATTGGGCTAAAGATGGAACGAATGACCTTCCTTTTGAACGTAGATAACAATCTACAATCGTTACAGGTCATATTTTAGCTCTCGCTTCCGAAAGCCAGCACAGGTCTTATGAGTGCTTAATAAAGTGGGTTACAGAAAGCCACAGTAATCTAAAAAAAACAGTATGAGCCGGGTATAAGATCCGCACAATACCCACATATTAAGCGTAAACATTTTATTTTAGTTTTCCCAGGTTTGCGATTCATTAAAGGGTGGTTCGTTTGCTCATTCTAAGAAACAATGTTATTAGAGGAAAATTATTGATATCCACTAAGGTATAAACTGTTTAAAAAATCGGTTAAAAAAATGTAAATAAATTTGAATTATGTATGTATGGGTAAAATTTAAGTTCCCAAATATGTAACTGAGAGCAACAAACCTAGATTTATTTGACTGGTAATTACAGGTTTTATTGATTACTTGGAATATTAAGATTTTCTCTTATATGGTCAGATGTCAATTTAATAAGTAATGCACTTACAATAAAAATTTATTGTTATAGCCAAAATTTTATACCTGTGAAGCATAGGGGTGTAATAAAGTCATTTCCTGTGACGCGTGGTACATATGCAGTCATAAAAAACAATAACCATTTTATAAATGACTCAAATACCAAGAGTCCCAACCTGTGAACAATTTTATTATATAATTTTAGATGGCGACATTGGAGTGTACTACTGTTTACTTCTGCGAAGTTAACTTACAACTAAATTATATCACTGAGTATTATAATAACAAACCATTTTCTTCTACAGGATTCAATTACAATAGCCGTTACAACTTTATTCGAGGGCGGACCATTTTACGTCTACCGATATAGCTGAATTTATGAACCCGATATTATGGACCAACCCTTTCGCATCCCACTGGTATCCAACTATCTTTTGTCAAATTTAATTGTCTTATAGAATTTTTGATTTAACGTTTGTTGTAAAAATGAAAACGTTTATTTGTTCGAAATGTTATTTGACCGCCATACTTTGATTTCAGAATAGCACGAATATACCGAGCTCTATTTTATTTTATATATTGTTACAAAAATCGAATGTGATTTTACATTAGTTTCAAATTTTAATACAATACACGGAATTGATTCAAAAAATAAACAGAGAAGAGAAACAAAAAAAGAAATCAGATACGATTTTACGATACTCTTATCAATTAAAATCTAAAACTAATTAAAAAATCTCATTTACTGGAAAACATAATTTCTTGTTTTTGTGCACTTTTTTCACTTTTTTATCACAGTTATTTTATTAATAAAAATAAAAAAAATAACAATTTTAAAAAATTATATTTAGATTAAAAGACAATATTTAAAAATATAAGAATTACTTCCTTATAGTGAAAATGTTTATATAAATATTTTATATTTTAGTATCGATTTCGGTAAACACAAGTTACCATCATCAGCTAATTACTTATATAAGTATAAGACTTATATAAGTAATTAGCTGATGATGGTAACTTGTGTTTACCGAAATCGATACTAAAATATAAAATATTTATATAAACATTTTCACTATAAGGAAGTAATTCTTATATTTTTAAAAATTGTCTTTTAATCTAAATATAATTTTTTAAAATTGTTATTGTTTTTATTTTTATTAATAAAATAACTGTGATAAAAAATCTCATTATTTTTGAGCTTACCACGACTACGAACACGTCCTGTGTCTTAATCCGAATCACCTTTGTTGTTTATCAATTGTATATTGTATCAAATAATGTTTGTATCTTTAATTCCCTACACAAGTGAATAATTGGTCGCACTAACGTCAGCCATGAGAAGAGCAATAGCGAGAGCACGAATTCTAGCTCTACTCCGTTTCCTCGAGTTCCCACATGATGTGAATAGTTGTATCTCGATGTTTTGTAAGGTGCGAATGATCAATTGCACAGAAAGCACGTTAATTTTCAATCGTTCATCGTTCACGAATTAAATTCAACTGACTGCGCCTAGGTGTTGGTCTACTACAGGTTGCCAACGGGTTTTAAAATTCGTGAGACTATAGTATATGTGTATTTGGTTGAGTCGGCCACATTGTTGTCCTTTTGTTAAATGCTTTTAAAAAAATAGTTGTGATTTGCTCAATATTATCAGAAGTGCCAGGTTAGCAGTGTCAATAGTAAATGTTATATCAATGACATTGTTCAAGCGTGGCAAGTCTTTCTTGTATAACAAATAAAGAATTGATCTCAAGACACTAACTGGTGAAACTCCAGCAGGTCGATTCTGGTTCCGATAGGACAAGAAATTAAGAAAAATATTTTCATAGTATTTTGGTAACAAAAATATTTTTTCTGGCATACTATGGTAAACAGTTAGTGTAAATTTTTTCAAAAACAAAAATAAATTGGGAATATTTCCTATCCAATTTCGATACGGAAAAAATATTTCCTAAATTATAAAATTTTAGGTCAAACATGATAGGAAAAACCAGAATCGCGCTGCTGCTGAAATATACTTAAGCTCAGAATATTCTTCTTTGTATTTTCTCCAAGAGCGACAATTCTTAATACATTTAGAATCAAAGAACATTATTTTAGTAGCTCTCTGAAGTTTGAAAAAGCGAACCTATATTCCACACCTTTTAAAATGTTGGCGCTGCATAACTTTTATTATAAAACTTTTACAGTCAGTGTGCCTACCAGGAAGGTAGGTTAGGGTGGCCAAGTATTATATTTTTTGATTCGCGGGTTTTCCGCTATATGTTAACGAAAATATTCGATCCGACACGGATTTACCCTATTATGAAACTTGTATTATCGAATTTGATGGAGGACCTTCATCGTTTAATTGGATTATAAGATCGTTCGATAATTTATTAGTTATCTCTTTTTATTGAGGAGCAGTCAAATAATTGTTGGCTGTTCCCTCATTCTTTTCCGTGAACAGATTAAAAGTTCCAATTGATTCACATTTTAGTGAAATTGCATGCGTAGGCGTACACACCAAAAAAATGAATTTAAAAGAAACCAAAAATTCTTTTGTTTAACTTTTTTTTTAATACATTCTAGAAGAATGTGCCTTTCCAATAAAATCATTTTTATAAGCTGCTTTATCTTCTGTCAAATGAAAACTTTAGGTTTGTAAACTTTTTTTGTTTCTCAAAATTTTTTATTGATGTTTAAGTGACACCAGCGGGAAAAGAATTTACTACAGAAAGTTGACCCACTATCAGGAAAGTATGCAACACTAATGCAGATTTTAAAATGGTATCACACACCGGGCTATTCACAATAGAAGGTTTTTTATCAATTTTTTTCACAAAGTAAGTCGTGTTTATTAAAAAATGCACTCAACAAAATTTCGGGTTCTAAAATACATGATTTGTCAGAAATAAAACAAATTTGATTAAAATAATTTTTGTTTATTAATTTTAAATATTATACGGATTTCCTTCGAATTTCCTGGATTTTTCCGGATTTCCCCCGAATTTCTCCCAGATTTCCCGGATTGTTCCGGATTTCCCAGATCTTCTGCCAAATTTGCCCCGGATTTCCCGAATTTCCTCCGAATTTCTCAGTATTTCCCCCAGTTTTCTCGGGTTTCTTTTGGATTTCCTCCGGTTTTCCCACGGATTTTAAGGATTCCCCTCGGATTGCTCCGGATTTTTCCGGATTTCCCGATTTTCTTCAAGATTTCCAAGATTCCGGGGGAACCCCGGTGGTAATCCAGTGGAAATTCGGTGGAAATCCAAATCCGGCGTGAAGTGTAATTATTAATTTTGTTTTATTTCTGACAAAGCATCATTTTAGAACTCGAAATTATTTTAAGTGCATTTTTTAATAAACACGACTTACTTTGTGAAAAAATTTGACCAAAAACATTCTATTGTGAATAGCCCGGTGTGTTATACCATTTTAAAATCTGCATTAGTGTCGTATATTTTTCTGATAGTGGGTCAACTTTCTGTAGTACATTCTTTTCCTGCTGGCGTCACTTAAACATCAAGAAAAGTTTTTGGGAAACAAATAAAAGTTTACGAACCAAAGTTTTTGTTTGACAGATGATAATGCAGCTTATAAAAATGATTTTATTGGAAAGGCACACTTTTCTAGATCGTATTAAAAAAGAAAGTTAAACAAAAGAACTCTTGGTTTCTTTTAAATTAATTTTTTGGTGAGCGCGCATGTGATTTCACTAAAAAACACTAAAAGTGGAATAATTTTTGCACTATCAACAATTTGAAAAAACTTTAGTTAGCTATTTTTGTTGGAAATGAGCTCTCCTATCACCCTGCCTCGTTTTATTTGCCAATTTTGGGACACCCCGTATATTGTTCATAAAAATGAAAATTTAGATAACATGAAAACGAATAAATAAACTAGATTCAATGTTACTGGATACGGAATCTGTTCTTGAAAACGTAGCGGGTTGCGAATTGATAATTTACAACGGACCACGAGGTGAGTGCAGTAATCTTCGTTTCTTTAACAGTAGAACTACGAACCGGCCAAAATGACTGGTTGCATCATTTATTTATAACATTTCCTCTTTAATAAAAATCATGACATTATCGTAAAATATTAAATAAGACAAAGAGGAAATGTTACAAATAAATGATGCAACCGGTCATTTTGACCGGTTCGTAGTTCTAGTGTTAACAGCTTTTCGTACTTTTCAGTCAGAGTTATCGAAAGTTCGGTAAAAACTAGATGCCACTATCAGTTCGGAAATTTTCCCACCATAACCAAGAACCTGTGTGGTGCGGAGCTAGCATTGAAGCATGTTATGTTCTTATCAGAATTATAGTTAGATGTATGAGGTTTCAAATCTTGGTTGACCTTATCAACTTTGTTGAACCGGATTTGCCTGATAATGCCCGGGAATATGGGATGCACTGATGAACTGAGTCCAGTTGTCAGAGACAATACAACCGAATAAACGACACATTTCTTTACAATCGATGGTGGAAATGAACACAACTTGACCCTTGTCGGAGTGCAGAACTCATGGGCCAACCCATCTTCCATACCACTACTAAAGGCTGGCATGAAGCTATGCAAAAGGCAGATAGTTCTACATAAATCGGACCTATAGCCATACGTCCTCGATTTGGTAGAGCGTAAGGTAGGACGTGGAAAGTGAACCGTGAAAGAGTTGGACTGTCTTGGCCCAGAACAAATTGCAAAGAATAAATCATAAAAAAGAGACAATACAAAGGGATAACCATATCGCATGAAGAAATTATTCACCGCAACTAATACTTTACCACATACCTCCGTAGTAAAATGCTCCAGTGCATATAGTGCGAACCATCACGTCGGCATCTAGAAATACTCGTAGCTAATTCGTTGAAGAAGTCAACACACCTTTTGTAAACTGCAATCTGCGAGCACATACCGAGCCAGTTGTACCTATTTGAGATCTTTTGATAAGTCTGGTTCAACCCATAGTGTCCGGGATCGTCATGAAACGATTTCATTAATTCGAAGCGATTTCCAGAAGGAATCTTCGGCTCTGCGGTCTTTCATCTAAGAAGAAAGATATCGATACAAAACACCGCAAGACGTCAAATATCCTTGGTCTATCCAGTTTTGAAAATCCAGATAATCATCAGTCGCGAAACATACATTTCGTAGTCTTTTTATACATTTCGTAGTATTTTATTTGATTGTCGCATATACTAAACTCATTATCGTCACTAAAAGGTGAGCGAGACAACCATTTGCACCAAATGGGCTTTACCAGGTATGAAGCTGGAATGTAAGGGGCTGTTGTCAATTCCTAAGATATTCGATTTCTTTGGGTCTGCCTGTTGTAAAATTTGGGAATTTGTATTTTGAATTTTTCTTTGTTAAGTCACTTGAATCCCATCATACGAGTCAAAACATGATCCAAGTACGGTATAGTATTACGTTTTTTAATTTTGTGATCAAGTTGAAGCTAAATTTTTTCGAAGAAGTTTTGTAAAAGTAATATCCGGTTTCGATCTGATAAGATCATGAAAAAATTCAATCATCTCATCAGGCCATGGCGATAAGGGGCGATATGTTCGATATATCGCTTTGAATTAATTAATTAATTCAGTATTAATTGGGAAGGGAAAATATTAAAAGTATAGTATCACGAGTTGATGCTTGTATTAAATCTGCGGAAGCAGCCCTACGTGATTGGCACTCTTCGATAATATCTTCTTTGAACATTTCATCGAACTAAATTTCATGATTTCAGGTTTTTCAATGCTCGAAGATATCCAGTTTCTATAATGTGATGTTCAACGTATCCAGCTGCAGCTCCCCTATAGTGGCAAAAATCACATTCCATCGACAGAATAAATCTTCCACTTGGGGCTGCTTATTGATATCAAGGATTGATCCACCCTCGGATCTAAAATTTTTTTTTTTGGAATATCTTCCTTTTAAGGCAACGATTCATAATTAATACGATACTATTTTTGGAATCTGAAACATTTTAGGTAACATCACCTGAAACTGTTTAGATTCCAATAAAATCAAGAACAATGCCTATACCATTCAATACCCAGGAGTGTTCCCATCGATTTGGAAAAAATGATAAATCTGGCATAAGAATGGTTCGATCTCTGAAACGAACATCCACTATAAATGTCCTCTGGCCAGCTTGACATTCATAGAACAGTTCCAAACCTTATTTGACACCGTAAGAGGCAAATCGAAATGGACAATTTCGCAGTCGTACCAATTAATACAGTTCCATTGGATCCTGATATATTAACCCCAAACAAGGGATACGGATTAAATCGGTTGAACTTCGAGCTCAATATCTCGTGTTTGAACAACAACAATCCGTACGACATGTCTAAGTGAACCTTTCCGGTAAGCGCCATCTGGAAGCCGGGAAATAATCAAATTTGGGATTATTATCATACAAAACGTCGATTTCAGGAGACTGATTGCTATATCAACTGTACTAACCGAAAATTTACCCGTACTCATCAAATAATGTCATTACTTTCTCTGAGGAACGGAAAGCATAAAAGCTCATTATCATCGAACCTAAAAGTAATACTTTTATAAAGCGGAATCGAACTTAAATGCTTTCACAAAGTTCTCATCATTTCCGTTATATCGATATTTACAAAATGCAAAATTACCCGACGGCCAACTCGAGAATTATCCTCACTATTATTATGAAATTTATTCACTTGAACTTTTAATAATTGATCCAACAATGTATGTAGTTCTGTAAATCTTTGGTACCAGTTAATGCAGATCCGTTGGATCCTCAACTGAACCGAATGCTTGTTTGATGGAAATGACGATGGTGTTACTTGTCGCGCGATTCGGGATCGACGAATTCGTTCACTCGAACGATTTGATGGAGTCGGCAAACTTTGTATTTTATCCCATTTATCTCCTAACCTAGTAGAACGACCCACGATGATCGATGACACCGGAGGTTGTAGTATTAATTTTCGTTTTACAATATCCAATACACCTTACGAAGTTATAATTTTGTCATGTAGGGCAATTTTATTTGTCAAACTATTCAACCTCGTGATATACGTGTATTGGCTGATGCAATAATAAATTGAGTGTACAATTATTCTTTACACTGTAAATAATTTACATATCGCTCATTTGCTGGAATAGTGACACAATCCCAAACTCACTCATTTCTAAGATATTCGAACCAAACGATTCCCAATAGTTCATATTTTTATTATTTTGTATTAAAACATACTCTCTTATGAAGTTATTTCAAGCAAATTAGGTAAAATTTCATTAAAAAAATCACTCAATTTGCGAAAGAAATTAATATTTTAAAATATTGGAAACTATCCTAAGAAAATTTACAAAATATTAAAGAATTATAAGAATTAAGATCCGATTGTAGATGTAAGAATAGAAAAATAATTATTTTAATAATCAGAATGTATTTTTATTTACTTTTGAAAAACGCCGTTTTTACGCACAATATTGAGTGATATTTTCAAATCGCTCTATTGAAAAATTAAAAATTTTGAGTTATGTCACTATTCCAGCAAATGAGCGATATGTATTTAATTCCACTCAATGAGCCGACAGTTTGTTACTCAAATAATTTCGAGGTTATTATAGGAGAAGTAAGATTGGCCGATAAAATTTTATTTATTTAGGCGTTTACTTTTATTTACTTACTTTATTTAGGCATTATTACTTTTGCTACTTCCTACCACCTGGAATCATCAACATAATTTTTCCTAAAATCAGCACTGCCGTAGTAGTTTGCGAACAGTTTTTCCCGCAGCTCCAGAAAGTTTTTCGTGATGATGAGCAAATACATAAACTTTATCTTTGACACTTCTAGACCAATTTCCATAGTTGGTTGTAATTGGAGGAATCTGCATTGTTTGCCGCTTTCCAAGGTGAGTAGTCCGTACCCACGTCTCATTGTACGATCTCTATGGATTTATCCAATTCTTTCTTCTTCTTTCATTTTTGTTTTTGATCACTTGTACTTCGGGGCTTCTCGTCAAATTGCAGCTAAAATGGTAGTCAGTTTGCCTTATTATACGCGATTATGAACCAATTTTTAAAAGTGTATTTTTTTTAAAAATTAGTGAGAATCATAGCGATCAGTAACTGTAGAACACGATCAAAATCTTAATGATAACTTAAACAATTTATATAGTTACATTTCAAAATATGTAATAAATACATATAAGTTCCCAATTAAGTGAGGCAGTTAACACTAGATTGCCCAAAGAAGTCATTTTGACTGTTACATTTATGATACAAAAGTACTTTTTTTTGTTTTTGAAGTGCAGTAAATTTTCTTTATTTTACTTAATATTTATAATAACATTAGTGGACCCGGCAGACGTTGTCCTGCCAAAAACCGACTTCTTTGTAGACCGCTTTTCATGTAGACCGCCTTTTATCTGGTAGCACAGGGGTCTGATATTTTATGCATTTGACATACATAGAACATATATACATCTAACATTCAATTGTAATTATAGTAATGAATTTAAATTTATCGTAGTGGAATTTTGTGAACAATATTTTTTTATCAATCTGTCTCTTGCCAATATGAAGAGATTCGATGGTTTACCCATATAGGAGAGCATGCAACGTATAACTGGCCATGAGAGAAACATGGATTTTCTAAGTCGAGTCCACAACCGGACATTGTTTGCCCTTGAGCTTTGTTGATTGTAATAATGAATGCTAAACGAATCGGAAATTGAAGCCGTTTGAATAGGATTGTCGTTCCCAAGGGTATCATTGGGATACGTGGCAAAAGAGTGGCTTCTCCCTTAAACTTTCCGTTCAAAATGGTTTCTTCAATAACATTTCCAGTGATCCGCTTGATGACCAAACGTGTGCCGTTGCATAATCTGGGTGGGTTTAAATTACGAAGCAGAATTATCAGCGAAACAAATTTTAATCTAAGATTGTGTGGTGGCATTCCTGGCATATCTATTGAATTTAAACATTCAATTGGATAATTTACTGCATCATTTTCATCAACGACAGTGTTGATTGATTTGAGAGACGTCAGTTTGCCTAGTAACGACTCTTGCATCTGAAAATCATTTTCGTCAACATCAACATTTTTCGCTGGCAAAATAGCAGTTCCAGAAAATTGATTTGCTCAGAAAATATTTGTGCCAACCGGTCACTTTGCAATTATACTTGCATGTTGATGGTCAATTGAACGGTCTTTATGCTTCGCCATAGAAATGACTGTTTTAAACATGCGTTAATCTCATCGGAATAAGTAGAGCGTAGAATGACTGGAATGTCTGTCAGAAATCACCGGATAGTAATACGGTAGCACCACCGGATAGTTTGATGTTGCCGTTTAAATCTTGCATAATTCTATGCAATGCTTCGATTCGAGTGAATGTTTATGAGCCATAGTACATTCATCCCAGATAATGATCGAACTTTTTTGCAGCATTGCAGCCATTCTGCAGTTTTTTTAATGCTACAGATTGCGTTCGGTTTGCTAAGAACGTCTAATGGCAGCAATGCCTGGACGATGCAATTGCAAATGTTGCGAACGTATATCTTTGCAAGAATAAGTGATATTCAAAACGTCTTGCCGGTTCCGCTTGGTGCATCTACAAAGAAAAACCCTCATTGTTTAGTACCAACAGTCAGCATAATTCGACCATAAATACTTTTTTGTTCAGCAGTCATTAATGCCTCATTGTTCGCAATAAATTTAGCTAAGTCAACATTGTTATGCTCTTCTTCTCGCTGCACATCACTATTAACTAAGTCAGCCGCCAGACGATCAGGAGATGGCATACCATAATGATTTATTGGCCAATTTGAAATTAAAATACACAAATCCTCGATCAACACTAAAGCTTCATTGTACATTTCTGACGTGTAATCAATGTTTGGATCTTGGTTTGTGTATTTAACTTGGTATAGTATGTCTTCAGCCATGTAATTCTTGTATTTTTCTCGCAAAGCCGATGATTGTGTTGGATAATATGTCGTTAATAAAATTGCGAACAGTTGACGAATGTTAATCAGCGTGGATGTAAATGCTGCATCTGCAAGTGTCAGATCCCAATGAGTGTCGTCTTCCACCAATTGCATCTCGCGACATGCACCTTGATATGTATGTACTTGTCCATTGACTGTTCGTAAAAATTGAAAGACGAGGTCCTGGAACATACGCCAACAACAAACGCAGAAAGAATCATTCACATTGTTTTGGGTGTATTGTGTAAAGTCGTCCCAATGCATTGGCTTTGAATATGTCTGCGATTGTTGTATGTGGTTCGACTTGTCTACGTGGATCCCATTTTTTACCTGTCCATGTAAAATAGCGTGGAACGTCGGTATATAATAATGTTTTTGCGAATTGTCCGAAAAAATCAGATTTTTGGCAGTTTGAAAAATTCGCTAAGAGTCGTTTTTGGTGGCTCGAATGCTCGTTATAGAGCATTTTCTTCACCATTCTCTGCGTTTCTGCATCGATACAATGGATAATCGTAAATATCAGTAATGGTATCATTAGTACATTGCTTTGGGAAACGCTTCGTACATTTTCCATGGCGATGTCAAGTTAAAAGCACCGCACGGACCATGGATCATATTTGTGGTAACAATATCGAACAATTCGGAGATTAGTGTGCACGAGCATCATGTCACGTGATTTTTTTATATTAAGAATTAAGAAAATAGCTTTAAAAAATATTTGTGGGTGGAGTGGGGGGAAATGGGAAATCTAAAAAAATTTGTTAAAAACATTAAAATATATTTTTTTTTAAATCTCGACAACAGCAAAACTATCCTATCTTTTAAGTATGAATTAACCATATACATTCACAAAATTTCAATGAAATCGGTTGGGCGATTTCGGAGATTAGCGTGTACGAACATCGTGACACGTGATTTTTATATATATATAGAGATAAGAGATATTATATAACTTTAAATATTATAAAAGAATATTAAAAATTAATTTTTAATATTTTTTAAAAGCAGTCATCTTGACTGCTTTTGGGCAATATAGGTATATGCTAAGTTTCAGTCTTTCTAGTGTTAAAGCATCAGCACTTGACCAGTGGTCCTGTATTCGCATCCCACTAAAGACAAGATGTAAAATGAATTTTCTCATAGATTACGTTCAATGGCTTTATTAAAACTCCTCTGATGGAATGCTGATCTCACGCCGACCCATCGTCCAGGTCAAATTGCGCAAATTAACGTTCACCTACCCCTCCCCCCCCCCCCCTAACGATAGCTCAAAATTTGATAAAAAAAACGAAGTATAGTTAAAATTAAATTAGCTTTGAATTTTGGATTTCGAATACCGGTGATCAATTGTTAAGTCTTAATTCATAAAACTCCATCATTAAATTAATCTGACAAGTTCTGAGTCCAATCACACAATTTATTAAATTTAATACCCACCTTATAATTTCATCGAAGGAACGCCCACAACTTTCTAAAATGTAATAATTAAATGCAATTCAATTATTTACAAATAATTTTGTTTGTCATTTTTTTTTTGTTTATTATTATTTATGTAATATGAATTTTCAATATTTATTTTATAAATGTAATTAGTCTACTATATTTATATAAATTTTACAAATATAATGAAAATAAAATAGGAACCGAAAAGAAACAAAATATTTAATAATATAAAAATTATAAATAATAAAAATTAATTAATAAAAAATTATATTGGCACATTTATAAAGAATTTGTTTATTTATACAGATATACATATAAATTTAATTAGGAGGCTAGTGAGAAATTAATTAAATTACATAAATTTATATATAATTTACGAGAAAGAGATAAAAATTAATAATTAATTTATTTGTACATTCCAGGATTATAGTTGAACGAGGGCGGCGTTGTACCCGCCGGATTCGGTGAATTCGACGATCCAATCATGGTGCCTGTATCGTAGGTACTGTACATCGAACGCATCATCCGATCATGATAATCGTAATTATTTTGAGTATCTTCAATTTTATAGATTTGTGCCGCTTGATGATGGTGGTGATGATGATGGTGTAATGGTGAATTTGTTGCATATGCCGAATGGCTTTGGTGCGGATGATGATGATGGTAATATGACTGGGGTGGCGTGAGTATATTGTTTAACGAGAATTTTTGTTCCATGCCATTGTACGATGAGGATGATGTATTCGATTCGGAAAGTATTGGTGATGCTGAATTTGGCGGTGTATCAAAATACGTTGGTTTCTCTTGCAGATATGAATTCTCGGTGTACGGATTATAAAATAGATTTTTTGTTGACTGATTCACTTGGATATAACTATTATTACTTAGACTACTATTATTACTACTGCTACTAATATTATTATTATTAAGATTAATATTATTATTGTTATTGTAAACGGTTTGTGGCGAATATATGTTCGAGTAGGTTGGTTGATACGTTGATTCGATCATGTTCTTGCTCGTCGGCATCGTTTCACTATTTTCATCCACTTCAACTTTTATCACAACACCATTTGGGTTATCACTAGTTACAACACTGGTTACCGCACCATTCGTTTCTTTTTTCACTTTTTGATCGGAATCCTTTTCCGTCCGCCGCATTGCCACTCGTTTCGCTTTATTCTCGTGTGTCTTTGTATGTTTTGCCAAGTGATCACTTCGCATAAATTTTTTGCTACAAATACTGCACGTAAATCGTTTTTCCCCGGTATGGGTTCTTAAATGACGTTGTAACTCATCGGAACGGGTAAATCGCTTACCACAAAACAACCAGTTACACAAAAATGGTCGTTCACCGGTATGCCATCGCAAATGTGCCTTTAGATGGCTGGCTTTCTCGTACACTTTTCCACATCCGGCTATATGGCATATATGTTGACGTTTTCCTTTTTCATTGGGGCCCACGACCGGTGGTAACCCAGCCAACTCGTTCAAACAATTCGGGCAGCTACATCGTGAACAACGACGTTGCAATTGAGTCTGGTGGTTTGTAAAATCGTCTAAATGCCAACTTTGATACATTGTGTTGCTCGGATCTTGCGGAAACCATGGGGTCATACCCATATTACCATAATAATTTGAAGCGTATTGATGATATGGATAGTGAACTGGAGGAGGTCTACCGAATAAAAAATTAAATCGTAATTGGATATAAAAATTTTAAATTATTATGAAAAGTTACAACTTACCGACTAGCTATCTCCATCGCGTGTTGCTGCATTACAAAACTGTTCTGATCACTACTGCCACAGTTGCTATAATTAATACTGCTACTCGTATTTGTATTCCCATTTAATCCTTCTGGGGTTGTAGCACCGCCCGAGGCAGGACTCGACGAGTTAAGACTACTATGCGACGAGACCGATTGGCACGGTGATAAACTCGCCGAGCCCGTCGATGAATTAACAGAAGATGGTTGCGGCGGGTATAGATATGGTTGTATATTTAATGGTCCAAACTGTAGTTTAAGATTTGGATTTTGTTTGAATTTCAAGGACGTTTTGAGGTCGTACGCGTCGTCTTCAGATAATTCGTTTGACGTGGCTGTTACTAAACCATTTATTTGACTAGTGGTCGAATTTCCTGCTGAGCTTATTGTATTCCACTGGCTTGATGTATTATGATACTGGCTCATTATTGATGATGCATTCATATTTTTCACTGTGTTACGTTTACTGTTTTAATTACACTGCACGATTATTTTATAAACAACGTATTTTCATATTTCACTGTATAATACACTAAATTTCACCAATTCATAATGTCCGCAACAATGTTCATGATCAACACAGTGTTCACAATTTTGTTATTAATTTAACAATTATTTTTTAATCACTTTTCGTCACATTTTACTACAATCTTTAACCTTCAAGAGACGAATCGAAACTGAGAAAATTATTAAATTTTTTTTTGAGCTTCGTAAATTTTTTTTTATCATATTTTCGTAGTTCGTTTTATCGTTACATTCTATCGCTATTCCACTCTCCCTACCATAAATACCAAATCATTTGTTTCATACGTACGTATATTCGTCCGACGGTCGGATTTTACCATGCGCGTGTATTTGTTTAAAAAACGGTCCAATCAAAATAAATAACTGTTATTTGATATAAATAAGGAGGCGTGACCGCGGTTCAACACTATATGCGTACACTCGGTCGTTATATACTTGGTGTGCTATAAAAATTTCAAGTTAGGTAGAAAGAGAGCGTATCAATTATTGTCCTTGTTTAGGGTATTATATTTTTATAGCAACTTATTTATTAGTGCACTGTATAGTAGTAACTCGGTGTGTAATTAAATGTGAAAAATACTATAATTTTTGATTTTATTGTTATTGTTAAAAATTAGATTGTAGGTTTTATGGATTATAGTAATTTCAATATATGGATATAGTGTAATGGAAGTTGAGATTTCAATTTATGAGAAGCGCGTGGGATTTTTACTGTACGTATGGGAAATTAACGAATCATTTTAAATTTAAACGATGGATTTATATTCTTTTGTTGTACAGAGAACCGATTTTGTATGGGATAATGGATGTATGAAACTCAAGTAGATAACTAGAACTGTTTTTTATCACGGTCGGAAATGTTATGTGAAAATTAACTCCAACAAAAAAGGTGTTTAGGTCGATTCAACAGTAAATTGTGAACCAATGTGTCGATAAATATGATAGTCGTCTAATGTATATTGCAACTAATTTAGTTCGACCATTGGCACCAAATTAGTTCAACATTTAGAAGGTACGACAATCACACAAATAAACAACAATAACTAAATATAGGTACATTAAGCCTTAATAATATGATATATGATTTATCATTTGATTTATTGACATAAACAAGAGTATATATTACAAAGTCAATTAATCACCCAATTTTATTTATCCTTAAAATTGAATAAAACCCCAGCTAATATACTCTCAACAAACTTAATATAAAAATAAAGTGTCCTGTTTATTAAAGGATCGAGAAACCGCACATCAAAATTGTATATTAAATCTGTGTCCTTTTTGCTTTTTATATTTTATATCAAGAAAATAAAATACGAGTATTATATTTGCTCGCCTCTTGATATTATTGTGTCCTAAATAAACGTTATCCTTTTATAAAATATACAGTAGTGTAAAAGAAAATCCTTATGTATATTGTTAACACGCAGAAAATCCCAACTGAATAATTTTTATTCTTTTCGTTTTTGTTGTTTCGTATTTTTATCCTTAAAATATCCTTGTGGGTTTTTCTATTGTACCAAAAACATGTCATCGTTTGTTAATTTTCATTTCTTTTAAGTCTTGTATGGACATACAAATTCTTTCTTTTTGTACATTTTTTTATACTCACACACAGTTACATCCAATTCAGGGAAATATATTTCTTATTACGAGTGCATACATATATAAAAGGATAATGCTCAGGGAGAAAATATTTGCTTTGCATCATCTACATATGTTTTTTCATACATATATACATAACTAAAAGATAAGATAATGTCAATAAATTTCTTAAAAATTAAATCCAATTATATTGATATCCCGTCAACCGCACCGGTAAACGAGATTCTTACATTCGAGCCCATCATCTATACGTAAGATCAAAATACCTAAAAAATAAAAAAAAGGATTATCTCTAGAATACTGACTTTTCTCGTTTAAGATGTTGTAAATTATGGATTAGATCGTTATAAGATGGATTACATTTGATTGGATTTAACACAGATAAGAATTTTAAGACATCTATTTATTTGTGCAGTTTGACCAGTTGCAAAATTCTCAAAATACAGTTTTGATAAATGGAAACCCAAAACAAGTTTCTCATAACGATCACATCATACGAAAAGTTAGATATACATGTAAGCGACCATTTAAATAATTAGAATTTTTGTCGACAACTGTGTAAAATCGGTACATCGGCATCGTTTTGGCTGGTTTGGACATGAACGGCATATAAAGGAAGAGAGCTGGTCGCGTTTTAATATCCAATTGCTTTAGAACTGTAACTAGATTTGTTTAACACATTTAATAATGACATTGTTCCCGTAAGAAGATACCTTACGTTTCCCCATAGACTTTGTTTTACCAATACAGTATGAAATATAAAATGTACTGTACTGATGGTATTGAAGTTTATACTAATTTTTAATAAAACCGTCTAGTTTAAGTTTAGTAAAAACTTCATTGCCTTACTGAGCTGAAGCACAGAATACAAATAAAACCAGAATAGACATTGGGTATATCCAGCCCATGTAGGCCTCACTAAAAAATAGTAGGTCTCACACATATTATGGGCTGGATACAAAATATCTCACTAAAAAAATGTAGATATGTATCTCAATGTTTAGTGAGGCAAAAATTTTCTGTCTACTTTTGAGTAGACAATTTTTGGTTTGAATCTGTACTATTTTATTTGACATTTTACATCATTTTACTGCGTACGTTTTTATTTTCGAGGCGAGAATCTAATATTAACTATAAATAGATTTTATAACAAAACCATTAATATTAATTGCATTTCGTATACAAAAAATAGATGAAAATTATTTGTATGATCGTGATGGAGGTAAGTATTTAAATAATGAACGTTATATTAACAAAAGTTTGGAAAGTCCAGTGAAAACTGTATGTGCGACTGGAAATTGAAAACTAACCTTGTTTTATTATTAATAATAATACAATATCTCTTACAAACTCTTGTTTGTATTTGTTTAGATATTAATTATGAGGAATTTTTGGACAATTATGAATTACAAAACTCTAATGAATTCTCGAGAAAAGAAAATGTGAATGAGGATGTGCCACCCACAGAACGAGCGTCGGCTGTGGAAGGTGAGTTTAAATGGTATAACGCGCTCGTGAAATTATTGTTATAGTTGAGTATAGGCATAGAAAAGATGACTTTCGGAATCCAAAAAAAAGAAAAAACGGAATTTGGAAAAACATTGAAAAAATATTTCAGAGTAAGGGGCATCATGTTGGGGCTGCCGAGCTAAATAAAAGTTTGCCAATTTAAAAAAATACTTTTTTAAAAATAAAAGAC
Organism: Nephrotoma appendiculata; assembly: GCA_947310385.1. Classification (NCBI taxonomy): domain Eukaryota; kingdom Metazoa; phylum Arthropoda; class Insecta; order Diptera; family Tipulidae; genus Nephrotoma; species Nephrotoma appendiculata. The sequence goes on from OX371225.1 coordinate 86,889,298, forward strand.
AGTCGCCGTAAGACGGGTCGCAGGAGATCGAATTGGGAGTGTTACGGTGAATTTGAAACAATATTCCAAGATGATTTAACGATTAATTTACCGAATAATTTAAAATCGGCTACTGTGAGCCCCTCTACATTGGATTTAGAGCAAAATTTTGACTCGGAATCTTCAAACTGTCGTACATCTTCTAATGGTAAAACCACAGAGCTGCGAAGATATCGACAAGAGCAGATTCGCATTGAGGAGGAAAAGGTACGGGCCGTTGAAAAATTGGCGCAAGCAGTTGATAATAACACCAATAAAATGCTTGAAGTTCAACAACAAAGAAACGAAACTTTAAAAAGACTGTTAGATGCTACTGTACGGCAATTAGAAATTTTATAATAAATAAATAAAACAAATAAACATTAGATTTTTATAACAAACGAGCCAAATATATTTTTTTATTTTCTGAAAAACTATGTACAGGTTGAGTGTCATCATCTTCATAGTCCGAACGTTCGTTTTCCGAATTTCCATTTTCCGTCAATACAAAATTATGGAGGACACATGCTGCAACCACATTTTTAATAGCAAAATTACCATTATTGACATCTATAAATTTAAGTCGTCTAAATTTGCCTTTCAATTGGGCGTAGGCTCTCTCTATAACAGATCGCACCGAACTTAGATTTGTGTTATAAATAGTTTGTTGCTTTGTAAGATGACCGTTATCTCTAAAACGAGTTATTAAAAAATCAGTTGCTCCATATGCCGAATCCCCCATCAAGTGAAATCGTGCTTTAACGGGCGACTCTTTACTCTCAAGTTGCTTGAAAAGTGGACTACATTTGAAGAACTTGGCATCGAAACTCTGCATGGCATTCCAACGAATATATCCGTAAAGCACATGGCGTGGTCACAAACACCTTTAAAAGTTAAAATTGGTTTTTAACATTATGTAATTTGTAAATATTATATTGTAAACTTGCCTTGTAGTATGATGGAGTGGAAGTTTTTTCGATTATAAAAATCCGTTGCATTATGGCAAGGTTGCTTTATCGGAATGTGACATCCATCGATAGCACCAACTATCCCGGGAATTCCGGATTTCACCTGAAAAGTCTAAAAAACAAACTAATAATCAATAATTGATGTTACAAATAATTATATTCGAACATTACATCAGCAATTTTTTTTTTGATCATCAAAGTTTGGAACGTTTATGTATTTTCTCTTTAGTTTACTGATAGCTTCGATTGTTTCGGTAAAAGTAAAATGAGTTGTACTTGGTGATAAAGCGAACCGGTCACCAACAGAAAGAAATGATTCTTGCTTGCTCAGGATCCAAATTGTCAATAATAATTTCTTTTGTGGAGGCACAAAAGTATACTTTGCCTTTTTCATGGTAGCTATCACTACACTAAACAATTTCTGAAATTGGAAATATGTTTTTCAGGTACTTATTTAAATTGCACTAAAAATATAAACAAACCTCGAAACACATTTTAGACATCCGGAAATGTGCTTTAAATTCGTCTAAATTATATTTTGGAATTGAAATCTCAAAATAATTGTTGTTCCGTACAGGTGGTATATGGGATTCCGCATATTCCCTGTATTTATTTTCAGAAACCGCTAATGTGGGCAACAATACGTCACGATGTAGGTTTTCGATATCCATTGTCGAAATCTCGTCTAACACAATATTTTTAATTATTTTATCTATTTTTCGAAATTATTAACACAAGTTACGCACTAAAACAAAAGTTTATACTGTCAACTACGACGCCATATTGACTTGAATGTTTATGTAAGACTCAAACCCAAAAAACAATGTAGAGATTGCATCCAGCCCATGTAGGAATCTACAACTGAGGAAAATCTACATATGAGGCATCTCAAATGTAGGCCTACATGGGCTGGATATACCCATTGTGTAGACGTAGGTCGTACACCAAGAACATTTTTTTCTATATGTACCATAAATTTTTTATAGGAAACATATCTTTTAAATAAGAATATTTATAATTACCTTTGTGATTTTATCTTAACCAACTTTTTTTGGTTAAATATACTGCCAACACTTCTTTAAGAGCCCGTAATTGTTTATTTGAAATAAAAATATTCAAAAATAAAGATATTTTTCCTACCTTCATTGAGTGAAGGCCAAACAAATGAGTCGATATTTTTGTACCATAGAAAAACAGCGTAATCCCTTTTCCTGCCCGCTAACACAATTGTGTGGGTACGGCAAAAGAATCATGTCAAAAAGTTATTTTTGTATGTTTTTTAACCAACTTACACATTTGTGCGTCCCTTTCAAACTTATTTTCGTCCGAAGAAAAACATTATAACTGCAAACAATTGTGTTACTTGTACTTTAAATCAACCGATTTTTTTTTCAAAAACGACATTACATACTATGGTTTTTTACTCTCACATTTGTGTGGTTTGGATTTAAATTGAGCCAATTTTTTTTTTTTTTGGTTAAAAAAGGGTTATGACGTTTCTGTTGTTATTCTGTGGCTGAAGTTTCTACCCAAGTATACTAGCGTTAATATTAACATTTTGCTACTCAAGAATATCGATTCAGGGGTAAATTTTAATTTTAATTAGATTCTGTATTCTCTAATATTTCATTTAAATTTACTAAAAATAAATTTTAATTTTGTAGAAGAAACAACAAAGTAAAATACCCCTAAAATGCTGAAAATACCTGAAAATCTGAAATATTTATTAAGTTCTATACGCTTATGGCTACTGAGAAAGCGATTTTATACTAAGCATCGTCAAATTATACTAAGGATGGTTCGGCAAAATTACCTTCGGTCTCATACTATTTTTGCGTTTGCTGATTAGTTCACCTTGAATGTAAAGAATCTACTAAAATGTACTATCTATTCTTTCAGCACAACATTTTTGTTAATAATAATATTAATTCTTATTGTTAATTGAAACACCTTAAATAATTAAATTTGATTAATTAAATCCTTTAAAATAATTGTTTATTAAATTTGGAAATCATTATTACAAAATAAACTAATTTATATGACCTCTGTGAAGATAGCCCAAATTTATATCCCCGAAAATCGAAAAAGTTGCTTATGGCAATACTATACATTTTTATGTATACTATTGCGACATTTAATTATTAATTATAGCAATAAATCTAAATTTGGCAATTATTCCAGAAAATTTTTGAAATGTTTTTATTTTTTTTTTTACTTAATTTGACACTTGAAGAATTGTATAAATTGTGAAAAGGCGGCAGTTTGGGGACGGCAGCCCCCATCTTCTAAGGTATACAACGTATTAAAATTACATTAAAAAATATTTTGTATATACTGATAGTTGATTTTATTAACATTTGTGGCACTATCAGAAGAAGCGATAAGAGCGATAAAAACTCTTTGATCTGTGTCTGCAAGGTTGACGAAGCAATTAATATTATTTAAAATAAAAAAAAATATTGGAAAAATAAAAAAGTGAAAAATTTTCCTCAGAAAAATGTTTGTGTCATGATATTTTTAGCTGTCACGACAGTAAATTTTCGGGGCTGACAGTAAAAATGTCGTGATTTTTTGGGCTGAGAGTAAAAAAAATGTCATGATAGCAATAATTAGTGTTGCCATCGCATTTTTCGGAGATGGAATTTGAGCTATCTTCACATACATATTTATATGCTATTTTAAAAGAATTAAAACATTTGCCCATGAATATATGCAAATGAATATACTGTTAAAGTTAGCCGAAAGTTCTAGCCAAAAGCCGGACGATGGTAATGTAGATATTAATTTTGTTATCCCAGCTGAAAATATTTTAAAATCTCCATAATGTAGAATGCATAAATAAAGAAAACTAACTTCAATATTCAAACCGAAAAATGCCACCAATGCAGATTTAAAAGTTACAAATGAATCATCAATTTTCTAAAAGAAAATGTTAATAACAGGCATCTATACAATAGCCATGAGACGTCGTCACGTTTAGCTGATGAATGGTTTGTATATCAAGATTTTGACAGATGAACTATTCAAATGTACCAAATAGATGAACCAAGACATAAGGTTGGGGTGAGTCTGATGGGGTTATAGGGGTGAAATTTTGATTTTACCCATTTTCCCATTTTTCATCCCATCTTTCAAAAAAGTCGAAAGTCGAAAATAGTGATGGTACAACATCCCAGCCCAGAATTGAATCAATTCCTCCGTTCGTTTTCGTTTCGTTTCTTCTACATATAATAGGCTAGTCATAAAGAGTGTTTTTAAGCCTGATAGAACTTGAAATTGTGAAAAGTAAGTCCATCTGAGCGAAACCCATCCGTTAAATTGTGACATTGATCTGGACGACAAGTGGTTTCAACAGGATGGCGCTACGTGTCATTCGGCGACAACGCAACCATCGACTTATTAAAACCAAAATTTGGCGATAAGTTAATTTCGAGAAATGAACCTGTCAGTTGGCCCCAAGGTCGTGCGATTTGATTACCTCTCGATTATTTCCTGTGGGGATACATGAGGTCACTGGTTTATGCTGATAAACCAGCAACAACTGACACCTTGGACGCCAGCATTGTTCGCGTTATTCGTGACATACGGCCAGCACTGCTCTAAAAAGTGGCCCAAAATTAGACGTCCATAATGCGTTTCGTCAAGAACAGTCGAAATCTTTTTAAAATATTAATGCTATATATATTGATCTTTCGAATAAAAAAAAAGTTTGATTACAATTTAATGGACCGAGAGATACTGGTTCGAATTCCACCAGAGGCTGGATGCAAAAAAGTGAATTTTTGTCATCGATTACGATCGGAGATGTTAATAAACACAACTAAGACCCTCTGTTGGAGTGCAGAATTCAGCGCCGACCCACCTTTCATGTCAATGTATAGGTTGACATGGGGCTTCCAATGTGCAGGTGGCATACTGTAAAGGTGTGAATGGGTGGTCAGTACCTGAATGAAAAGGGGAGTATATTAGTTGACCTTCAAGGGTCATTAAATCCACTGGACAATTAATACTTTCTTTTTTACAAAATAATAAAAAAAATTGTGTTATTTTTTTACAATTTCAATTTCTTTCGGGCTTAAAAAAATACTTCTTATAACCGCAAATGAAACGGACTGAAACGGAAACGAAACTAAAGACGAAAAACGACCAAATTGGTTTAATCATTGTGTTATACAGGAGAAGTTTGTATTCTATGTCAATGGTGGAATATTTCTCAATCAACCAGTGCATTTTATCAATTTTTAATTTGATATACATACATAGTCTCGTTTCGTTTAAATAGGTTTTCACCAAGTTAACCGTCGATCTAGATGGGCACTTAGATATTTTGCTCCATTTGCTTGCGGGATTTGTATTCCGTTCATTATGGCAGGCGGACAAGTAAGCTTATTTAAAGTGAATGTTACGTGGGTCGATTTCTCTTCATTGACCTTTATCTTCCATTTCTTTAGCCATATTTCGATGTCATGAATATGTAATAATTTCGGACGGCATTTGTGGATTTTTATGGCTACATACGATTGCCGTATCATCTGCGAAAGTAGACGTCAGAATTTGCGATGACGTTGGTAGATCTGAAGTGAAAATTAAATATAACGTTGGGCCAAGCAATACCTTGTGGTACTCCAGCCAGAATGTTTTTCTCGTTCGCTTCAGAGGTATTGTATTAGACATAATATCTCTATATGTATTTGTCAAGTCACAACAAATACGACGTCATAAGTTAGTAAATTTCTGGCAATTTAACATTTATTTTATGAAGCACAGCTTCGTACCAAACTATATCGAATGTTTGGATACCATCGAAGAAGATGATGGAGCTATATTTTTTCTCTTTTTATGCTGACCTTATTTCTGTAGCTATACTCGGTGCGTTTGCTCAATGGTTATGTGCTCGGCTCTTAAATCACTAGGGATGATATTTCATAGTTCCGGTTTAATATTTTCGATAATAATTTTTTCGAATATTTTCGAGACGATTGGCAGTAGGCTTATTGGTCTATATGACAGAACTTTGGTAGGATCCTTGTCAGGCTACGGAATCATTTTTATAGTTGATAATTTCCAGCACTCAGGCTTTCTTTAATTGAATTTGAAGTGCAATAATAAACTTTACCAGTTGTTTATCTTAAATTTCCTCGCAGGTGTGATTGCTACATTTTCTGTTTAAACCACCAATAATCCAAGGTGTGGAGTGAATGCCTTTTTAAGGTGATCAGCAAAGGCTTTAGCTTTTTCCTCGTCACTTCTAGCTCATTCACCGTTAGAAAGACGAATTGGCGGGTTTGGTTGCTGAGGCCGTTTAAGGTATTTAGTGGCCTTCCATAAGGGATACTTTGTGTCCGAATGAGGAGATAATTATTTTAATTTAAGATAATTTTGCATATAATCCATCTTGGTTTTTTGTAGTAGGCTTTGTAGTTTTCTTTTTGCCTGATTAAAGTTATGTTTAGGATCTGGCGATCGATTAATTTGCCAGATGCGTCTTAAGCGACGTTTCTCTGTTAATATTTTTTCTATTTCAGCACACCATGTTATGGTGTGTCTTGTATGTTTGCTCTTTGGTTTAGGCGAGGCCGAAATAGCTGCGTTGACTAGATCATTAAAGTTTTCCATAGCAAAGTTGATATTGTTAGCAGAAGTTAGCCGAGTTAGTGAAAGTGTTTGCTAGATAGTTATTTGTAGAACATGGTTTTTGGCAGCCCAGTAGTATAATGTAGTGAGACAGGAGAGTGGTCAGAAGATAATTCTAAAAGTGGTTTAGCTTGGATTATTTCTCGGTTTATTTTACTTCTGACTGCAAAATCAAAGACATCAGGGATTTTTCGACGATCAGTCCAATAAGTTGGATGGCCACACAACGCGACATCGTGGTGGTTTTCTTGAACAACATTCATTAATTGACGTCCCCTTGGAGTAGTCAATCTTGAACCGCTGGCGGTATTTTTGGTATTAAAGTCGCCGGCGACCATAAAAAGTTGACCCAGGGTTGCAAAAAATCTTTTGTAGAGATATTCCGAAACGGTATTATTTGAAGGGCAACACATTGAAGCGTCCACACATACAGAGGACGATGAAAATTAATTTTCGAAATCGATATTCAAAATAAAATCTATTATGGTTAATATGAGGTAGATAATTACAAGTATTTTAATTATTAAATATATTTTGCCCATAAAAATTGTGTTTTCTTTGTTAGACCGGGAATTTTTCAGGCGATGTTATATCCCTTTTTCAACCAAAAATAAAATCGGCTCAATTTAAGTCCAAACCACACAAGTTTAGGGGTAAAAAACCATAGTACATAATGGCGTTTCAAATAAAAAATTTCGGTTGACTTGAAGTACAACCAAGGAATGCACAAATGTGTAAGTTGGTTCAAAAAACATACAAAAATAAATGTTTGACATGGTACCTTTACCGTACCCACACAATTGTGTTACCGGGCAGGAAAAGGCATATCTCAGTACTATATAACTAATAAGAATACTCGTAAAGTATTCATAGCTGTTCATAAAAAGCCTTCTGTTATATTTGCTTCTGTGGATCAAGAGTTGATAAAACGGATATGGCTAGAAACAAAATACCCGAGTATTTACCCAATGGTCAGATTTTGAATCCAAGTCAAGTGTCAGCAATTTTGAGACCTGACTTGGCTTCAATGGGGCAACGAATTCATCCGAATATAACTTTTGTTAAAATTAATGAGACCTCCAAATCCATCCATGGGATACATCACCGATTGAAACAAAACGAACGTGCAGTAAGAGAGAAAAGGGAAAGAATCATTGGTGGACGCTCGCAGCCTAGTAAAATTCTAGTATAATAATTGAGATTGAGTTCGAGGGATTTCGACTTACAACAAGGAAAATAAACGGAATATCTGTTTTTTGTAAGAAAATTTAGATAGTTAAATAAATTGAAATCTTAGAAAATCCACTTGCGTTACCAGCTGACCGAGCTGAGGTTACCGTCATTTATGAGTTAAACACAAAAGTAGTGTTGCTTTCGCTAATCCGCTTAGCTTAGCTAAGAAATGTGAAAGCAACAACTTTTGGCTTTAATTTTGTTGGTTCATTTTCTTAATATTTATTTTATTTTATTTTTTATTTTATGAAATAGAATAAATCAAATTCGGTATTTTGCTATCAAATAACAAATGCTAAATTATTATTCAATATAAATTTTTCTAGAAAAATAGAAAAAATAACGCCTTGCGGTAAACACCATAACCATAAAATGATTTTATTTCCCCTAATCCTAAAAATATTTTTCTTAACATTCTAAAACAATCGGCTTGAATACAATGCAACTGTTGTTATAATCTTTTGAAAGCAACACAGCTAAACATACCATAAACATTATTCTAAAGTAGTTTTAGCTAAGAAATTGTGTATATTATGCTTTAATTCCATGGATAACATTTGCTGACAGCAGTTTTTTTGCTGATAATACGCAAATTTTTTTTTTTTTAAATTTCTTGAGAGTGACAAAGAACAGAAATATTTTTTATTTCATTTTATAGTAAAATTTTATGGTTTTACATTTTAGCATAACATAAAAATTATTTCCATGGAATAGAGCCATTATGGCTCTATTCCATGGAAATAAACTGCTGTCAGCAAAAATAAAAGCGAGAAAAACATATAGATATTACTGGTTGTGTACGAAACAAAACATGTTGTCAGTAAAATTTTGCTGAGGGGAAGTGTGATAGGGGAAGTTTACTGCCATAATGCTGCCATAAAAAATGTAAATTAGAGTATTTTTAATGGCAGCATTTTTTACACATCTACAAAAAATGTGTGTAGAGATAAGAAATTTTTCTCACACTCATATAAAATAAGTTGTTCGCCATTTTTATACTCAAATGTCGATTTATTTATTTTTTTTTTTTTGGGTTGAAATTTATTAACGTTAGTGGTTTTTTGTGGTATATATATTAAAATTCGAATTGTACGAAAATGTACAAGTTAAATATTTTATGAAATTTTTATGTTATGCTAAAATGTAAAACCATAAAATTTTACTATAAAATGAAATAAAAAATATTTCTGTTCTTTGTCACTCTCATGAAATTTAAAAAAAAAGAAATTGCGTATTATCAGCAAAAAACTGCTGTCAGCAAATGTTATCCATGGAATTAAAGCCTTATGGGGATCAAATTTGTAAAAACGCAAAATTCTCATTCACATAGCTCAACAGAAATAGTCAAAATATAATAAAACTTTTATATCGATTTTGTCTCAAAATGTGTGAAACGAAATGAGTGTAACCGGAATAATATAGTAGTAGCATATGTATTTGTGGTAGTTTCGTGCGTATCAGTCATGCCACACGAGCATTTTTTGTATTTTGGCATTTTTTTTCTACCAATGTTTTGTTCTGCTCTCTCTTAAATAAAATTTTAACTAAAATGAGTAAAAAATGTCCTTGAAATATTTTTTATTTCATTTATGTTTGAGTTGTGTGGTAGAACAGAAAATTTGTTTAAGTCGCAATTAAAACTTGTATCATAGGTAAACGGGGAAAGAAACGAAGCAAAATGCCGCATTTTTTTTTTACGTGTGGCATGAGCCTATGATTGTTTTTCTGCATATGCAAGTCACGTGTCATTCTTTTTTTGTTTATTCATATTAACTCTTTCAAACATGATTTCAGCTAGTGTATTGAGGAACACGATTGCGCTTTTTGACACTCAAAGGGTTAACTAGTGTAAACGCCATATTTTTGCGTTGTTTATGTATATTCGATTTTTTTATAATTTCTAAAATTTATGAAATTTAAAACAAATTTACCTATAAAATTTTATTATTAGATGTAAAATTAATTTATGATAATATATAATATATATTGCATGTTAAATAATGACACTCCACAGCTCGAGAGCAGACGTAATGTGCTGAGAAAAGGAAGTAAGCACTATAAAAATTAAACCGATTCGCCCAGATCGCGTTATTTTGGTACTGTTCATCATACAAATGATACAAATACGAACAAAAGAAAAATACAAAGACATAATTGTGTATTGTACACTGTGTACGTATCCGATTTTTTTTGCTTCACTCATTTTAAATGAGTAACTCACGAGACAAAATTGATTATCCTTCTTTCGTTTACGAAAGAACAAATATTGTAAGTCTGCACAAATTGTCTACGTAATATAGATTTAGACAAAAATTTGTTTGCAAAATTTTAATCCAACAATTTATTAGCCTAGATCGAGGTGCAGCAACACAATGTATACCTCAAATACCGCTCGCAGCAGTCCAGCATTATTATCATTATTATTAACCCGTATCGAAAAAATGTTATCGCATCTATTCATACAGTAGTACATCATGCGCGAATACCATAGCGATAAAATGATCGATTAAAAACAACACAAAAATATTTTTCGTTAAAGTTGATTCACCAATTTATGATCGATCGATTAACTAATATTAGTTCTTGCCAGTTTATTTAAAAAAAAATCAAAACTTTTGTGATTTATTAATTTGATCGATTCGATGAGCATACATAAGATTTTTTTGATAAATAATAGTTTCAAAATTATGATTGATGTTGATCAACATTTTTTATCGCGTAAAATTGAGATGTTAACTTCTAATGATATTAGATAATAATCATAGAATGTTATACAGAGGGCGCGCGCTTAAATGCATTAGTTAATTGAAAAAAAAAATTAGGCCAATTCGCACTTAATTTTTTATTAAAACTATAATACATAGTACATAGATAGTTTGGAACTAGCTGTACCGATGTACACATACTACAAAGATCAAAGATCACTCATATTATACTCTTCGTCATATTTAATCTCCTTTACGACAAGGATACCAACTCATCATAATTAATGACAAGAAGGTTAAATTGACTTGAAATGTATACTAGTGTGCCGCTATCATGAACATAAGTATAATTTACGACCATAATTTTCTGCACACAAGCTGAAAAAATGCTCTAATTTTTTTAGCGTCCGCAAAAGGTCGATCATCGCATTATATCGTCCTTTTCCTAAGATCGATTATCTGAAAAATAAATATAACATAATTTTTTTGTTTTATGTTTTATGATCTAAAACCGACTTGCAATAATTCGATAGTTTTTGGTATTTTTTCATTTTTAATTTTTTGTCGGTGAACACCAGGGGGCTAGAAACTACATATTGATCATTTTCGACACTAATGTACAACATGATCAGAAACCATAAATTGTGAAAAACAAAATAAATTTTACTTTTGTGAAATGATCTTGTTGAAATGTTTACAACGTTCGACGATCGACAGTGCGATCGTTGTTACAATGACGTAAGGCAATGTGCGATACATGATTTTGTTGACCTCCTATTGGGAGGATCTTCGTACCTACCACCTACTATATATACATAATTAGATCATAAAATCGAGCTAAGTGTTATTATTTGACCACAAATTGGTTTGGTACTTAAAGTAAACTTTAAATCTACTTTAAATTGAGCAGAACTTTCTTATACTTTGATAAGAATCAAAAAGGACTAGTATATACCAGATTTCAATTATTACGTATTTTATTTATCCATTCTGTTACTCGAAGTCGTCCTTGGAAATGTAGTCACGAGTTCTGATTTTTCTTTCAGCATATTTCTATCGTAGGTGATTAAGTTCAATTTTCGGAGGTCAATTTTCTATTTAAATGCTTTCGATTACAAATTTCATATCCCCTCTGTGTGCTTATTTTAAAAACCACCTTTTCTTGCTATCTAAAAAGTTTAATAAATAGCGTATTTCGATGGATATTGCTAATTTCACTAGGTCCTGAAAAAAAAGTAAATTTAATTTCTTCTTGCAATTTCCACTTTGACTTTCTCGGTTTTGAGACATATTTTTGAACTTATGTAAAAGATAACAAAATGAATTTAAGAACACGACTATTGCGACACGATTTCTGAGTTGGCATACATGAGAAATTCACCTCAGGATCAGATCCCGAGAGGTTACCACTAACTCATTGGTCGGTAAATTCAATCAGATTTTCATCGAAAATGTTATTAGGAACTTGTTCATCCTCATCAGTATCAAACACAATAAAACATTTTCTAACGGGTGCGTTATGATCATTGAGACATATAAGCTGTTGGAGATTTGGTGCAATCACCACAATCTCGAGTGAGTCGGTGTAGAATGCGGTCGCGAAATTTTCAAGCAAACCATTCTGAGATCATCCCTAATCCAATAATACTGGTGACATTCAAACAGTATATATACAATAAGTCACAAAGTTCTTCTCATACACCACTATAATTTACAAAATCGAGATAAATGAAACGAACTAATTATTGTAATAATTAAATTAAATAATATATTTAAACAAAGAAAATTATTATTGGACAAAAAAAATATAATAAAAAAATAATTTTCAAGAAATTCATAAAATATTTATCAGAAAAGTGATAAAAATTTAATGAATTTATATCACAGACATACTTAAGAACTAAAATTAACATTTAGTTGGATCACCATTAGACTCAATAATAGTGCCTGGGCATTAATAAAACCAGGTTATCATTATAATGTGGGTTATAACCCACATGCACTCGAAAGGGCACTTTTAATGAATCCATATTGATAATCCTATATTTTCGGACCCTTTGTTCCAGTTCATACCAGATTTGCTATATTGCATTCAATTCCGGAGACTGTGGAGTAATATGGTGATTCATATTACCTTCTATAAATACCAATTTTCCAACACCAGCTGCAATAGATCCCTAACCCATGATATTGCCACTGCCATGTTTAACGGTGGGAATCAAATTGTTGGAACCATATCTTGGTTACTTTTTCGTCAAATTTTTCCCCCTCCATCGGATCCGAATATATTGAAATTACTTCGTCAGTGAAAAGTACTTTACTCTAAAATTCAGTGCCCTTCATGAACGTATATTTTTGCTAATTCAAGCATTTTCTCTTTATTTACAGAAATAGTCAAAATATAACAGAAAGGTTATAAATGGTTTTCTTCCATTAAAACCTGCGTTTCATAAAATTCGACAAAGTGTTTCGGGATGAACCACCTTACCAGTGCTATTCCGAATCTCAACCGCTATTTTTGGAGCACTAGTCCTCGAATCGAATGCCACTTTTTTAATTATGCTTCGAACATCCCGTGTGCTAAGTTTTTTAGAACTAGGTATGGTTACTCGACTTTTACTAATATCGTCCAATTACTCTATTAAGTACGTTTTCAAAATTTTTGAGAAAATAATTAAGAATAGATTATTGGGATATCTTGAAAAAAAAAATTTTCTTGATAGACGACAGTATGGTTTTATAAAGAACTCTTCTACTGAAAAAGCATTAGTCTCATTCTTGTCGCCTCTGCATCAACATTTGGATCACAAAATATTATTATTAAAATTATATAATATCGGTGTGAGAGGTGTTGCACTAAATTTGTTTAAATCATCCCTTCGTAATCGTAAACAAAGTGTATGTAATGATAATATCTTCAGCGATGAGAAAACTGTCAATATCGGCGTCCCACAAGGACCAGTTTTGGGGCCATTGTTATTTTTAATATATTCTAATACAATTTTTAGCCTTGATTTGCGTGGTTCTATTGTCGCGTTTGCAGATGATGTGGCGTTATTGTATTCTGGCCCTAATATGGAATTTGTTAATCATGCTATTAATCAAGACATTATTTGCTAAAAAAATGGTTTTACGTGCATAATATGACACTGGGGGGTAAGGGGCATCGGTCTAAAAGGTCAATACACCAGCCCAAATGTCAACCTCACCTGCACGTGGTGCTCCCTGCTAATTAACCAACGAGGCTCTGGCGACCGAGTAACGGCGGGATAACCGAACACCGAGAACCTAGCAAATGATGTTCTCTCCACTGACCCACTGCCAATTTCACTGGTTAGATTGGTAGCTGCTTCAATAACCAGTCATTATAATGCAATGAGTTTTCAACAAAAAAGAATTTTTACCCCAGGTGGTACACCAACTGCTCAGTTGGCTAATCCACCCTCTAACGAGGCCGGCTCAAAGGATTCTGGGGTGAGCCAACCATTGCTATTCCCATTCGATCGAAGTTCAAAATTCGCTAGGTCACCACCTAGACAAATAGAGTTCGCAACTCAGCAGGAAATCGAAAATGCTGAACTACGCAGAAGACTGAGTGAAATAGAAAAAGTCGCATCGCAACTTAGCAATGAAATCGCTAAGTTAAAGAAAGAAAACGAGGAGCTAAAGAAGCCCAATCTGACAGAGGTTGTGGAAACTCCTCTTACTTGTTATAACGAAACCAGTACACTTACCCGTACTGACGCTGAGTTCCACACAGATGAGGAGGAACTTGCAAGAGAAACTGATTGGATATACAAACAAAAGAAAAGACCAATGAAAAAACGAAGAGCAGAATTCTCGCCAGTAGTTGAGGAGCTCTCGCAAGCAAAAGTTAATGAAACTGCCAAACCAGTGCCTGTACCCCAACATCATCAGCGACAAGAACAACGCAAGGTTGCAATGAAGACCAAAGCACCACCGCCAATTAATGTGATAGGCATTACTGAGTTTGCGAATATCCAAGCTCTAATGAAATCAGTGTCCACAAACGACTATAGAGTAGTTGCACTAAACAATAATGTTTGGAAGATAAACACAAGAGATCCCGATGCATACAGAGCTTTAGCCACAAAGCTCACTGAAGAAGGTAAAGAGTGGTATACATATGAAGACAAAAATAACCGAAACATCAAGGTTATGGCCAGAGGTCTACATCCCACCTGCAAGAAGGAGGATATAATAGAAGATCTCAAAATGAAAGAACTGCAAATTGAAGACGCAGTAAATATCCTTAAACGAGAGAAAGTTGAAAATAGTCAAGGAACCAAGATCGTTAAAAGAGGGCTCCCGCTATTCATGCTCACATTCAACAAAAGCGAAAAAATTGAAAATATATTTAATATCAAAGCAATACTTAATATGAGGGTTAAAATAGAACCACTGAAAAAGAACACGAGATTAATACCTCAATGCAAGAAATGCCAAGGTTATAACCACACCCAACAATATTGCGGGAGAGATGTTAGGTGCGTAAAATGTGCCGGCAGACACAACGCGAAAGACTCTTCTCTTTGTCGATCCGAACCTGCAAGGTGTATAAACCGTAAAGGACAACACCCAGCCAACTATAGAGGATGCGAAGTAGCGGTACAACTGCAAAGGTTAAGAAATAAAACACGCCAATCGACTCAAAACAGTAATGTTAGGAGAGAAAGGATTCCAACTACAACTAGAGCGCCGACGCAACCAGAGCCAATAGGGCCAGAGAGGAGATCCTACTCTCAGATAACGCAACAGAATACTATTGAAGAAAATCCACTAGAAAGGATATTTCGAAGTATAGAAACGATAAATGCACGGCTAGCAAAACAAGAACGTGGTCTAGAAGCTATATATAAGCGGCTGGATAGACAAGAAGCTACGAATGAGCTTACATCAATGCTATACTAATCAAATGAATAGATCACTTAGAATTGTTATTTGGAACGCGAATGGATTACCACAGCATGTTCCAGAACTAGAAACTTTTCTAAACTTAGAAAAAATAGATATATGTCTTGTCTCGGAAACTCATTTAACAGAAACTTCATTTATTAAAATACGTGACTATCAATGCTATCATGCTATTCATCCAGGAGGAAACGCTAGAGGCGGGTCTACCGTAATTGTTAAAAATAATATTAGACATTATGAAGTGCCCGGCATTGAGGAAGAAATTATGCAGGTTAAAACCATAATAGTTCAATCACTAAATAATAGGGAACTCAGTATCTCCTCTATTTACTGTCCCCCACGCCATCAATTAAAAAAAGAAGACTACAGTCGACTTTTTAAATCACTAGGATCAAATTTTATCATAGGCGGTGATTTTAATGCAAAGAATACCTATTGGGGATCTAGACTTACAACCTCTAAAGGGAAAGAATTATTTTATGCAGCTCGCGAGAACAACTGTGAATTCTTCTCTGGCGATAAACCAACATATTGGCCTGCTGACATACATAAAATTCCAGATCTTCTTGACTTCTTTGTAACAAAAGGAGTTTTAGAGGACTACACATGCATTGAAAATAGTGAAGAACTATCATCTGACCACTCACCTGTGATCATGACGCTGAGTACAATGATAATAAAAAAAGATAATTCACCCAAGTTAACAAACAATAACACCAATTGGGATCTATTCAAGAAATTAGTAGAAGATCGAACAAATCTCGGCGAACCAATTAGAACGAAGGTGCAGCTGGAAGATGAACTAGAAATATTTAATAACAATATCCAGCAAGCGGCTTGGGAAAGTTCACCGATTTCTCATACCAACGCTATAATGAAACATAACTATCCTCTTGAAGTCAGAGAGCTACTCAAAGAGAAACGGAAAGCTCGCAAAATCTGGCAGCACTCTCGTGCACCGCAACACAAAACAATTTTAAATTTTTTGTGCAACAAATTAAAACAACTAATAAAGGAAATAAAGAACGAAAGCATAACTAAGCGACTACGAGGTCTTTCTGAATTAAAGGATGACGATTACTCGCTTTGGAAAGCAACGAAGGGACTAAAAAGATCCAAAATGCATGTGCCGCCTATCAAATGCGATGACGGATCATGGGCTAAAAGTGACAAGCAGAAAGTTTCTCTATTTGCTGCTTATTTAGAAGAGACTTTTCAACCGTTGCCGAGACAAACAGCAAATGAAAATACAACAGTCGTAAACAAAGCAGATGATCTTGACATAAGGCATGTAACTTTATTGGAGCTTAAAACTGAAATCAATAGTAATTTAAGTATCAGAAAAGCTCCAGGTTATGATTTAATAACTGGGCAAATTATGAAAGCCATTCCCGAGAAAGGTTTGCGTAAATTAAATCAAATAATTAATGCAGCTTTCAGACTGAAATATGTTCCACGACAATGGAAGGTGGCCGAAGTAATAATGATTCCTAAACCAGGTAAACCAGGAAACGATAAAAAATCATATAGACCGATATCACTACTTCCCGTCATATCAAAAATATTTGAAAAACTGTTGCTGAAAAGACTCAAACCTATAATAGAAGAGAGATGCCTAATTCCACCACACCAATTTGGGTTTAGAGAAAATCACTCTACAGTTGAACAAGTTCACAGAATAACGGATGTCATTGAGGATGCACTCGAGAATAAGAAAATATGCTCCAGTATTTTCTTAGATGTAGCTCAAGCTTTCGACAAAGTTTGGCACCAAGGGCTTGAATTTAAACTGCATCGAGACCTGCCTAAGCAATTTTATCAAATTCTGAAATCGTACATAGCTGATCGACACTTTAGAGTCAAATTTGAAAATGAGTACTCTGAAATAAAAAGAATATCAGCAGGTATACCACAAGGTAGCGTACTTGGACCTATTCTGTTTATTCTTTATACGAGAGACTTACCGAATATTGAAGGTACCACAGTAGCAACATTTGCAGACGATACAGCTATTCTAGCCGTTGGAAAAGATATTTCGGAAGCAACAAGCAAACTTCAAAGTGCAGTTAACACGGTGAGCAACTGGACTAAAAAATGGCGTATCTCATTAAATAAAGCCAAATCAGTACACGTCAACTTTACAAATCAAAATGTAAACTGTATTCCCGTGGTTCTAAACTCAAACCAGATTCCTTATGCAAATACAGCTAAATACCTTGGCATGACCCTCGATGCTAAGCTAAGATGGAAAGAACACATCAAGAAGAAAAAAGAAGAGTTAAACATCAAATATAGAAAAATGTACTGGCTCATGGGTAGAAATTCCGAGCTCTCAATACACAACAAATTGCTTCTATACAGGCAAATGCTAAAACCAGTATGGACCTATGGTATCCAACTTTGGGGTTGTGCCAAGAAAACCAATGTACAAATGATACAATTCTTCCAAAATAAAGTGATACGAGGGATTGTGAACGCCCCATGGTACATTAGGAATGACAACATCCATAGAGACTTGAAGATGGAATACGTCACCGATGAAATAAAGAACCATGCAAGGAAACACGTACAGCGCTTATCTCTACACGAAAATGCAGATATCCGTCGTATGTTGGACACCACTAGCGGAGTGAGGAGACTCCAAAGGCAGAAACCGCTTGAGCTGGGCAGTTTGTTTTAGAAGAAATTATTATAAAATGAGTAACCAATAGGTTACTCATCTTAATCCGAGAACTTAATTTAAGAAAGATAAATTACTAGATGATCTCTGAATCAGTTGTAATATTGTATAAAAAAAAAAAAAAAAAAATAAAAAAAAAAATAAAAAAAAAAAAAAAAAAAAAATAATATGACACTGAGCCACAAGTCAAAAATAATGAACTTTTACATATAGGCATTCATTTTCTTGTACACAGAATATTTGTAATTCCCATCGCGTTCCAATCAAAACCGTGAACTCCTTTAAATATCTGAGGTTACACTTAGATTTTCAACTAAATTTCAAAGAGCATGAGGATGACATTACGGTCATTTTACCTGAATTTATGAAGTGCCTATACTACGCTCTAGTTGATTATCGCCTTCAATATGGAAATGCATGTTGGGGTTAAGGCAAACAGCATAAATCGCATCTGGATTGATTCTATACAGTTAGAGGAATTGTTATAGTATACGGATTCCAGACAATTGACGCATACTCCAAGTGCGATCGAACAAATGAAGCGAAGAGGACTTTTAGAGTATATGGATCATGAAAATTTTTTGAGAAACGGATTAAAAACCCTAACATTGAATTAGCCTTATTAATACATCAGTCAATATGGTCCTTAAACGATAAATCTCGTGAAAACAAACCCCTAAATCTAGAAAAGAATGAACTCGCTCTATCATAACGCCATTTAAGAATAAACTATTATCAGGTCCATAACGTCCATAACGTCTTCTAGAAAAGTTCATAACTTTACATTTAGAAACGTTCAGGCAGAGCTTACTCAAGCTACATCAGACGCAGAAAACGTTTAATTCCTGTTGTAGATCTAGCAGATCGTGATCAGAAAAAGATGTGGTCCTTGACCATCGATTCAAATAGTTTAGGAATAGCCGATAAGATAGAAATACCGCGGTAATTTTCGATATCCGTTCTCCGTCCACTCTTGAAAATTGGTTTAATGAAACTGGATTTCCAAATTGAAGGAAATTCTCCACTCTTTAAACTCAAATTGAAGATGTCCATCAGCGGCTGAGCACACTTTTTCAACACAAGTGGGTGAATTTTGTCCGGGCCACAACTCATATTCACATTTACATTCAACACAGCGTGCAGAACGTCATCTGTAGTAAACTGAAATAGTATGTTTGGATTATTACTAAAAACAAGTTCGTCATTCCCTCTCGTAGACGGGACATACACATTTTCGAAATAGGCTGCAAACATGTCAGTGATACTTTGTGGATCACTAGCAGTTAAAGAATTGAAAGACATTTGGGAGGGTATACCTCTACAATTCCGTTTCGAATCAACATAACTCCAGAAACATTTAGGGTTGTTTCTAATATTCGATTCGATCTCGACAATATATAAATTATACAAGAAACGATTTAAAATTTTAAATTGAGATCTGAGAGCGCTAAATAATTCATAATTTACGACGGATGGGTTTAATTTATATTTTTTATGAGCTTTAGATTTCCGATTTTTTAATACTGAGAGGCGACTATTAAACCATGGCTCGCGCATTGACGAAACTACAAGTGAACGGGGAATAAATTGTTCAATTGCCAAGTTCATTATTTTATAAAACTGATCAATATAAGCGTTTTAACTACCCGTTATATATTGATCCCAATTAATATTGTCCAGAAACTCATTTAAAGCATTATAATTTCCTTTTTTAAAGTTGAAAGACTCACTAGAATTAAAATTTACGTTAACATTAACACAATTTTCAAATATTAATTGGATATGTAGTGGTATGTGAAAGATAATTGAAGAACCGCCGAGATCATTATAAGCAATGATTGTGCGGTGTACTTCTACTGGAATGAACAATTAATTTACATTCAGATGTTGTCTCACTACTTGTGCATAGTGAGGAAGAGCTCCATCATGCTGCAGCATATTTCCACGTGTTTGTAGAGAAACGTCATCATGTAATTCATCAAAGTCATTTTGTAGAAAACTTAGATAGACTTCCCCGTTGATCCGACGTGCGAGTCCCACCCCCGTGGGGTCAATCAATTTTCAGTCGACTATTCCCGCCCACATGTTTACTCCAAATTGATATAGAAACCGACTGCGCCACACTACGTTTTGATTTACGCAGGTCGAATAGTGCAAATTATGGATATTGAATAATCCCTCACTTTTAAAACATGTTTTGTCACTTCATAAAATGTTGTTAAAAAACTGCGAATTTCCTTGGCATCGACGCAGCATTTCTTGACAAAATTGCCCCTTTTTTTCATGGTCAGCAGGTAGAAAGTCTTGTACACTTTGCACATGGTAAGGGTGCAACTGATTTATTTTTAACATACGATGCAACGTGGACCGTGGCTTTCCCGAACGTCTTGATAAATAACGAACACTTATAGATGAGTCATCTGTTACCATTCCAGTTACTCTATCTTCGTCTATATCAAATTTATCGGCTGTTCTATCTCTCCTCGGATGGTTTTATTGGAAAGGTACACTCTTCTAGATTGTATTAAAAAAGAGAGTTAAACAAAAGAACTCTTGATTTTTTTTAAATTAATTATTTAGTGGATGCGCATGTGGTTTCACTAAAAACACTAAAAGTGGAATAACTTTTGCAGCATCAACAATTCGAAAAAACTTTACTTGGCTGTGTTGTTAGGAATGAGCTCCCCTATCACCTTGTTTCATTTGATCTCCCAATTTTGAGGCACCCTGTATATACCATTTCATCAAGATCAACATAAAAATCACATAAAGCAAGTGTTTTCTTGTAATATGCATACATAAATCATACTGGAAATAGCTACCGAATGTCCACTTAATAAATAGTCAAGCATGTGCGGTTTGCGTCCTTTGATTTTACACACAAAAAAATGAAATTGAAATTGACACCAAACAACAAAATTTCGAAATCATATGCATACGATATTGGAGTACTCGTATACATGTATGTACGCACAAATGATAAAAGTACATTGAGGATACGTGAGATATGCGATCCTTTTAATAAATTTCTATTTTCTCCTTAATGATTTTTCTTGGAAAGTGAAGATTTATTTTCCCAACAAACCATAAACTAAGCAACAAAAAACTACATGTTACATTATGCATTTCTATGCGGCGATGTATTGTTGCGGGGCAATTAATCAAAATACTGTCAAGAGTATATGTATATATTCGTATACAAATGAAATGGATGAGCTTTGCCACACCCTGGACATTTCATACGTATACGCGAATTATGTTGTGCTGCATATAAATGTCACTACATAGGATGATGATGATTATCTCATATGTTCGTAAACTTATGAATGCAAAATGATAAATATCATCGAAGAAATTTGTTCCGCAATTGAAATAATTAATTATCCGCAGCATATAGGGGGTCCAGATCGGTCGTAGATTTTTTTTACAATTACTTATTTGTTTGGCACAACGCGTATAAACGAGTCGTATATATTTATGTATATATATACCTGTAAGCACCAGAAAGATGAATGAATCTTAAGATGAATCAACACCTTCTTCTTATTTTTGTGGTTGTTGTTTTTGTAAAAATTGAATATTTTTTCAGATGTTTTTGTATTGTTAAATTATTCAATATTTCATGTAATCACTTTCGAGCACACGGGGTTTGCTTTTATACTTTTATATTCATTGCGCATTATGGGCGGTTGCGTAAATAATTTTTTACTGAAGTGTGTTTGCTTATTGTACGAGTACATGATAAATTTAATTATTTTTGTTTTGTATGATTGACCAATTGGGGATGTGTCATACACAGATTTTTATTTATAAATACAAGTATCATAGAATAAACGATTGATATAAATTAAATTAATTAAAAATTTGATGCCGTTAATCTAAGGTTGGTATCCACTTCTCCATATGTAGACAATATTAAAGAGCTAACCTAGATAATTGGCAGAAACAGGTAAATAGGAAAAGATTTTATGGTTCTAGATCATGTCAAATAAATTTTATCAAGGAATGGGCCATCTCTAAATATCAACTACATCATCAATTCCGAAATTATTTGAGTTAGAAATATGCAACAGCTTGATAGAAAAACACGGCTAAGTTGATGTAGCGTACACGGATTTTAGTAAAGCATTTGATTCGATCTGTCATCATAAAGCACTCCAGGGTTTATTCAATTTTGGGTTTTCTCTCGATTACATAAATTGGTTTAAATCATATCTATCAAACCGGCGCCAATTTGTAATAATGGGAAATGAGAAATCAAACGTTATTAAAGTTACATCTGGTGTTCCCAAGAATCACACCTCGGGCCTTGGATTTTTATTGTGTTCATTGACCGAATAACCGAGATAATCGAAAACTCAGACGTGCTCATATTTGCAGATGATGTGAAAATTGTTCGTACTATTAATGGATTGTTAGATACGGAGAAACTTCAAGAAGACTTAGATAGATTAAGTGAGTGGTGTGATCGAAACTCACCATACTTAAATATTAAGAAATGTAAAATCATGTCTTTCCATCGTAAAGGAAATCCGGTAATTACTTCATACATAGTCAACAACGAAGTACTGCAAAGAGTCAATGAGATTATAGACTTAGGTGTTACATTTGTCGAAAACGTCGGTTTCAATATAGGCATATTGAAAATTGTATTGCGAAAGCGAATGGCATGTTCGGATTTGTTAATAGTGAATTTAAGGATATTCAAACCTTATGTTCACTCTATTTCGCTTATGTTCGATCTCAACTGGAATACGCTGTAACGGTCTGGAATCCATACTATGCTGTACACATAAAAAGAATTGAAAGCATTCAAAAGAAGTTCCTGATTTTTTTGTTAAAGAAAAGTGACTGGGATTACGATCACAACTTACCATTCCATGAAAATGTGGCCCACTTCCCTCCATACACAACAAGATGCACGGATTACAAAATATGCACGCTTGAAAATAGACGACTTCTCTTGGGCGCGGCTTTTATTGGTAGCGTTTGGTCACGTTGATTCAGCTTACATCTTGGAAAACATATCAATTCACGTGCCATGCAGAACATTTTGAAACCATGAATTTTTAGCACTTGAACACCATTCTACTAACTATGGAGAAAACAACCCCATTAATAGGATGTCTAAATCATTCAACATAATCGACGACCTATTTGACTTGAATTTATCAAAGGACAACTTTAAAAATATCCTGAAGGACTATTTTTTAAATTTTTAATTGTTTAAACAAAAGTTTGGTTTATATTTTTTTCTGTTTTAAAGTTTTTTTTTTGGAATTTTCTGTTTTAATATCCTTTTTGTGTTTTACTAACACAATTGTGCGGGTAGGGCAAAAGTACGATGTCAAAAATTTAGTTTTGTATGTTTTTTGAACCAACTTACACATTTGTGAATCCTTTTTAACTTATTTTCGTCCGAAAAAAAACACTTATCTATACACACAATTGTGTTGGTTTTACCAAATATTAAATAGTATCAATATAAGACACTGCCATGTAAAATCGTGTTCCAAAATTTTTTTTCTATAAGACAAGAGTGAAGCTAGGTGTTTTAGTACAAGTTCGAAAAAAATTCGAAAATCAACACAGCTGGTGAAACAAAAAACTGTGTGTCAAAATAAAAAAGTAAATGTCATGTGCATGTATAGTCAAACATAGCCTTAATTTTTAGTGTAGTTATGCTAGTAAAATGCTAGAAACGTTGTATAGTTCACCGTTCTGAATATTGGAAGTTCCTAATTAAAAATCTAAAGTCCATCATGGTTTCTTCAGCCATCCACAATGAAAATATTTGCATGTTACTGATGTCGTATTTTTTGGTTACCGGTGATAAGTACATGCCGCCCGTTTAAAAGTATAGACCATGCCATTATGTTCGATTCTAATCCATAGGAATCATTTACGATGTAAATGTTGAGCTCTTAAGTGGTGAATCAACTGCAGACGAGGAAGAAGTTTTCTGTTTACGGTCGACTGACTGGACAATTTGAGACGGAATTTTCTCGTTTCGAAAATTACGGTGTCCAAGCTGTGCTGTTCATATTACATGTGATTTTAACGAACCGTATATGTTAGGAGGGGTACGTAATGTCCAGAAATCATTATGTAATTTAATTGATCCCTTATGTTTTAAACAATTCTCATTAAATTTTGTTTTGTTATATTTTAGTATTACTTGTCGCACTAGAAGAGAAATGTGAGAAATCTAACCAACATAATAATTCGAAACATGAAAAATAAATTAAAATTCAATGTAAACGTAATGTCCAGGAACACCATCATGTAATTTCCAGAAAATCAAGTTTCGTGTTTAAAAAAACCATTACGATCGATATTTATGGCAACGCAAGGGATTTGAAAAATTCTGATCCAAATTACATAAATGATCACTGATGAGATTAACCTCGACGATTTTTACGTGATAAGGAACATCATTATGTAATTTCATGAATAAATGATAATTAAAACACTTTTTTTTAACTTTCATTATTTTCTTTGACAACCAAAAATTGTAAACTTTTTGACAATTTGATTTTACTTCGAATTTTTTTCGAAGTTCGAAAAAACGACAAAAGCGACACCGTGATGAAAATTTTATTACTGCGATAAGATAAGAGAAAAAAAGAACACGAACGTCTTATATATAAGTTATTTAATATATGGTTTTACTTCAAATCAATCGAAATTTTTTATCAACAACGCCATTAGACACGATGGTTTTTTAGTCACACATTTGTGTGGGTTGGACTAAAATTGAGCCGATTTTTATTTTTCTTGGTTGAAAAAGGGATATAATTTTTGTTTAAACTACTGTAAACAGTCTGAAATCATGCATGTATATTACAAAATAGATTTCTTTAAATAAATAATAAACAAATGAAAATAAATAATTTTACTTTATGAAAATAAAAAACAGATTTTTTTTTATTTAAGTTCTCAAAAGTGTTTTCAACTTTATCACAGTATTGTTAGCACTCAAATAGATCATTTTGCATAGTCATACCAATTCTTCCGGATTCAACGAATAATTGCGCACACTACAAACTTACTCGATTGATCGAGTCATAAGCAGATCGGAATCACATTTCCATACTACATTCCCAATTTCATCAGAATCGGTTAAGAAATGGTCAAGTTCGTCTAAGTTTCGTGAGCGGTTTTTTAAATAGTCAATTTTATTTTGATTTCGATTGATATTTTCCTACTCTTAAAATAGTACCATCATTGTATACCCTCATTTTGTATCAATGAAACAGAAATGAACTACACCACAATGTCCACAATGTCAAAACAATATTTTGTTTCATGCCAACAACAAAAAATGGGTTACTCGATCAAAAAACCTGGGCTGGGATGTTCTAACATCACCATTTTGCGATATTTTATCGATGTCTACGTCTCTTTCTGCTAGAATTAATTTGACTTCTGTTTCGTTTATCAATTATTTCTTCTCTATTGCTATCACAACCTACTAGAAGATATTTGAACAATATCTATTTCAATTATTTTCATTCTACAAACGAAAAAAAATTATTTGGTGAGAGAAACACAGTAGAAATATCACAATATTTCAATTTAGCAGGCTGGTAAACGATAAAAAAATTGAAACAGAGATAAATTTTATTCTACAGAAACGAGAAATAAACTTCGATAAATTATCGATACATGGTGATGTTAGAACATCCCAGCCCTGGAGTAGAGAAAATTACCCTGGGTGTAGCAAAATAGTACCCTTGTGGTATTTTTTATTTCAATTGAACATTGTGACAGCAGTTGGAGTACCATTTTTACCCTCAGCACATTTTTCGTTCAATCGAAATCAACATTAGAGAAGCGAGCCATTTATTTCCCAACCGATTAATATGCAACACGATTAAATGATTAAAATAGAATTTCAATTGCAGTTATGGTTGAATCTAAAGCTGTGTTTCTTATTTAAATCCGTAGATCTAGCAGATTTTGAAATCTGAAATTAGATCGATCTGGTCGATCTGAAATAAGAAACAGGTTTCAGATTTGGTAGATTAAAAAAAAATATAAACTGTCATCGAACTGTCAGCAAAATACACGATTAAAACCAATAAATTGTTATTACTCATTATTTGCTCTGAGGAATTTGTACTACGAATGTGAAATTGTACCACTTCCTGCAAATACTCTATAAAAAAATATAGCTGTATAAAATAATTATTTCATTATTTAATAAAATCAATATAAAATAATAATTAAAATTTCTTTCTCTTTCCATTTTAATAACGTTAGCAAAAACAAACAAAAATGATGAGAATGACAATCTAGATTTGAATTTGAATTACGTGAAGCGAGGTAAACTAAAACTAATCTGAAAAATCTTTTGTAATGGAGTATGAAAACCTACAATACGGTATACTTAAAAATTAATCCTGAAGTTTTGAAGTTCTAAATTAAAAATGAAGGGGTATTATGTTGGGGCAAACACCCGATTTTATTTTACGACAAATGTACATAACTCTCAAATGCACAACACTTAATTTCTAAAGCGAAAAAATTCAACCTACCGGATTTTTGATAAAAACTGATTTGTACAATAAATAATCCTTATTTCTGCAGAAATATCAGAAAATCAACTCGGCGAATCCTTATTGAAAATATAATCTTCTAAAAACCTCCTACGGAAGCTGCCACTTCCGGTAAACACAGATGTTCTCCACATATCGAATGAATCTTCCAAATGTATGGAAAAAGATTTAGTATGAAGTTTGATTCCGAATAACTAATCCGCGTGAACTGTAGTGATGCCGAATGTTGGTGAAAAATGGTTTTTTTTATCGAAACTCGTCATTTCCGGTAAAGTTTAAAAAAATAATCTGACCAAATTTTGTTTGAAACTAATGGTCCGATTCTGAAAATGTAAAAATTCTATAGCAGTAACGTTACAGCTATTGCTTACAGAGAAAAAGATATAGTGTTCTGTATTGTCCACAAACCGTGGACTTTTCGGCGCTGTAAATCAATACGTAATGAATTCGCCGTTGTGACCAAATTGAATTTTATTTTAAAACAAATTAACAAATTCGATGGCGGTATTCGAATATTATCCCACACTCTCATTATAAATAAAATTTGCTATGTATGTATATCATAAAAATATGGCATTTTATGCAAAATAATTAAGAAGTAAATAAAAATAAGAATGTATTGTACAGTTGTCAAATAATATATTAGTACAGTTAGGGATATTCGTTTGTTTACCTTTAAAGTATATCGCAGACAAGCTACATATTTCCTTCAACTGACGTATATGCATTTCAATCGACATTTAGGCGTGTTAATTAATTTAATCAAAAATCTCAAAAACTACAATTGACAGTAGCTTCAACTGTTGTTAGTACACAAAACGGTTTCAGAAAATGATAATTTTTGAAAGCAATTTGCTCTCGAAATCTTGATGTGTAACTCTTCGGCATCAAATTTGGTGCTGTAATGCTAAAGAATAAATCTTACGTGTATGAACCCGAGTTACATTTTGTGAATACAATTTTAGTACATATCGGAAATTTTACAGTTACAGAGTTTACATAATTATACAGTTTATAAATTAGGTCATGGATTTACAAATTTTTTGTTTTAATCGTTTCCTTAAAATTTTTAAAAATAATTCTTCAGGATATTTTTTGAAGTTGTCTTTTAATAAATTAAAGTAAAATAGGTCGATTATGTTGAATGATTTAGGCGACCTATTAATGGGGTTATTTTCTCCATAGTTTGTGGAATGGTGTTCTACAGCTAAAAACTCATTGTTTTGAAAATTTCTGCAAGGTACATGAATTGATATGTTTTGGGGTTATAATTTCAAAATATGTATTTGCAAAAAACGAGAAGGCTTTTATGGGGCTGCCACCTTCGAGGAACCGGTTTCGACCCAAAATCACTGGAATCTCCCAATTTCACCCCGATCAATCGATCCGTCTTGGCTATTGGGAACGAGGGCAAAATTGTTCATGATTACTATAAAAAACGATCAATCAATTCATCTGGGCAGTACAAGGCCGATTTTTTGTTGAAAAACAGATTTTTATCAAAAAACGTCATTTCCGCTTAAATTTTGGTAAATTGATGTGGCGGGGCATTGTTGCCAATTTGATTTGGTATATTTTAGTTTATAATCGTTTTTCTTATAAATTATATACTTTACAAGACATCTGCAAAAACGAAAAACCAACACTTTTAAAATCGCAATACGTTTTGCTAGGACTATTTGATGTAGATCCAATATAAAAGTGTTATTTTTTTTCTGTGTTTACTATCATGCCCCAAAGCAACTTACTATATTTTCGATGATAGTATATACCGTCATGTCCTAAACGAAAGTTTTTTTTGATGGTATTTGTCGTCACATCCGCGAAAGTGTTAAATTGGTCATTATCTGATACAAGTTGTTTCTGAAAGATATTCTCGTACCGGTAGTCTACTCCCATCTTAAAAAACGACTTTCATCCAAGTTAGATGAGAAGTCTCAATCAAACGTGCCATGTCAACTACACTAAGCCTTAGTTCCATTTAAATTGGTTATTTAAAAAAAAACTTCCGAAACTCGGAGTGAATTAGGCCATTTCTTAAGTGACCATGATGAAAATAGGTATGTTAGGCCAAATGGGGCTTATCTAATCGATTCCACAAGATTGTATATGTACTTATGGAGTGCTTATTATAACTGACTGGATCAAACGAGAAAATTGACAAAGTTGAGAATGCGCTGTCGAGAATTTTGCAACCAGAAGCTTCTTGCCAAGATCTTAAAATATGTTAAAATGAAAATTTTATAAGTGCAGTCAAATCAGGAGCTTGCTTAAACAGATCCGATATGAATGATTGGGCTGAGTAACACTAGAAGGGGTGAGGGCAACTAGAAGGAAAATCAATGAAATAAAACTCACTTTAATATGACAAAGAAAAGTAAAGAAATGAACCACATCGGTCTCAGTTGATCATTTTCCAGTTTCATCCAAAATAAATTTTGGATTGCGTTGCGATACATACCAAATTTCTAATCCCATTTTAATCCGATATCAACAATTTCTTTATGATCGGTTATGAAATGGAATAGTTCCATCTCAGTTAAATTCCAGAAAACTCTTTAAAAAATCATTTTTGCATCTCTTTTCCATACTAAACAACCGATTTCTTATGATCGGTTATAAAATGGCCTAGTTCCATTTCGGTTGGCCACATTCCAGATATACTGAAAATTGAAATACGGAAATAATAAATACTTAATAACAAAACCGTTAAAAAGTAAAAATAATTTTGAATACTGGTTTTGATATATAACAGCCTACCATAACATGAACTGTGATTAACGTATGTACAACTCTATGAATGTTAAAAATATCCATAAATACACCGGAACAAATTTGGTATAGTTCTGTATGGAATTGCCAGAGTTTAACCGCCTGTATAAAATTCGACCTTTAATAGAGTTACTCGAAACAAATTTTAGAAAAGTGCCGTTGAAACCTTCATAAATGAGGTTGTAAACTTATTGTGCTCTCAGGGATATCCAGATTTTCTTACAACTTTGTAATTTAAATTGGACAAGAACATAACTCCGGGAGCGAGTGCAAACGTGGTAATTCGAATAATAAGATATAAGACGAGACAATTAAATTACAGAGTTTATTTCGACAATTTCCATTGTTAGTAAAATCGTCTCAAGAACCAATACTATGCCTGGGCAATATTCGAACGACCCGAATTCTCATTTTCAACTTTCTTACGACAGTAGGGGAACATAATCATCTGGTGACTTTAATTTCAAATTTCGTTGGTCGTAATCCCGTACAAAGTTCTGCGAAATTTCATAAAAAACACGAAGTCATGAATTTAAATAGAATGCTCGAACGTAATTAAAGAGTATAATAAATAGATGGGTGGTGTGGACATAGTCTAAATGAATAATTTTATAGGTAGATATAAAGTCGTATATTTTTTCTTTTATTAGACATGCCTATTGTTAATTCGTGGCAGTTGTATAAAAGGTCTAAATCAAAAAGCAATACTGATCCAAACGAAATTTTAAGTTTAGCTGATCATTGATTGCAATAAGGCGTGGTGTTATATAAATACAAGCAAAGAAAACCCATGAGTGGTCGACCATCGCAACTAATCAAAAGATTCGAGCAGAAAAGCAAAAGACAATCATTTCGGCTTTTCCTTATAACGAAGTAAATTACCAAATTGTAACGGATAAACGTACCTAAGATACGAAAAATTTGCAACGGCTATTCGCCAATATAGCAAAATAAAAACTTGGTTAGGCTTAGTCCTTCGCATACCCTGCAAATCGCGTGTGTTACACAGGCAATAATGTTATGTTCGTCTTACGGAACACATAATAAAAAAGACAAAATTATTTTATTAAAACAAAAAAATACATATTAAGAGGCGACGGGTTAAGGTCGGCGTTGTTGATAAACAAACTAGACGGTAAACTGGGATTAGGGAGTTGTACCATAGACAAATAAATGAATAAAGATCCCTAAATCAATGGAAAATTTATGTTTAAATCAAATTCTCGATGTCGTTACAAATGGAAAATTTTTTCTAGCGGCTGTTAGTAGAAATATTAGTTAATACTCAAACCTTATTTTGGTCTACATTATGAGCGCAATACATATTTCTCGCTCAATATATTTTTTCAATACGCGCGCGACAAATAAAAAATTTTATATTTGTGTATACAGTAAAAAAGAAACAAACGGGAAAATAACAAATTCAACTTATTTTTTATTTTCGTTTGAAAGTATTCTTTCTCTTATTCTAATATATATGTATGATTTATATTTTAATAAAACAGAATGAAATGAAACTAAAACGTACGTATTATGTATATACATACACGTACGAGTATATACATATGTACTATTTAAAATAATGTTTGTGCACGATCGATAATTTCTTGTTTAGATATATAGAATTTAAACACGTGGTGACCATGAAAAGGAAGAGGATCTATTTTAGATGTAAGTATGTAGCTACGATGATTGTTTTGGTGTGCTTCATGAAGTATAATTTAAAAAACGAATATTTGGAGGAGATGATAAAAAACATCAAAAATTTATGAACGAAAGCATATTTGACGAAACGGAAAAATATTATAATTAAATGGTTTTTTAATGATCGCAGAAAACAACTACATATACATATTACATATTTGTGTTTGGTTACATTATGTATATTTTATATGCCTATTTATACTTGTTTGTCCAAATTAAATACATTCATGACTAAATTTTCCCTAAGTATACTATTAAGGATGATGCATGATTTAAATTCGATAATTTTAAAATACCTAATAATTTTATAAATGATTTTATTTTTGAGAAAATTAATAAAATCAGCGACACCGGAAAGATGTCTTTGGGAAAATGTACTATGTATTTGGATTGGTCTCCAAAAAATTGGTCAAGCATACAAATTTTTGTTAACGTTTTCCCCTTATTCCATATTATCTGAAGCATGGTAGGACTTGGTTTGTTTCAACTACAATAGCTTTTGCAAATATTTTAAGACGTCGAAAATAAAAGCTAGTTTTTGATTTTAACTAAATTTGCAAAAACATTAATATTTCGATTGCGGTTATGGTATATACATATATAGAATTATGAGTATACACAATATCCGTGCAATTCTATTTTTAATCTGCTAACCAAAATTAAAATCATCCTAAGGTTTTAAAATGACAATATATAAATATTTCGTTGTTCGTTGTTGTCAATTGATTTACAAGCTCACATTAAAAGTACACTGCAATTTTTCAGATACCAACCACCCCTTATCATGAAAACTACCCCAAATTTCTCTAGAATAAATGACCACTTCTTTGAAAATTTCAAAAATAGACTATTCAATATCGGATAATGGGTATCGCTTTATAATCCACATCAGAAATGCAATTCGATTGTTATGTTGTAACTTTAAATCATGGACACAAATTTATTTAGCCACCCACTTTATTTATTAGGTGTATAACAATTTCTACAGATTTTTTCTTCGCGCTTAAAATTATATTTAAAATAGAAATATATTCACGGTATTTTGTGATTTTTACAGGATCGTGAGTTACATTACCTATCAGAATAGCAGAGTTTACAATGGTAACTGATAATCAGCACATTCGGCACTGCATTCTATACGAATTCCAATAAGGAAAAAAGCTTCTAAAGCTTATAAAGACAAAAGAAAATCAGAGGAGTTTTTTAAGAAAATCAGCCATTCTCATCTTGTTCATTTACGAATCAACGTGTGGATTTGACGTCATTGAAAATTATCTTAAAAATACATGCCCCCCAATATTAATCAAACCGTAATTTCATATCATACTGAAAAAACATGTTTGAAAATTTGTTTCCCAAGACGTTTATTCAACTTCTATAAATGATGCTAACGATATTATCGGGGCCAATTTAGAAGTTTCTTCTCAAGTTGAGGAAGATCCAATCTATGCGTTGAACTTATTAAATGATTTGGCAATCAAGTCGTTGCGTTTAAATAAAACTAATAAAGACCATGACCAGGATTATTTACCACCAATTGACGAAGTACCTGAACTGATGGTATTCGAAAATCTTTATCATCGTGAATTGATAAAAAAATTTAATGACGATAATATATCCGATTTAAACAAAGGTCCTTTGAAATTGCAAACAATTACAAAAATCTCAAATAATTCACCTCTTGGTGCTAGCAATCGTAGTGGTACTACGTCTTCTTATTTTGTTAATAAAAGTATAAAACCTTCTTACATATACAAACAATTTAATAAAATAACGTTAAAGCGAGCAATGGCCTCATCACGTGCTGATCTTTCTACGAGTTCAAGAAGGACTTCTTTAAGGACTAAATACAACAAACACAAAATAATAATAATCTACGACAAACAAGTATGAGATAAAGAAGAAAAAAATATTATTTTGAGCCACCTGATAGACGAACTTGAAGAAAAATTTTTTATTAGTTCTTGCCAGAAGGATAATTTTTTAAACCATTCTGACTTAAGTTCAATTTTTTGAGATAAAATTAAAAATCAAAAGTTAGGCAGAAAATGTTCAGAAGAAATACGGAAGTTTGCTTTAAATTTAAACTTTTATTCTCCGAAGGCATAGGCCATATGTTCGAAATCAATTTAAAAACTGCTTGCCACATTCTCATACACTTGCTTATTGGTATAAAGTAGTAAATGGGCATCCAGGTTTTACTTCAGAATCTTTTCGTACTCTAAAGTTGCTGGTCCGGTCAAAAAAGGAAACAGATGAGGTTGTTATTGAAAATGTATGCTTGGATGAGTTGTCCATTCATCCAAAATGCGAGTATGATTTCCACACCAATAGAATACAGGTAACCCTCCAAGAACACAGCGTTCAAAGAACACGGTTTCGAAGAACACGGATACCCATTTCCTCAAATTTCACGGTTTCATACAACTCGATTTTCGTTATTCTCTTTTATTTTGTGTTTTATATATCATAACAAAAAATAAAACGTGTCGTTTTGTTTATTTTATTTTTTGTAGTATTGAACAACACGATTTCAAAGAACACGGAACGAATTAATCGTGTTCTTGGAGAGGTTCCAGTATCATGATATGCCTAGTTTGAAGGTAGCGACCCAAATGATAATACTTTAGCTACCCAAGTAATTGTGTTTATGTTTGTCAGTTGTACTGCTCGTTGGAAAATTACTCTTGGATATTTCCCTATTAGTAGCTTAACATCTGTACAAAAGAAAAATATGATAGAGTTTCATTGGCCTTTATTACACAATATTAGGGTTGTAACAACTGAAACAAGCATAAAATTATCTATCCAATAAAGCTAGTTTCACTGATATTCAAAATATTTTTCTTTGTTCTATTTTAATTCTAAATTGTGAACCTCTAAAAAAACACCTTTTATGTTAGCGCAAAATGTTTTTTATTTTATTAAATTTAGATTGCGTGTTCCGTTTATAATTAATTGTGTTTGAATTGGGTTCGAATATTTTCTGGGACTTCCGTGCGGCTTTCGTGATCCTGTCCTTGATTTAGGTCATCAGGCAGAAGTCCTTATTGATTTTATATACAAAAAATATTTATACTACGAACTCTTTAACCATTCCCGCAAATGACGGCTATAGCCGTCCTGCATATTTTAATTAATAAAAAAAGGAACATCATTCTTACGAAGTGTACTAATGCATTATTTTGTTAATTATTCAGTAATACATCAAAGAAAAAAAGATGTAACATTCCAGATAATATATCAATTGTTTTTTTTTGTGCGATTTTTCATGATTAGCAGTTCGATATATTTCCGCCTACAGAAACAAATGACGGCTATAGCCGTCCTATTATGTACGCGCAAATGACGGCTATAGCCGTCATTTGTCTATATATCATCAAAAAATCGGACGGCTATAGCCGTCATTTGCTTCTGTATCCGGAAATATATAGAAAAATATTATGTGATGAGCAAATGACGGCTATAGCCGTCGAGAGTTTTCATGGGAAAACTGTGAGAAAATGTGATAATTTTCGCTTCCAAACATATAAATGACGCTCAATTTCATATGGCAGTCATAAACAATTGAAAAACAAAATGTGTGTTTCTGAGCACGGTCGTCAATTAAAAAGTGTGCGGCAATGGGTTAAACATGTCGAGCAAGTTCAGCCCACTGAATTCTTACCGAAAACAAAGACATGTTTCGTATAAGGTTTAATGAGGCCTCACTAAAAATCTGTGACAACTCATTGGACTATATACGATTAAAGTATGTATGACTAATGATGATGGATTATTACACATTAATTAAATACATTTACATAACCAGTTTTAGAAAATTCACTTGGTACTGGGCATATTAATGCAATAAATTAATATTTAGTACAGGAGAAGATACTTACTGAAAAATAACTGTCCAGAAAATATTTTACTCTATTTAGTTAATTTTTATATCCTTCAAGTCCATAGTACATATTTCTTACAATTCATTTAAATCACTAATGTGAATCCAATTATTACGCATTATTTTATTTAGGTATTAGGTTTTTTCTGAGTTATGTCTGTTGCTGTTGTAGATTCCAGGTTAGCTCGCACATCTTCAAACTTTCGAGGCTGTCGCTAAGATCGAAATCACCACTTCAAAATGTTTGTACCAATAATTACAAAATTCATAAGACACAAGGTCGACACCAAGAACACTACAAATTGATTCCCGTGCTTTAGAAGCTTTGTTCCTTATTGGAATTCGTATAGAATGCAGTGCCGAATATGCTGATTATCAGTTACCATTGTAAACTCTGCTATTCTGATAGGTAATGTAACTCACGATCCTGTAAAAATCACAAAATACCGTGAAAATATTTCTATTTTAAATATAATTTTAAGCGCGAAGAAAAAATCTGTAGAAATTAAGCTATACACCTAATAAATAAAGTGGATGGCTAAATAAATTTGTGTCCATGATTTAAAGTTACAACTTAACAATCGAATTGCATTTCTGATGTGGATTATAAAGCGATACCCATTATCCGATATTGAATAGTCTATTTTTGAAATTTTCAAAGAAGTGGTCATTTATTCTAGAGAAATTTGGGGTAGTTTTCATGATAAGGGGTGGTTGGTATCTGAAAAATTGCAGTGTACTTTTAATGTGAGCTTGTAAATCAATTGACAACAACGAACAACGAAATATTTATATATTGTCATTTTAAAACCTTAGGATGATTTTAATTTTGGTTAGCAGATTAAAAATAGAATTGCACGGATATTGTGTATACTCATAATTCTATATATGTATATACCATAACCGCAATCGAAATATTAATGTTTTTGCAAATTTAGTTAAAATCAAAAACTAGCTTTTATTTTCGACGTCTTAAAATATTTGCAAAAGCTATTGTAGTTGAAACAAACCAAGTCCTACCATGCTTCAGATAATATGGAATAAGGGGAAAACGTTAACAAAAATTTGTATGCTTGACCAATTTTTTGGAGACCAATCCAAATACATAGTACATTTTCCCAAAGACATCTTTCCGGTGTAAGCTGATTTTATTCATTTTCTCAAAAATAAAATCATTTATAAAATTATTAGGTATTTTAAAATTATCGAATTTAAATCATGCATCATCCTTAATAGTATACTTAGGGAAAATTTAGTCATGAATGTATTTAATTTGGACAAACCAGTATAGATAGGCATATAAAATATACATAATGTAACCAAACACAAATATGTAATATGTATATGTAATTGTTTTCTGCGATCATTAAAAAACCATTTAATTATAATATTTTTCCGTTTCGTCAAATATGCTTTCGTTCATAAATTTTTGATGTTTTTTATCATCTCCTCCAAATATTCGTTTTTTAAATTATACTTCATGAAGCACACCAAAACAATCATCGTAGCTACATACTTACATCTAAAATAGATCCTCTTCCTTTTCATGGTCACCACGTGTTTAAATTCTATATATCTAAACAAGAAATTATCGATCGTGCACAAACATTATTTTAAATAGTACATATGTATATACGTGTATGTATATACATAATACGTACGTTTTAGTTTCATTTCATTCTGTTTTATTAAAATATAAATCATACATATATATTAGAATAAGAGAAAGAATACTTTCAAACGAAAATAAAAAATAAGTTGAATTTGTTATTTTCCCGTTTGTATCTTTTTTACTGTATACACAAATATAAAATTTTTTATTTGTCGCGCGCGTATTGAAAAAATATATTGAGCGAGAAATATGTATTGCGCTCATAATGTAGACCAAAATAAGGTTTGAGTATTAACTAATATTTCTACTAACAGCCGCTAGAAAAAATTTTCCATTTGTAACGACATCGAGAATTTGATTTAAACATAAATTTTCCATTGGTTTAGGGATCTTTATTCATTTATTTGTCTATGGTTGTACTGTTTTTTGGTATTATGCATTTGGTAAAACAGATTTAAAAATTACATTTAATATTTACAAGTAGCACATAAAAACATGGTTGGGCTCGTTTGTTCGTTTACGAAATCAAAATCCCGAAATCAAAATCCCGACTTTTAAAATCCCGACTCTCAAAATCCCGACTCTCAAAATCCCGACTTACAAAATCCCGGTTTTCATAATCCCGATTTTCCAAATCCCGATTTTCAAAATCACGATTTTCAAAAGCTCGATTTTCAAAAGCCCGATTTTTTTATTTTTTTTATGAATTCGAGCGCCCGCGGGCCGGTATTTTGAATGCAATAATTATAGAGACTAACGGCTTCGATAACCGGGATCCCCCCTTAATATCGACTAAAAAAAAGTCGACTGGACAAAATGTCGATTTGTGTTTAAGAAAAATTGTTGACTGGACAGAATGTCGACTAAAATAAATGTTGATTTTAAAAATGCAGATTTTAAAATATCAGCAGATAAATCGACTTTGTATTTTTAGGTAAAATATTATTTAAGTAAAGTTATACAATTTTTTTTACTATCTTGTTTATTTTAACTAGCTATGTATGTAATTCAAATGGTTGGTATAAAACTAAAATTAAAGAAAAAAGTATTGTATTATATGAAATTTATATTGCATTTTTCATTTTTGATAGATTTTACCAAAAATGAATGTTAAAATTAAAACAATTACGAGCAACAAGGGAGCAATAAAACTTGTGGTAAGCGGATATATCTACCATAAAGAAAAAATACAAAATGAAGTTTTTCGCTGGCGTTGTGAGGAAATTTCAATTTGTAAGGCGCAGGTTAGTACGAAAATGGAAAATGATTAACTCAAAATTTATAAAAATCCAACAGCGCATTCACATAAACCTTTCGCCTATAAATTTTCTAAATATAAAGCAAACAATTGTGTTAAAACTATGGCTAGAACGACACCCAATCAACCATCACAAATAGTGAATGAGTCAGTCGCAAATTGCAAAGCTAATTGTAGGGTATATTTACCTAAAGCAGAAGCTCAAAAAAAAAATGGCTAGGGTAAGATCGGCTGCTGTTGAATGTGAACCATCTTCATTAGAAGAAATTGATATTCCCAACCGATTGAATCTGAACAATTTGTGTTACTTCAAAAAGATATTCAAGGTGAAAAGATTATTATTCTGGGCACAATTGATAATTTAAAATTACTTGGGAAGTCAAAACTTTGGCTGATGGATGGCACGTTTGCAGTAGCACCTTCCATTATGCGCCAGCTATTTAACATCCCCTGCAAAATGCAAGACGGGATTATTGTGCCCATGATATATTGCTTAATGAGTAGCAAAAATAAGAAATGTTACCATGAAGTATTTTACGAGATATGCCGAATATCATGTGATAATGGTATGACACCGGACTACATTATTTCCGATTTTGAAAAGGCTAGTGTTAGCGCTTCTAAATGTTTTTTCCCAAGTACAATTTTTAAAGGTTGTTTGTTTCATTTCGGCCAAATAATTTGGAGGAAAATTTAGGCAGAAGGGCTTTCTAGGCAGTATGGTAGAGATGAAGGATTTAGCATTCAAATGCGAATGCTTAAATGCTTATCATATTTGAATGAAAATGAAATACCGGAATTTTATGAAGAGTTGAAAAAGTCCTTTTCCAGTAAGTGTTTAAAAATTGCGGAATGGTTCGAAACCAATTATACAGGGTTATCCAATTCGAGGTTGATAAAGTAGAAATCTGTATACCGACATCTGTCAAAGATAAACGTCAAGTACGCTGTCATTTATTTAGTTGACATTCTGCCATTTAAGAATATGGAGCATTTAACAATCGACCCACGCGTTAAAATTAAACGCGGAAAAACAGGCCGTCGATGCTGATTTTTCGAACAAAATTTTCTTCAGTGATGAAGCTCATTTTTCG